>SMDT01002788.1:0-383137 GCA_005392925.1 Aquilaria sinensis | reverse complement strand
TTGGTAATGCTGATGAGCCTGCGGATTTTGTTGTAATGCTGAGATAATGCGTTGTATTGGTGCGTCAGCTTGCCAACTGTCGACAATCCACTTGCTCAACTCCGTTATGACTGTGGACAAGGCCATGATTATGGTTTCTTCAATGTCAGGCGCATATTGCCTTGACAGTGCGTCTGCAGCTTTGTTTTCTGACCCCTTTTTATATATGATGTCATAACTGAACCCCATCAATTTAACTAGCCATTTTTCCTGAGTTGGTGTGGTAACCCTTTGCTCCAACAAATATTTGAGGCTTTGATGGTCGGTTTTTATTTTGAAGTGCACCCCGATTAAGTATGACCTCCATTTCTTCACTGCAGATACTATGGCCAATAATTCTTTTTCATAGACTGACAATGCCTGCTGTCTCTTACTTAAAGCCTTACTCAGGAATGCTACTGGATGCCCATCTTGGGATAGCACTGCTCCGAGACCCTTGTTAGAGGCATCTGTCTCAATGACAAAAGGTTTACTAAAATCTGGTGTGGACAGTACTGGAGTCATAGCCATAGCGTTCTTCAACTTCTGGAAGGTTCTGTCAGCTTCTTCGGACCACTTGAAGTTATTCTTTTTTAATAACGCTGTTAAGGGTTGGCCTATCTCCCCATAATTCCTAACAAACTTCCGGTAGTATCCTGTTAAGCCCAGGAAGCCGCGCAACTCCTTAACATTCCGTGGTGCTGGCCACTCTACCATTGCTTGTATTTTCTTAGGATCTGCTTTGACTCCTGCTTGACAAATCAGATGACCCAAGTACTCTACCTCTGGCACCATGAATGTACACTTGCTGCGTTTCAAGTAGAGCTGACTGTGTTTAAAAGTCTGTAATGCCACTGCAACATGTTCCACATGAGTTCCAACATCAGGGCTGTAAATCAGAATATCGTCAAAGAAAACCAAGATAAACTTCCTGAGATACGGTCTAAAGACTTCATTCATCATATTCTGAAATGTGGAAGGGGAGTTCGTCAGCCCGAAGGGCATGACCAAGAACTCATAGTGACCGTTATGTGTCCGAAATGCTGTCTTATGAATGTCTGTAGGGTGCATGCGTATTTGATGGTATCCCGATCTCAAGTCTAGCTTCGAAAACCACTTAGCCCCATGTAGCTCGGCTACCAATTCATCCAACACAGGAATAGGGAATTGGTCCTTAACATTATATTTATTAAGCAACCTGTAGTCCACACAAAGGTGCCATGAATTGTCTTTTTTTTCACCAGAACTATGGGAGAGGAAAACTCACTCTTGCTAGGTCTGATTACCCCAGCCGACAGCAGCTCTTTAATCATCTTCTCAATCTCATTTTTCTGCAGAGTGGGATACACGTATGGTCTGCATTTCACAGGTCCAGCACCCTCCTTTAAACAAATTTTATGATCAAATGCACGCTGGGGCGGCAACTCAGTAGCTTCCTTGAAAACTTCGTCATATTGCTGCAATACCTCCTCAAGGGTCCTTCTTGGTCCCTCCAATTCACATAGGTTCTGATGTAATTTACACCCTTGGTCTTCTTCGTCTTCAACCACCACAATATGGCATAAGGCAACTTTTTCTCCCTTTTGTATTAACTTGGTCACCTCACGTTCCCCTACTACCTTATAGTCCATGCCAATGCCCTTAAGAACCACCCTTTTCCCCTCTTTTTCGAACTCCATCTCCATTGTTTCAAAGTTAAATCGGACATCCCCCAATGTCTTGAGCCACTGTATGCCCAAGACAACGTCACAGCCAGCTATTTCGAGCACTTTCATATCCGTCAGAAATGACATGCCATGTAACTTGCACTGAATATTTCGGAAAATTACACTACAGTTTCTAGCTGTCCCATCAGCTACTTCCACCCTTGTGTTCGTGGTTTCAGTCACGGCGCACCCCAACCTCTTAACTGTCTTAGGACTGATGAAATTATGAGTGCTACCTGTGTCTACCAAAATGACTACCTTCTGTCCTTTTATTTGGCCTTGCACCTTCAGTGTTTGGAATTTGGTAGCCAGACCCTGCAGTGAATCGTATAAAGCATGCACAGAGATCACTGAAACCTCCTGGTCTCCGCTCCCCAGTCTCTGTTCCTGATTAACACCTTGTTCCTCCAGAACTATCTCCACGTCTTCATCACTGTCTTGCCCTTCCACCAGATATAATTGGCCCTTCTTGCATTGATGCCCCCAAGAATACTTTTCATCACACAAGAAACACAATCCCCTTGCCCTCTTTTCCTTAATTTCCTTAGGGGACAATTTCCGAGCTGCCGCCTTAGAAGCTCCCCTTCCTTTTTGCCCTTCTCCCTTTAGGCCCTCCCTATTATGGCCTGATCCCAGTAGCAATTGTCTCACTGGTGGAGGTCCGAGCAAGGATGGTTGCTTGCCAGCCACTATTCCCACCATGGCTTTTACTTTTCTTTGCCACGCGTTGAAGTTTGCCTCTTGTAACTTGGCGATTCCCACGCATTCAGCTACAGTCCGAGGCTTGAACATCCTTACAGGAATCTGGATTTCCTCCTTCAGACCCGTCAGGAAGCAGCTAACAGCATATAACTCAGATATCTCCACCTTAGTACGTAGTACATCAAATTGATCTTGATATTCTCGCACAGTTCCCACTTGTTTCAAATTAATCAGTTCAGACATAGGGTCATCAAATAACTCCTCTGAAAATCTAATTCCCAAATCACGTACATATTGATCCCAAGAAGTAGAATTAGGATTTTTACCTTTCAGATAAGATTGGTGCCAGCGAAGGGCCAACCCTTCCATATGCACAGCAGCAATCTTGATCTTGTTTTCCTCCATCACCTCTTCGATTTCAAAGTATTGCTGGCTTCTGAAGAACCACCCCTGAAAATCCTCCCCATTAAACCTTGGGAAGTCAATCCTGGGACCTCTTGTGTGCAATCTGCCCGGGTTTGGTGAAGGTTCTCGTTCCTGCCCTCTCAAATTGACAGGAACAGCAATACTCGGACCATTCGCCATCACTTGGATCTGGTTATTCACCAGCTCTCTTGTTTCTTGCTGATCTCTTTTAAGCTCTGCAGTATCCTTCTTGACGCTTTGCAAGTCCTTGTTCATTTTCTCCATCGTCAACTGCATCTGACGAATCATCTCTTTGAGTTCTCCTTGATCGTGTGTCTCTACCACCATGGTTGGATCTTCGCTGCTCTGATACCAAATGTTACATTCTTCTCAGACGAACTATCGGGGAACGAAAGAGGGAAAGAGATAGAGAAAGAATACAGAGATAGAGATAGAATTCTGATACATTTCAGACCCTTTCCCTTCAAGGTCTATTACATATATACACTTTCCACGTAACGACGTCCTCAACGGCCTCAACGACTAACATTGTCCAGCTCAGCTTCCGCGTCAGCCAGCTCCTAACAGGCTCAAAGACTATGAGGAAACTAAATGTGGAAATTGACAGTGAGCCCTGTGCGAGCGGAGTTGGTGGTATGGCTGAGATTAGTCTAAGGAACGAGACTCACAAAACTGGTCCAGTTAAAAAGAAAGGAAGTGGTGACGGGGGTTATGAGAAGGAATCCGAGCTAGATATAATGCTAGATACATTGTGGACTAGGGAGAGGAGTCGAAGATTGACGTGAGGGGAGGAACAGACGGAAATACTTGGCGAAGAAGATTCAGCAAAGGGCCCTATTAAGGGGCAACCTGCGTTAACTATGGCTAAGTGTTAGTGATAAGGATAGGAAGAATGGCCTGATTGAAGGGGAGTCGATGATATATAGGGAAGGAAATTTGGCAAAGCGGCCAGAACCAGATGATATAGATGTTGATCCTATAGTGGTGATCAAGAGAAGTAGGAAGGATGAGCAAGCTTATACAGTGGAGGTTGCGAGTCAGCCCCGCCAAATGCCATGATGACCTTTTTTGTGAACTGCTGTGGCTTGGGAGACCTACAGTCAATTCATCAACTCTCTAGTCTCTTGTCAAGGGAAGACACAAGTTTATCATTCCTTAGCGATGCATGCCTTTCCTCGACTCGGATGGAAAAGGTGAAGAGGGAGTGAGGATTCCATAGTATGTTCGCAGTTAGCAATAGAGGTAGATCAGGAGGTATCACCTTCCTTTGGAAGAAAGAGGTGATGGCAAGTTTGCTGAGCTTATCTGGTAAACATATGGACATGGAGGTTGAAATCGCTCATCGGACCACTAAGTGGAAGGTTTCAGGTTTCTATGGTGAGACAGATCGAACAAAACGGAGCCAGTCTTGGGATCTTCTAAAGACTCTCAAACGTAGAAGTGTACTACCTTGGCTAGTATAAGGGGATTTTAACGAGATATTGTTTAATTTTGAGAAGCAAGGGGGTGAAGTACGCGAGGACTGGCAAATGGACAATGTTGCGGTGGTTCTTGATCACTACACATTACATGACTTGGATTTTTTTGGACCGAAATTCACCTGGTCAGGAGTTCGAATAGGGGGCCAAAGTGTCTGGTGCAGGCTCGATTCGTGCAGTTGCAATTGTAGATTGGTGTATGATGTTTCTAGAGTCGAAAGTGGTCATCCGAGATACCATCTTCTGAGATCACTGTGCTATTGCAGCATACTTATGGAAGGGTCTGAAGAGGCAATGTTTCAAAAAATCCTTTAATTTTGAGGTAATGTGGTTGTGGTAGGTAGAATTTGATCAGATAGTGTTGGCGGCTTGGACGGAAGTGGTTTCTACTTATCAAACTATGGATGTAACTCATAGGATTGCTTCAGTGCAGACAGCTTTAGGGGTATGGAATGAGCTATCCTTTGCACATGTGCAGCACAGGAAACGAGAAGTGGAAAAGTAGCTAAAGACGACCAGTGAAGCTAGACCAGACCCCGAACAGTACCTACAGCTGGGTCAATAAAAAAGGGTATACAATGAGTTACTGTATAAAGAAGAGGTGCTATGGAAGCAATGATCTCGGCAAGTTTGGCTTAACGAATGAGACCGAAACACGAAACACTTCATGCTTCATCAAGGGGAGTAAATAACTAGATTCACAGGATCAAAGATGTTGCAGGAGATTGGAAAGAAGAGCTTGCTAAAATAGCAGAAGTGGCGATGAAATTTTTTTGCAGCTATTCACTATAGCTAAACCTTCAAATTTTGAAACAGTTGTAAATTGTGTGGGGAGGAAAATTTCAGAGAACTCGAGGTTGACCTTGGAACGGCTTTTTTCAAAGGAAGAGGATCATAAGGCACTATGAGTCATGCATCCTATGAAAGGCCCTAGGCCGGACGGCCTCTCGGCATTGTTTTATCAATGGTATTGGCAGGAGGTGAGACTTTCAGTTTTGGATTATTGTCTTGTTGTTCTGAATGATCATCAATCTGTGCAGGATGTTAATCGGACCAACATTGTGTTAATTCCCATGGTAAAGAACCCAGAAAACATGACTCAGTTCCAACTGATCAGCCTCTATAATGTCATCTATAAGATTATCTCAAAGACGATAGCAAACAGGATGAAGAAGGTCCTTCCCCAGGTCATTTCAAGCGAGCAAAGCGCATTCATTGCCAGAAGGTTAATATCAGATAACACCGTGGCTGCCTATGAGGTAATGCACACTCTTAAGAATCATAGAGAATGGAAGGAGGGTTTTTGTGCCATAAAAGTTGACATGGCAAAGGTGTATGATCGAGTTGAATGGGAGTATGTGGCCCAAATGACGAGGCATATGAGGTTCCCGAAAAGTTTTGTTTCATTGATACTGAATTGTAACTCATATTTTTGTACTTAGTAATGATGAATGGGCAGAGGTATGTTGAAGTTTGCCCCCAAAGGGGTCTCCGGCAAGGAGATTTGCTTTCACCTTACCTCTTTTTGTTATGTGCAGAAGGGCTTTCAGCGCTGCTTAAGAGCAACATGCAATTGGGGCAGATTTCAGGAGTTGGTGCGAGCAAGAAGGGGCCATAATTGTCACATTTATTTTTCACATATGGCTGTTTGGTTTTTTGCCGAGCTACAGTTAAAGAGGGGTACGCTTAGCCAGGTTCTTCATCAGTATTAAGTGGCCTCAGGACAGTAGGTAAACTTTGACAGGGAGTTTTCTTTAGTACTAGTACCTCAAAAGAGAGACTGAGAGAGGCTCTTCACTATCTTTGGAATGGGGGAGTACAAAAATATTGAAAAATATTTGAGGTTACCATGCTCAATAAGCAGGCGCAAAAAATAGGCGTTTAGATATCTAAAGGAGAAAATATTGAGAATGGTGAGAGGTTAGAAGCAGAAAATTCTCTCTCGGGCAGGGAAGGAAATTCTCATTAAAACCGTTGCTTGTGCAATTGCAATTTATGCAATGTCTATCTTTAATATTCCATTGGGGATCTGTGAGGAGATACAGAGGTGTTTGAACAAATTTTGGTGGTCAAATACAGATAAGGGTGGCGGAATTAATTGGATGCCCTGGGATAGGCTACTAGCAAAGAAGGAAAAAGATGGATTGGGACTCCAAAAGATCTCCGTTTTCAACCAAGCCATGCTAGCAAAGCAGGGGTGAAGATTGATTCATAATGACACATCTTTAGTTTCGAGAATCTTCAAGGCAAGTATTACGAGTCTTCAGATTTTCTGGCAGCCCAAGACAGACAAAATTCCTCATTCGTTTGGTAGAGCTTGCTCCATGGTCGGACCCTTGTAAATCTTAGGATACACTTGCGAGTAAAGGATGGGTCAAGGATTAGTGCATGGCTGGATCCATGGATTCTGTCAACTCCTGATTTTTGGGTATCAATGTTGAGACAAGGCCCAGACCTCTCATCAGTGAGTTATTTTATCGATCATCAACGTCACAGGTGGAATGCTAGGCTCATTTTCCAGACTTTTCATGGCCATAAAGTGAATATGATTATGTGAATTCCATTTGGTAATATTCAAGGGCAAGATCAGCTGATTTGGCATTATAATTTTAGTGGGGTTTATTTTGTTAGGAGTGGCTACCACCCATATATGAATATTAAGGAGAGTGTAATCCAATCTAGCTTAGACTCATAGTTGTGGTAGCAGATTTGGTCTATGTCTGTCCCTAATAAATACAAATTTTTTTTGTGGAGGGTGGCACATGATGTTCTACCATCGAAGACTAACCTTGTCGCTCGGAAGGTTGTAGAGGAGACGGGGCGCCCAGTATGTTTAGCACATCCAAAATCATCGTTGCATGCTCTATGGAATTGCCAAGTGGCACAGCAAGTGTGGAATGACCAGAGAATGTTCTACATTACTGAAGGTAGCAGCAACACCAAAGGCATGGCTAATGGAGTTGGTTGATGCTGGTGCAGATGTGGTCTGGGTTAAATTGGTGGTGACAGCGTCGGTCATCTGGAGCCAGTAGAATGGGATCGTCTTTGGAAAGCGCCGTGCATCATAAGAGACACTGAATTGGAGAATTACAAAAGAACTAAATGATGTGGAGATCCTCTCGTATGTGCCCCTTCCAGGCAAACTTAAACATGGATTGTGTCCACCCCCCAATGGCATGATAAAGATCAATACAAATGCCTCGATCAGGAGCGACGGATAGATCGGTCTAGGGGTTATTATGCGTAATCACTGCGGGGAGGTTGTAGGGGGCATTGACAGCTCAACGAACAGGTATTTCTAACCCTTTCTATGTGGAGTGTATGGCAGCTCAGGCAGGGGTTCAACTCGCCAAGGATTTCGGCATCTCTAAATTCATACTAGAGATGGACACGAGTCAAGTAGTTCAAGCGATCTTGTCACCACTTGAGGGCTTGTCTGAAGCGTTTGCTTGCATTGCCTCTATTCGGCAAAGCTTGAAGAGTGTGGCTGCAAGGCAAATGGTCCACGTGCGGAGGGATGCAAACCCAGTAGCTGATGCACTCTGTAGAACCTATATGGCTGAAGAAGGGTATATGCCATGGACCTCAAATTTTCCTTTGCACATTGTATCCTACTCAGCAGTTGACTGTTCTAGTTAATTTGTTTTGCTGTAGGGTGCTATGAATGCCATTACTATAAAAAAAACCATATTAAATTTGTTCATCTAAAGAAATATATCATGCATATCTATTAAAAGTTACCCTTTATTAAAAGGTTACCCTTTTTCCTTTTTATTTATTTATTTATTTTTTGTTTGTCATTCAAAAGTGTACTTACAAGTATATAATAAAAGAAGTATTAGTATTCTAAGTAATGTAAGAAAAATATCAACGTTTTCGAGACCTAAAGGGCAAACAAGTCAACTTTGTTTGGTTTTTCTTTGTTTTGGAAAATTACAATTATCCTCTAAGGTTTATCCTACCCAACAATTTGTCGCATTTATTTTCAAAAACCTGTACTTTTCCCCTGATTTTTTATACTGTCTGATAACAACTTCTAAAACAATAATTTAAATGTACAATAGTCATCTTCCAATAATATTAGTTTCTATAATATTTTTTAATAGTTAATAAGTATTTTAAATTATCATTTTTTTTCCTTTCTATAACTGCATTTTTCTTCTTGTTAATGCATATGAGTATTGTTTAAAGGTCGGTTTATGAAAAATATCAAAAATCTTAAAATTATTGAAACATGATTATCAGATAATTTAATTTAAAGTTTTAAAAGTTGTTGTCGGATACTATAAAACTATAAATAAAGTAGGAGATAAATTATAGGTTTTTGAAAATAGAGAAGACAAAGGGTAAGTTAGATTAAACCACAGGCGACTTTTGTAATTTACTCCTTTTTTTAGACCAATGTCAAACTCTAAACCTTTCCAATAGCCCCAAACCCATCGAGACTGTCCACTATCCGTTAAAGGTTACCCATTATATGCTCCAAAGTAAACGCTTCTAAAAAATTTTGGATAAGGGATATACATATTTTTTTAAGATAACAACGTATGAATATTTTGTAGTCATGTCCAGCACATTTCATACCTTCTCTAATATCTTTTTTGTTTTCCATGTGTCCACTATTCTAAAAGTGGAAGCATATATTTTTCGAAACACATCCTAAAACTTTACCTGCTCTAGCAGAAGAAAGCACGTACCTATGACGAAGACGGGCCGCATTATGGAGCCCCAACGTGCAGCACAATCCATGTTGGAGTTTGGAGAGGCAAATGCAGAAACCTTATTGAACAAACACAAGACATATAATTGTTAGTGTAGTTTTTTTGTCTCACTTTTTTTTCCCGAGGGTTATTTGTAGTTTGAATTTTGACGTTATAAACTTGTTACATGTTAAATCATTTTAGGAGAATGTTATATGCCTGCAAAAAGTTCCCAAAATCACGAAAAGCAGAAAAACAAATAACTTGATCGAAACAAGTATACAATATTTAATGTGATTCAGCTTTTAAGTGACTTATATCTGTGCAAGAAAGAAATTTATTTTAAAAATCATAGATATAAAGGTAAAATTATGCATTTAGTCCTCACATGTACCTATCGATTCCATGAAACTAACATTTATATTGTATCTTCAAATAATTGCATATGATAATACAAAAAACATCTCATCATAGCCCACTCCGCTTCCAGACATCTCTTCCCTCCTGAAGCCCTTATATCTTATATGTTTTGACCACCTAATTTTTTTTTCTCATGCTCAAAACCCAATGCAACATCTCTATTCGAAGGAATTGCTCAAACATTAAAACATCACGAAACATTGGTAAAAAAAAATCAAAATAAAGCAAATTCTTAGGTAGACTGATTCCACTTTAAGTCCTCAAACACCTCAAACTTAATCAAGAAAAACCAACCAATCTCTTTACTCAAAATCTTCACCATGAACACATGTAACAACAAACAAACAATATAACTATGGCCACAATTACAACACTAACAAGAAATAGCACCAACACATGAACATGATAATGAGCGCAAAATAGTCACAAACATGTCTTCAAGAAAACACCATGAACACAATCTTCAGTCTTCAAACTTGTACTGATTTGTTAGTATTACTCCATTACAAAGTCAAGTCACATACCAAGTCATCGGTGCCATAATACAACCAAATTGATTCTAAATCATGTTATGAATGCCATGCTGCAAATAGGTACCAAACCGCAACATCCCTATGATGATCCTTTAGGCTCAACAACAAGTAAAAATTTATAATATTACAAAACTAAGGAACTACTAGAACTTGGACGATTCCCTACGATTACTTACCATGCCGTGAACCAATTACCATTACAAGCTCAAATCTAACGCTCTACCATACGAGAATCGTACCACCAAATCCACCATCTTAGGGTTGTACCACATGCTCCACCAAACGGGGACTGTACCTTACTTTCTCCACTGTACCAAGATTGCACCACATGCCTTACCAAACCAAGATCATGCTTCATGCTCTAATAATAGTTGAGAAAAAATTCTTCAATCACCCATTATGTAGAGTGGAAAAACAAACTCAATTGATTTTTCCCTCATACCCAAAATCATAACACAACTTGCCTATTTACATGACCTAAACCTAAACAAAATAGGAAAACTATACCAAAGAAACTTAAAAATCATAACCTAAATAAAATTCCCACAAAACATTAGTCATGAATCATCAAAACAAAGTGATCCCTTTGTTAGTGTTGTGCCCAAAAGCCAATCATAAGATGATTGTATTTTTGCACATTGAGTCATGATATTTTATTAAGGCATTAATCCAGTAATTATGTTTGTTGTTTTGTTTCTGCGTAACGTAATAAACATAATTGTAACCCTAGAATAATGATATTCTCAAACGTCCCTGGTATAGTATTATTGTGGAGCGGGTTGCAATAATATATAATGACTAGCATATGTGGAGACTAATATGAGATATGTAATCTACATATGGTTACAAGTTGGAGAACTTGTGTACTGGACCGACCCACCATGAGAACACTACATTGATCGTTATATGAGTGTCATAAGTGATTCTCATAGTGATCATGGTATATGTAGTCCTTTGACCTAAGGTCATCAAGGTTTCCTACATGTGAGTCACATATTTTGATACTTTCCTTTGTTGCTCGTAACTGAGTGAACTTGAAGGTGGTCATTGGATATGTCACATATCATGCGGAGGGATTTGTATGATCAAGATGGGATTTGTCCCTTCTATGTAACGGGAGTGATATCTTCGGGCCCCTTGATAGAGTGAGACTTAGAAAAATGCATGACCATGCTCAGATGAGTTAATATACGATATCAATGTCATCAGTTTAAGTTGGTTTACTCAGTAATCAAGAAACCAAAGATTGGGCTATATGAGAGTGACACGTTCCTGTCTCGTGCTTAGTCTTGATATCTTGGACAAAGGGACAATGGCATATATCAGTAATGATCATAAAGGTTTAGTCGAATCACCGACAATTTTGTCACTTAGGTAACAATGATGTGTTGCTAGACACCGCTCATTGCTTATGATCATAAATGTGAATTATGATCATTGCCAACGTGGTAAGAGCTTATTGGGTCGCATACGTAGAGCTATTTGGATCATTAGAGTGCATGGGCTAATTATTTGGGTTATGGTTTCACAATAATTTCGTATTAATAATGGGCCCAAGAGTTGAGCCATTATTAAGCCCGAAATTAAAGCCTAATTGGATTAGGGCTTTGAAACTCATTAGGCTTAGAAGTTGAGTTTTACTATAAATACAACTTTTAGTGAAAAAGTCGTAGCTTCTTACACTAGCCTCCCAAAAGGATAGTCGCACTCTTCCCTTGCAATTTCTTGAAGGACACAAGCTAGCACTGCGAGTACAGGAGAAATGCATTTGCTGGGACGTGGTGGAAGCGTGGTGATCCCGAAAGGCTCGTGCGGATACCATAGAGAGTTGAACACGTCAACTGTTCAGGTTTTGTGATTCGACTCTACAGTTGGATGAGAGATCTCAACCAAAAATTAGGTATGAAAATTTTTGAACACCCGGTTTACCCCGTTTCACTTGGATCCTGGAGGGTTTCGGTTAAATTCCGCTGCGCTGTTTGGCTCCCCAAACCCAACACCCTCCATCTTGGTTTCTTTGCACCATTTGTGTTTAGCTCTTAGATTAAGAAATTATGAAGTCTTCCTTTTCTCTTTCATTATCTAGTACATGTCGAATCACATCCCCTGCCTTACGCCACTTCGGTTCCCACGTAGATCTGTCACCTGCATCCCTCCCTCAATCCTTCACCTCCGTCTCTGCATCGATTCGTCTCCTTGATCGCCCAAATCTAGATTTTTTATTACCTTTATGATGGCTCCAACACAATTCAACGAATCATCATTCTTCCTACTCCTTGTAACTCTCCTACTGATTCTTCTTTCTATATTCTTGGGCTCCTTTAACATCTCCATTTGGCTCTTTGTATAGCTATCCCTTCTCCACCGATTCCACCACCAACTCTCAACCTCTTCTCTACTACTCTTCATCTTGATATCCCTTGAATCAGATTTTTAGCAAATGTCAATCTTGATAGTAAATGATGATTCCTCTCCCAGCTTCACAATGTTGCCATTGGGGAGATTGAAGGGCGTCTTTGCATCGATGGTCTTCGAGTTAAGTATAGTGCCATTGGAGGATACAAGGTCTCGAAAGATCTATTTTCCACCTTGTGCTTTAATGACCAAGAGCTAAGAAAAGACTTTACTGTGATCCATGGGTGAACAGAGGAATGGAGAAATTAGGTGGTGGAGTCGAAGAAGCAGCAAGAGATTGGTTTCTAAAAGTGATAGTAGACAAAGGGGTAGAATGGTAAATTTACATGATAAAATATAATAAAAAATAAAATGGTACAGACAACTTGGAATAGCCCAAAATAAAAAATAATATAAAGAATATATGACGGCAGGAGTAATGAATTGCTGACACATGATCTCTACCAAAAAATGACTAAATCTATTGAAGCCCCCAACCTCCTCTAATTTGAGCCAAAAAAAAAACCAACACTTTGGATTGAGAGTTTTATTATTAAAAGAAATGAGGTAACAAAGTCATGCTCTAAAGTCTTATAACAATTATTAGGGGTGCCGTTTAGAATAAAAAATCAATTATTACGAAGGGAAGAGCCAAACACAAATGACGTGTGGACAACGTAACAAACCAATTATTTATATAATTTGGTTGGATCTTTCACCTTCCATAGAGCTAAACAAAGTTCCAGACATCCAATATATCTTTCCTCTAGCAACCCTTTCATTGTAAAAAGTAGATTCTGAATATCAAAAAAATATTTATATAATTTACCTTTTTAACTAGGCTGTGATGAGAGAAATCCAATAACGACAAGAACGTACCGCAAAAAACTTTAACCAAAGCTTTCTAGCAGATATGACAACTCATTCCACTTTGACACCCTTACAATTTTGTCTTTCACTCATCTGGCTTTCCCACAAACCTCACCAAATGTAGGGAAGAGCTTTGCGGCAGTCCCTACAGCACCCTCATAAAAATGCTCCAGAGAGCTCCATGAAATGGTGCATAAAGGCATTGTTCTCTCCACCTTGGTGACACCCAAAAGGCACAGAAAACACCTTCACTTTCCCTCCTTTTATAGATTTGTATCATCGTCTACATAGCCCACAAACTTAACTTCTTGATCCATCAAATTTTCTCTACATGCACATAAATATATATTTGCCAAGAAATTGATGGTAGAGGACTACACAATCCATGCACGTCACATGGTAATGACATTCCCATAACCCATCCAACCTTCAAGATCTCGATCCCGTTCTAATTTGCAAAATAAGTCTCATGCACGTTAGGGATAAATTAACCATTTAATTCCAAAATATTATTTAGATTCACCACTTTCTCATTTGAACTATTTTGTGCTTGATGGCCAAGAAAAAACAACGTTTCAATGTGTGGAATACAAGTTAAACACAAGCAAGATTTAACTGAGACCAATAAAAAGAAAATTATATCATGTTTGTTTAGTTTGGATGAAAATCATAGGTTGTGTTCGCTTTTCTTTTTCTTTTTCTTTATTTTTAAAATTTTTTAAATTTTTTGTTTTAATTTTCTTATTTTTGTAGGGAAAGGAAAATTTTTACTAAGAATACCTTAAAAAACGATTCAAATGGGAAGAGACTTGGGACTCATTCTTCCACGCAATTGCTCCTATTAAATAGATCAAGGATATGGATTGTAGTTCTTGGGACACATCATGCGTAGTGTAACAATAAACATAATCAAGCAATCACACATAAATTTAAATATGGTCTGACTCTTATACTTCTCCTATATTCATAGATAGGAGAAATTCAGTTGACAAAAATAGAGAAAGTTTAGAAGAGGTATGCCCTTAAAGCATATGTTGGCCTATGGATCCCCAATATATTATTGATAACCTTATAATCTTACCCCCACACAATTACATGATATGAGAATCACAAAAATTTTCTCATTATAGTCTTATGCGGCCTCCAAACCTCTCCTCTCATCTGAAACCCTCACATCTCACCTCTTCATAACAATTGGTTTTTCTCTCATATACTTAAAACTCTAACACAACAAACCTTTTTATAAGCAAATCATAATCACAAACCATTTCAAAACAGGAAAATGAAAACCAAATCCTAAATAAAATAAAATTCTTAAGCCTCTAGAATTTGAGCCACTTAACCCAACAATCTCTTCCTCAGCTTAAATCCTCCCAAACATGAGTACATGTGACAGCAACCACAAATAAATTTCCAACACAAGTCCATTGGAAATTCTCAGGTTGGAAAAGTGTGCTATTGAACCAATAAATTTTACAATATTAGAAAGTAAAGTAGTATTTTAAAAATATTTTATAATAAAGAATAATAATGATATACATATTTATAATGTATATAAACATATTTATAAGTATAAATAGATCGTAATATATATATTTGCCATAATCTATCATAATAATATTGTAACACGAAAGCCGTTGAAAAAGGATGTTATTCATACAATAAATTTTAAAATTTTATAATATAAATTAATATATTTAAAATATATAATAATAATAATAATAATAATAATATGATGTATAATATATATATACTATATAATTATATTTATCATATACATTAATGAATCATATATTATAACATATATATTAATATATATATCATATATATTATATTATAATTGTAAAGGCCCTCCAAGTACTTCCCCAAGCTCAAGTACCAAGGTAAGTAAATCCCAAGTTAATTTCCTGAAATAAGAATTTTATTAAGCAATTCAAGAAACTAAAGTAAGCTCCATAAGGGTTCCTAAGTGTTAATCGGCACCTAAGGGTTGTAAGAGCAAATTACTAATTTTGACCCAAGTTGGTAACATGCCGGTAATTTCAGTGAAATTATTGTCACGTAAGTGAAAGTGACGAAAATTGTCAAGACCAAAAGTTTTGTGACTCATTAAAACCAATAAGTGATTGGGAAGGGCTTATTTGCACCAAGTAAGGAAGTTGAGGGCTTAAGTGTTTTGATTGCCTTAAGTGTGTGTTTAGCTTAGGGGCTAAGTGGGGAGATTAGTACTCTATCATTGGAGCCTAAATAAAGTTTATTAGAGGCTAAGTGAGGAATTTAGCTAAGTTAATTTAGAGGCTAAGCAAGATTAAGGGTAAATGGAGGTTGGGTCGTTGGAGATATTTTAGGATGAAGGAAGATACTATTCATTTTCTCTTTCCTTGAGCTAAACCCGTAGCCCTATCCTCCACCACACCATAACTTCACTTTACCCTAAGATTTTCCTAAAAATGAAGCCCCAAGCAAGATTTTGAGCTATCTTGGTGCATTGGAAGAGTTCTAGCTTGTTCATGGTGTTTTCAAGCTAAATTTATGAGATAAGCCACTTGTTAAATTTTGAGTTGGTTGTAAAGGTGTCAGTGAGTTAGAAATGGTCTTGATAAGCTAAATGTGGTCTCCAATTTCAAAGGAACCAAGCTTGGAAGCCATTAGAGCTAGTTGGAGCTTTTGGTGAATAGTTGCTTGGATTTATGCAACTCTTTATTTGATTCAAAGGATTTATGTTATGGCATGATTAAATGATGCATAAGTAGTGTTAGAACACTTGGGAGTGAGTTGAAATGAGCCAAAAGTGATTGACACTGGTTTGGGTAGGATTTGGAGCAAGATTGGCCGAGAAAAGGGGTGGAGAAATACTGACTTCAAAGGTTAAAAGTCCTCCAATGGCCAAGGGGTGAGGTCATGAACCTCCGGCATTGGAGAGAGACCTAATAAGGGTCTAGAATCCTTGATGACCCAAGGGTAGAGGCCAAGTACCTCTGGGCACTGAGCAGTGCCCAAGAGGTCCCAACAGAGTCGACGGGCTTGGTAAGTAAATCTACTAAGTTGCCAGAGTCTAGTTTAAGGGAACTTGGTGAAGTTCGGCCACTAAGATCAATTACTTGCACAACAAGTAAAGGGAAGTTACGAGTAAGAAGTGAGTAAGTGATATTTACACTAAGTAGCCTGTAAAAGACGAGCAGGGTCAAGTAAGCAACGACTTACTTAAGGCGCCCGTAAAGAGGACTTTATGGGATTTAATCAAGTGCTAGTATTGGATACGAGGGCTAGTATCCACTTACCCCAGCTGTATAAGCTCGTAGCAGTTAAGGACACCTTTGGGTGTAAGGAAGTCCTAAGTGCATAAATATGTACATTCACTCATCCATCCATACATTACATTGCATTATTATTGTTGTTTACTAATTGCTTGTGTTTATTGTTTGTTGTATTGTTTGATTAGTTGGTTTATCTATATATATTTGTTGATTGCATGTCTGCATATATTTTCCTTGCAAGTGCTAAATCCCTTACTAAGTACTTTAGAGTACTCACCCCTTAAGTATTGTACAGGCTTTAAGTAGGCTAGTTGGGGTTAACAATTGATAAGGGGCAGGTGTTAAGCCTAAGTTTTATTGGTTGGAAGATACTGTCTAAGTAGGAAACTTGAAGTTTCTAAACTGCTTGTAGCATAAGCTAGTACGATGAAAGTGTTTGTCTTACAATTTGAGGCTAAGTGAGTACAAAGAAAGTGTGGCTCATCACTTGAAACTAGCTTACTTGGGTGAAGAGCTAAGAATGGATCGTAGTAGATATATGTTGCTTTTTTTATATGTATGATATTTTCATACAAATAGATTACCTCTATTAGTTCCATTGGTGTAACACTAAGGTTACATTTTGGTGCATATAAGATTGACATGTATACACATAGTTGTTACTTGAAGTTAAAACAACTAAAGTTTTTACGTCTTGGCTTGTATCAATTTGTTTTCTTAAATATAAAGGTCATGACGCTGTTTTATTACAGATTACTTACTTAATTGTTATTGCATAATCAGGATAACGCATGCATATTTCCTATGCAAGGTAGGCTAAGTAACTAGTTGCACGTAATGATTTAAGATACTTCACGAGTAAAAACTAGCCAATTGTAACTTAAGTGGGGTTATAGTTCCCAAGAAGCCTATCAGTGTTAGCAATTAAGGCACTAGGGCCCTGTTTTGCCACAATTGGTATTAGAGTAGATTAATAGTTCTAGTAGAGGTAATAAGTGACTAAGATATAAGTGTGTCCTTGTGCTAAGTGTGGTTAATACTACTTATAAGTATTGTTAGAGTTGTCATCTGGCTTTGGTTGCAAGTATATTAGTGGGAGGTTAAAATTTAAAAAGTTAATTGAGGTATCAAGGCAGTTCCAAGTTAGTTCATTTTCAGAGGAGGAGATTAGAGGTGTTGTGTGGAAATATAAAGGAGACAAGGCTCCCAGTCTAAATGTATATACTTTTAACATCATCACAAAAATGTTGTGATCTTATGAATAACAATAGGTAATCAATTTTGTCATAGATTTTGAGATATCTAACAAGCTTGAAAGGGGATGTAACTCATCATTCCTTATGCTGGTTCCAAAGAAATTGAAGACTGTTTTGTTGAAAGATTACTGGCCAGTATGCCTTATTGCGTGCATGTTCAAAGCTATCTCAAAATTGTTAACAGAAAGGCCTAAATTTGTAATGTTGCAGGTGATTGGCGATTCAGAATCAGCCTTCATAAAATGGAGGGAGACACTTGATGGATTCTTGATTACTAATGAAATAGTCGATCTTATGACGAGGCCGAAAATGAAAATGGCTTTATTCAAAATCAATTTTGAAAATGTGTTTGACAATGTTAATTGGAATTTAATTGGATGATACAACGCAACAAAAAACTAATATCTTTTATTTGGAAGGCAATATTACATGATAGGCTCCCAACATTTTTGAACCCTTCTGTGCGAGGAGTGCAGCAACACGAGAATGTCGTGTCCTCTGAGCAATGTCGGTGTAGAAAACACCAAGCACATACTCTTTAATTTTGCCACTACATCACAGCTTTGGCTACAGATTTACATTGGTGGAAGTTACCAGGTCCTGTCCCTCCATCTCTCACAAACTTGTTGTTTGAATCTAACCCTAGACTAAGAAAAAGGTGATCATGACATAATCTAGAAAGCAGTTTTGATGATTTCGGCTTGGTTTATATGGATCAAGAGAAATGATTTCGTTTTTAATGCCAAGTCGTCTTCAGTCATGGATGTCTTGGAAGAAACTTTTTCAGAAGTAGAAATTTGTTTTGAATCATATGATAAATCTAAACTCGGAGAAAAAAGTGTTAAGTATTTTAACACAATAGTATATGACAATTAAAACTATAAAAAATAATAATATAGCAATACCATATAACTAATTAATTATAACAATTAATACTAAATCAATCAAATTTAACTTAATTAAATCATAAACCACAAAAGTAAAAAAATGATAAATTAAAACAGCAAGCTATATCAGGAAATTAAAATAAAAAAATTTAAACCATTCCAGAAAAAATAATATGTATTTTTAACATAATTAAATACAACAATAAAAATTATATCACATAAATTTACCTTTTCCCTAAGCATACCAAAAAATTAAAAAAAAATTAAAATTAAAATGAAAATAGCAAAAATAAATTTCCAGAGAAATGCAGGAAGCATATTCACAACACATCAATTTTTATGACAAAATAAATCATTTCAATAATCATTTATCCTCAAAATCACACTAATTTTCAGATATACTAAGAAAAAATAAAACGAAATAGAAAATGTACCTCCCAAATTAATTCACACAAGTTGAGGAAGCACAATGGCCAACATTCGAACTGAGAGAAGAAGCTAAAAGCTAAAAAAACAAAAATCAAGCCCACAACTCAAGATATGTAAAAAAAAAAAAGTCATAATCTCTATTAAAATATAAAAAAATCCTTAAAAATGCCTACGTACCAAATAACTTTGGCACCAGATCTACGTAAATCCACTTGTTTCCAGCCTTTAATGGCGGTTGATGAGCTCCGGTCACAGTTATGACAACTGGGTCTGTAGAAAGCTAGGAATGGAGGGAGATAGGAGTGGCTCAAGCTTCTGGCGGAAAAATGACAGCTAGGTGTTTAAAAAGGGGTTACAAGTAACCAGACCCGGCAAAACAAACCCGCACTGGATTCACATTTCACCAACGCAAACACATTATAAATTATTAAATAGAGTTACAAACAGTCTTATTACTCCCTCGTCCCAAAAATTTTACTTTATTTATTTTTAATAATTAATTTATTATTTTTTTATTTTTAATATTTTAATATATAAATATAAAATTTTTATATATGAATAATAATTTAATATATATAGTTTCTAAATATATTTTTTTAATTTTTTTAATAAATAATAATATAAATAAAATTAAATTAAAATATAATAAAAAATTAAATATATCAAAATTTATGAGACAGTAGGGAATAATATTTATCGACGCCTAATATGACAGTTGAAAAATCAATAAATTTTAGTAGTAAATCGATGTCTTACTTGCGGATTAAAAGTCGTGGTTCTGAGTTGGGGTGCTGGTGCGAACGGTGCAAAATTCATTAATTTGGGGTGATGGAATTCACTGTTGGGAGCAGGTGTCCGAACTTAATTTCAGTAAACTGGAGGCTGCTATTGGGGACTAGCTACGGCCTACGGGACGACAATTGCCCGCAGGGAGTAGCTGTTCTTCTGGGCCAGATTTCTTTATTTGGAGGAAGGGTCTTTAATTACAAAAAGGTGTTGACTCTATGTAAGAGACAAAACTGTTGATTTATTGCCCCATGTGGGGCACAGACAAGTTTATTATTATTATTGCTTTTACATCTCTCTTTCATTTTCTTGCTTTTCCCATTGTTTCACGTCTCCCTCCTGGTCCAATGTTGCGGCTGAGCAAATGAAGCCGTAAATTTCGCTGCAGAAATATTGAAATCGGGTGAAGAAACAGCTGGAAGCAGTAACAGATTTTGTTGAAAATCGGATGGGAGCAACGCGGAACCTTCCCTGTAGATAGCCATTCGTCCTCCTCCTCCTTCAGTGCACCGGTAGCTTACTCATAATTTCTAAAAAAAAAATAAAATTTGTAAGAAAGAGAAAGATTTATTTTTGAGAAATGATAAAATAGTAAAATAATTTTTTAGAGTATTTAAAAAATATTTAAGTGTCATTATTTTGAGTTTATCTCATATCTTTAAAATTTTTTATCTAGAGAAGATTTTCTATCTGTAAGCCTACTTGATAGCCGAATGACTATCTCCTCTCCCAGCGCGTACTTCCTGCCGAAAGTGTGATCAGGAAGCCTGGCGTCACCCGAAAGAGACACTATCGCTGACCTCGGAGGGAACGAAGCTAAGCACCCCGAATTTGGGACTTCGGCAAGAACGCCAGGAATCGCAAAGATGGTGCCGGCTCCCTCGGGGGACCGAACTCATCGCCTTCGGATAGCGGAGGATTAGCTGTCGAAAACAGAAGAGAATCTCCCCGAAGGTGGAACCCCCGAACAAGGGAACCCCCCGAAAGCACGAGCATAACTCCCGAAGAAGGGCGACCGTGTCAAGGAACGACCTCGCCCAGAGGACCTCGGGAGTACGGCATGAGCATTTAAGGAGCCTCTGACATGCCGCCCACAGACGTTACATGTCACCTCAAACGGCGATTTGACACGCCGGCGCCGTCCAGGTCTTGTCACGACCTGTCTTGGTTCAAGGCTCAAGGAGCCTGCCACCGGCTACTCGCCCCCTACGCCCAGAAACTCAGGGAACATCCGACCGAACACGTGTCGTCATCTGAACGGGCTGGGCTTCTCTATAAATACCAGGGAACAGACCCTGGCAAAGGGTTCGACTCCTCCTCCTTGAGAAAATACAGGCAAGCCCACTAAAAACTCTAGTGCTTCCCCCTCACCTTCTCAGGAAACTGACTTGGGCGTCGGAGGCTCCTCCCCGGAAAAGCACCCCGGGGACCTCCTAACCCTCTTCTCTGAGCTTTTCAGGCACACTCCCCTGGGAAACCTCAACTCCAGACGCTCTCCCTCACAGGAAGTCCTCCCGGAAGTCACCATGCCTTCCAGCGAAGATGTCTCAGGGCATCATTTGGCGCCGTCTGTGGGAACCCATCCTCGGGTCGCCGTCGTTGAGACTCGGCGTTCTAAGGACAAGGGACTCCCGAGGTCCCCGTCCGCGCCTGAAGTCCAACCGGCCACCGAGCAAGCCCTCCCAGGGACTTCCACGCCTGAGGAAGAGCGTCCTCTGGTCATAACCATGAGCTTTCTGCGCGACTTTCAACGTTCTGTTGTGGCTGAAATGACACAACAGATAGACCGAAGGTGGCCGCAACAAGCACAAGCCCAAAGGCCTTCTTCGCCGGCACACCCTCGGGAGAAAAGTCCCAAACCGACCCATCGTAGTTCGGGAAGTGGAGACCCACGAGAGGAGTCTTCAACGGAAAACATGCCCCTCGGGGCGCGGCTCGCAGGGCAAACAGGGTCAAGATGACCCAAAATCACACACAGGAGGAGCCAGTCACCTGAGGCGAGGTCCCCATCACCTCAGCGCCGAACTCATTCTCCGAAGAGACACCGACAATCTCCCCTCCTAGAAGAAGAACCTAGCGCCACGATCCTCATGGAGAAGATACTGGCGAGGTTGGATAGAGTGGAGAAGCAGGTGGCCCGCAAACCCGTCTGGGCCAGGCTGTCTGGAACCTTTTGTGGAGATGAGTCCCCATTCACCCAAGATGTGGTTGAGGCAGCCATGCCAGGTGACTTCAGAGTGCCTCGGCTGGAAACTTATGATGGCCGTACTGATCCACAGGCCCATCTGACCAAGTACAGACGCAGCATGATGATGCACGGTGCCGACGATGCTACCTTGTGCAAATGTTTTGAAGTCACTCTCATGGGGCCAGCAACGGCCTGGTATAATTCATTGGCTCCAGGGACCATCACGGAGTTCCAGGAGTTATCCACAGCCTTCACACAGCAGTTTATAGGAAGTCGGCCAACGGCGAAGATGCCGGTCCAGATGTTCGACATAGCGCAAAAAAATGGAGAGACCATCCGCGACTATGTCGAGAGATTCAACAGAGAGGCCTTGAGTGTCCCAGATTTTCGGCCCGAAATACGCATCCTCGCGATGACACGGGGCCTTCGGAGGGACTCACAGCTGTTCTACGAGTTCTCCAAGGACCCCCCGGACACGCTGGGCGAATTTTACCGAAGGGCCGAACAGCACATGACGGCCGAAGAGCTGAGAATGGGCGGACCGAAGTCCGATCACACCCGGGCCGAAGGGTCCAGCCAGCAAACCCGGTATCCCACTGAACAGGCAGGCCGACCTCGGAGAACGCGAGGAAGGAAACTCCCCATTTTTACACCCCTGAACACCACGAGGACCAACATCCTCATGACAATGGAAAGGCAGGGAACTCAGGTTCAGCGGCCACGGGCCATGACCGCCGACAACAGAAAGAATATGAAGAAGTTCTGCCAGTTTCATCGCGACCACGGCCACAACACCGAAGACTGCTTCCAATTGAAAAAGTATATAGAGTCACTGATAAAACAGGGCCAACTTCGGCGTTATCTGCGCATGCCTTCCCCGAAAGGGAGAAAAGAGGAGGAAGGAAAGGCAGAAGATGAGGACTACGACTCCGACAGGCGGAGAAACCGAAGTCCGAAAAGGCGCCCCCCACCTCCAGCGGGAATCATACAAACAATTACGACGGGACTGCCATCCTCGGAAAGAAAGAGGAAGGCCAGAGAAATAACAGTCATGGAGTATCAAAGTCCAACAAAAAAGCTGACCCGAAAGGATGGTTCCGCCGTCATTTTTCCCCATGATGACCCATTATCGATCATGGCGAGAATAGGAAACTGGGATGTCAAGAGAGTGCTGCTTGACGACGGATCAAATGCCGACGTCTTGTTTTCACACTTGCTGCCGAGGTTGGGTGTATCTAGCAGTGACCTCAAGCCCGTCACCTCGCCTACCTTCGGGGTAGGTCCGTCCGAACTGCCCATCCTCGGATGGATCGATCTCCCTTTGATGCTGAAATGGACTTCGGTGATTGGGACAGCAGAGTTGTACGCCTCCACAATGGCAAGGTTCATCGTTATGGATGTCCCTTCATCGTACAACACCATCCTTGGAAGACAGACACAGGGAAACCTGCACATTCGCCCTGATGTCAAGTACTTAACCGTCACTTTCGCCGCCAAGGATGAAGATGCGGAAATCTTCATAGATCAAGGCGAAGTAAGGAAGGTGTTCGTCAAAACACGAAAGGCTCCAGCAAACAACTTCGCGCAAGCTGTGGAAGCAAAAGCACCAAAAAAGGGCGAGGCAGAGAATCCCGCGAAGGCGGAAATGGAAGAAGTAGAACTTGTCCCAGGCCAAAATACCCGAATAGGGAAAAACTTGGCCGAAGGTGACAAGGAAAAACTTGTATCTTTCCTACTAACAAATAAAGATCTGTTTGCCTACTCGCCGAAAGACATGCCAGGGGTGAACCCTGACATAATTCAACATAGCCTCAAAGTAAGTCCGGAAGCAAAGCCTGTCCGGCAAAAGAAGCGAGGCATCTCAGTTCATAAAAGTAACTTTGTCAAAACCGAAGTCCAACGACTATTAGAAGCCGGTGTCATCAGGGAGGTCAAGTACCCCGAATGGTTAAGCAATGTGGTAGTTGCCACAAAAGAAGGAAGTAACAAACTCTGGATGTGCATCGACTTCAGAAACTTGAATGATGCTTGCCCAAAAGACTCATACCCTCTCCCACCGATAGACCAATTGGTAGATTCAACTGCCGAATACGGGCTCCTAAGTTTCTTAGACGCCTTCAGTGGGTATCACCAAATAAGGATGGACCCTGAAGATGAAGAAAAAACCGCCTTCATCACCGAAGGAGGAACATACTGCTACATCAGAATGCCCTTCGGGCTAAAAAACGCAGGAGCTACCTACCAGAGATTGATGAGCAAGGTCTTCAGCGACCAAATAGGGAGAAACATGGAAGTATATGTGGACGACATGATAGTCAAAAGTAAACCGCCTAGCGACCACGTCGCAGATCTAAAGGAAACTTTCCACCAACTCAGAACCTTCGGGATTCACCTTAACCTCGAAAAGTGCGTCTTCGGCGTAACCTCGGGAAAGTTCCTTGGGTACATGGTATCAGAAAGAGCCATTGACGCCAACCCAGAAAAAATTAAGGCCTTACTCGAGTTCCGAACTCCTGCCACAGTAAGAGATGTGCAGAGGCTCACCGGAAGGATAACCTCGCTTAGCAGGTTTATTTCCAGATATGAAGACCAGTGTCGACCATTCTTCAAGGTCCTCACTAAGGCAGCGAAAAAAAAGGACAACTTCAGGAGTAATGACCCTCATTGGGGAGAAGACTGCCAAAAGGCCTGGGAGGAACTCAAAATCTATTTAGCCAGTTTGCCCACCTTGCGGCAACCTTGTGAGGGAGAGCCCCTCGTGTTATACCTCACCGTCACAGAAAAAGCCGTAAGTTTGGTCCTTGTGAAAGAAGAGGGGGCGAAGCAATGGCCAGTCTACTACGTAAGCAAGTCCCTGCATGGCGCTGAAGTCAGGTACCCTTTGTTACAAAAAGCTGTATATGCCTTGGTGCTAGCAGGAAGAAGGCTGCGACCATATTTTCAAGCTCATCCTATCATCGTCCGAAGCAGCCTACCTCTGCGCGATGTCATGAGAAAAGTTGATCACTCGGGAAGGCTTTCCAAATGGTGCATAGAGCTTGGGGAACACGACATCACTTATGAACCTCGAAAAGCCATAAAGGCCCAAGCTCTGGCAGACTTCATTGCCGAAGTACCCACCACCGAGGATAGCCATCCAGATCCAAATGAAGATGAGCCAGAATGGACTTTGCACGTCGACGGAGCCTCGGGGTCCGAACACCAGGGAGCTGGTGTAATCATCAGAGGTCCCGAAGGCCTAGAAGTAATGAAGGCTATTAAGTTCAGCTTTAGCGTCACCAACAATGTGGCTGAGTATGAAGCACTCATAGCAGGATTGTGCCTAGCCAGAAGGATTTGTGTGCGAAATCTAAGAGCCCACAGCAATTCCCAGCTAGTAGTTCGGCAAACGACAGGAGACTACGGGGCGAAGGACCCAATCCTGGCAAAATACCACGAACTGGTGACAAAGCTCACTCGAGAGTTCGACACCATACGGATCGAAAACGTACCTCGACGGGATAACACCGAAGCAGACTGCTTGGCGAAGTCAAAAACATACACCGAGGTACTATACCGCCCGAGCATTGAAGTACTGAGCATACTAACTTCGAAAAAGGGTTGGAAAGACCCAATAAAAAGGTACCTTGCGGACAACGTACTCCCCGAAGACCCCACCGAAGCTGCAAAAGTGCGAAAATGCTCTGGGCGGTTCTTCCTAATAGGCGAAGAACTATATCGGCAGGGATATGCAAATCCTTTACAGAGGTGTGTCGGCGAAGAGGATACTGAAATGATCCTCGAAGAAGTCCATGAAGGCGCTTGTGGTTCACACATTGGAACCGACGCCCTGGCAGCAGTAATACTACGCCAAGGATACTTTTGGCCTACCCTGAGAAAGGACGCTAGGCAGTTCGTCCGAAAATGTGGTAACTGCCAAAAACACGCAAAAATCCAGAGGACACCCTCGAAAAAAGTGACTTCGGCCGACTATCCCTGGCCCTTCGCAGTCTGGGGCATAGACCTCATAGGACCGCTCCCAACAGCACCTGGAGGCGTGAAATTCTGCGTAGTAGCGGTAGACTATTTCTCCAAATGGGTCGAGGCAGAACCTTTGGCTACTATCTCGGCAAAAGAAGTGCAGAAGTTCGTATGGAAAAACATCGTATGCAGATTTGGCATACCGAGGGTACTAGTAGCTGATAATGGATCCCAATTTATAGACAAAGGTTTCCAGGAATTTATCAGTGACCTCGGAATAAAAATGCACTTTGCCCCGGTAGCTCACCCCCAAAGCAATGGGCAGGTAGAAGTATCTAACAGGACCATAAAAGATGGTCTGAAAAAGGGGCTGGGGGAAGCTAAAGGGAAATGGCCAGGAGAACTCCAAAGTGTACTGTGGAGCTACCGAACAACACCCCGAAGAGCAACAGGGGAAACACCTTTTTCACTCGTCTTCGGTACAGAGGCCATCATCCCAATCGAGGTAGTACAACCATCAATCCGAGTGCAAGTTTTTGATGAGGGTAGAAATGACCTCGGCCTAAGGACCAAGCTCGACCTCGTCAGCGAACACAGAGAAATAGCCGAGCTGAGAAGAAAAGCTTTTCAGCAAAGAGTGGCCGCGGCTATAAACTTGCACGCCAGGCCAAAAGGAATAAAGAGAGGAGACCTCGTTCTCCGAAAGGCTGAATTTGCACCTCGAAACCTATCCCACGGGGTATTTCACGCGAACTGGGAAGGTCCCTATCTGGTTCTTGCCGAAGTACGAAAAGGGGTCTACAAGCTCGGCGATTCCGAAGGCATAGAATTAAAAAATACGTGGCATTCGGACGCCTTGAGAAAATTCTATACTTAGGATCCCGGCGGAGAAGATTGTGCTGTACAAAGTAAGAGAAATTTCCTCTAAGTATAAAAAGTTTCTTAGCCAAAAATTCCTAAGCATGAGTGGTGCAAATTCCGCAAAGATGGCCGACTAAATAAGCGAAGATATTATTTCCCGAAGTCTCTTGAGCAAACGTGTTCGGGACAATGGAGAAAATATGGCAAAAGACTTAGCCAAAATTTGTGGGCATAAGTTGTACAAGTCAGGACTTCGTGAAAATGGTCGCCATAATAAGCGCGGACAAGGTTTTCCGAGGACCCTTGAGTGGATGAAGTTCGGGGCAAAGGGAAACGAAAAATCTCACGAAAAGACTTAGCCAAATTTTCTAAACAGGTCTTTATTGAGATAAATTTGCTTACAAAGAAGAAGTACAAAAAAGACGAAAAAGAAGGCAAAGGGCCCTAGAACAATCTAAGGATTCTCGGCGTCCCGGGAGCCACCAGCTCCTGTGTCCTTCTCCATAACCTTCGGCACCGAAAGCGAAGAGGGCAGGTTCAGATACTCGATTTTGGTCCAAGACCACCGAGGCCCCTCGAGGATGTTCAGGGCCTCCAAGAAAGAAAGGTCCAGATTTGGGAACCTTTGAAGAACTTGGTGCCGAGCAAGGCAAAACCCGTCTTGAAAACCGAATTTGGTCATCTGGTCGGATTTGTCCTTCTCGACACCAAGGTCTTCAAGGTCCTGCTTCAGATCCGCAACCTTGTTCTTCAATGCCTTTATCTTCTTCTTCCTTGGCTCCTTCTTCAGGGAATCAACCTCGGCTTGGAGCTCGGCCTTCTCAGCAAACGCCTTCGCCAGAAGAGTCTCGGATTCCGACTTCTCCTTCTGATGCGCCTCGTTCGCCGAGAGTAGCTCCGCCACCTGGGAGCCGAGGTCGGAAATCTTCTGGGAGGAATCCTTCAAAAGTTGTTCTTTCTCTTTCAGGAATCCCTCCCGAAGGGCAGCCACTTCCTTCTCTGCAGCATCCGCCAGCTGCAGGTTCTTGGTAGCCAATTCCGAGCACATGGCCTTAGTTTTGTCAATAACCTCTAAGGCCGAGGCTCAGAATGCCGTCTGCCTGGCTACCCGAACTCTGAGGTAGCCGGCGTACCCCAGCAGCTGCAAAGGGATAGAGGCGAGGTCAGTAAGGCAAATGGAAAGCCAAACACTTAGAAAAAATTGAAGGGAAAAAGATAGGCGTAAAGTTTACCTGAGCAGCATGCTCGGAGACCTTCGCGGCGAGGGAATCATCGCCCGGATGAGCTTCCGCAATGGCCCTAAAGGAGGCCTCAGTGAGCATCCCCTTCGCGATCTCTTTGGCCATTTGCTGGCAGTCTCCGGAGTACAAATTCATGTCCTCCGTAAACGACCAGAAAGGCTCCTTCGGGATCTTCCCTTGCGGGACTTTAGCATCACGGAGGGCTCGCTTCTGGGCGTGTTCGGCCGCCCAGTTCGGAGTAGGAGACTCCCCTGCACGGCAAAAAGCAAGAGGCTAGTCAAGGCAAGTATATCCCAAAATTTAAAAAGTGAAGACACCACACTTTGCCTGAGAAAGCGAACCTGGCGGCACCTCGACAACGTCGTCATCAGTGTCCTGGGCCTCCTCGGTGGAGATCCCCTTGCCCTTGCGTTTCCGCCGCTCCTCGGCAGAGGGAACCTCGGGCGCGGCATCCAGAAGGGCCTGCGACGAGGTTGGGCTCCGAAGAGGGACGTCGGTTGGAGGGACATCGGCAGGAACCTCGGGCGGCGGAATGGCAGCAACCTCGGGCTCCTCGCTTGCCTCCTCAAGAATTTCCGAGCGAGAAGAGGGAATAGTCTTCTTCGCCCGTTTGGCCGAAGGCCCAGCCCCAGTCGTTTTCCGCCTTCGGGAAGCAGCTTTCTTTGTCTGCTCACCTTTCTCAACTTGGCCAGTGAAAAGGGATTTGTAGAAGGTGGCAGTGTCGTCGCCCATCTCTGAAAAAGAAGGAAGATATCAGCGTGAGTCCAAGAGGAAAACCATAACAAAGGGAGCCGGAGATAACTTACTCTCGAAGAAAGTTTCGTAAGTAATTTCCTCCCGAAGGAGTTGCACCAGCCAGGAATCTTTCCCAGCGATGGCAGGGGCTGGCATGTCGAGGTCCGTTTTGTGCTCTTTCACTACCCCTAATTTCCGAAGAACTTCCTCGGTCATTAGCCTCCAGTTGATGGGGAAGGGGTAGAGAGAGCGCGAAGAGACCTCGGGACCCCAGTCAGAGACAGCGCGGATACGTCCGTTGAAGTCCACGAAGATAGGAGCCAACTCCAGAGTTAGCATTATCCTCGGATCTACGACGTCCATCTCTAGCTTTCCCTGAGCCCACTTGGTCGGAACATACGACCAGGCCTCCTCCATCTTCAGAAAGAAAAATTTTTGTTGCCACCCTCGCCAGCTGTCCTTGGTGGCAAAGGTGAACATGTATTTTTTGCTCCCGGATCCCCGAGGTAGCATAAAATAAAAGCCACCCTTCGGGACCACGAAAAGCTTGTAGTACTGCATAAAAATAACAAAGTGGGGCTCTATCCCGAAGACGCCACACATGCAGATGAAGGCGTTGAAATAGCAGTACGAGTTCGGCGGAAGTTGATTTACGGCAATGCCATGGAATTGGCAGAAGTCGCAAATCATCTTCGCGGGAGGGTACCGAAGTCCGGCCTTCAGTTGGGCTCAAAAAACGGTAACCTCATTACTACGGTTCGAAAAACAAAATTGGTCAGAACGTGGCAACCTCGTAACGGCATACGAAGGAAGAAAGAACTTTTTCTTCCATTTTTCTAGTTTTTTGGGGGTGGTGCAGCAAGGGTGAGACAAAAGGGGTTGCCAGCTCTCGGGAACAGGCATGTTGGCTGAAAAACAAGTTCGGAAAAAGGAAAGAAAGCAACTTCTGGAAAAACTGTAAAAATCAAAGGATTCCAGAAAACAAAAACCCACCAAATGACTTGCCAAAATCTGGGTTTGAAGTCGCCGTCGTGAAAGATCGCCGGAAAAAAGTCTGTCAGAAAAGCACCGCCGCGGAAAGCAGGAGAAAAGGCAGTCGCAAGCAGGGAAAAGAGCAGAAAGCAAAAACCAGAGAAAAGGAACTTATGATGGAATGGGCTATATATAGACCGAAGGTGGGTAGACGAACCGGCGTCATAAGTGCCCCTTGAAGGCGAACAGTAGCCATAACTGCTCTCTACGCCTGAAAAGACGCGCCCTCCGTAACCGACGCTACTCTCCTCCAACGATGGCATGCCACGTGTCAGCCACCGCGCCAAAATAGGGGGCACATCTTTTGACACCCCTAAAAAACTAGGACGCGCCAATCCAAACTGACATGCGTGGTCATGAGACGCGACGTTTTATAGACCTGCAAAAGTAAAGAAGTAGGTTACCCCGGAGATACCAAAAGACAGGCTATGTTTGAACAACCCGTGTCTTCGGACAAAAGGTGCACCTTCGGCAAAAATGCTATACCCAAGGCCTCGAAGTACTCCCTTTGAAAACTGCCAAACCGAAGTTTCCACTTCGGCTTTCTGGAGGGGGGCTTGTGATAGTCGAAGGACTATCTCCTCTCCCAGCGCGTACTTCCTGCCAAAAGTGTGATCAGGCAGTCTGGCGTCACCCGAAAGAGACACTATCGCTGACCTCGGAGGGAACGAAGCTAAGCACCCCGAATTTGGGACTTCGGCAAGAATGCCAGGAATTGCAAAAATGGCGCCAGCTTCTTCGGGGGACCGAACTCATCGCCTTCGGATAAGCGGAGGATTAGCTGTCGAAAACAGAAGAGAATCTTCCCGAAGGTGGAACCCCCGAACAAGGGAACCCCCCGAAAGCACGAGCATAACTCCCGAAGAAGGGCGACCGTGAGGACCTTGGGAGTACGGCATGAGCATTTAAGGAGCCTCTGTCATGCCGCCCACAGACGTTACATGTCACCTCAAACGGCGATTTGACACGCTGGCGCCGTCCAGGTCTTGTCACGACCTGTCTTGGTTCAAGGCTCAAGGAGCCTGCCACCGGCTACTCGCCCCCTACGCCCAGAAACTCAGGGAACATCCGACCGAACACGTGTCGTCATCTGAACGAGCTGGGCTTCTCCATAAATACCAGGGAATAGACCCTGGCAAGGTGTTCGACTCCTCCTCCTTGGACAAACACAGGCAAGCCCACTAAAATTTCTAGTGCTTCCTCTCCACCTTCCCAAGAAACTAACTTGGGCGTCGGAGGCTCCTCCCCGGAAAAATACTCCGGGGACCTCCTAACCCTCTTCTCTGAGCTTTTCAGGCACGCGCCTCTGGGAAACCTCAACTCCCGACGCTCTCCCTCACAGGAAGTCCTCCCGGAAACCACCATGTCTTCCAGTGAAGATGTCCCTGGACATCACTACTATTTTTATAGTGGAAGAAAATATTAAAGTTTATCCCGTGGATATAGCCCTAAAATTAAAGATGAACCACATAAATTTTTTGATATTATTTTACTAATCATCTTGCTCTCGAAGTTATCACCCGCTGCATGGTTCTAACAGAAACAAATTAACAATAGAAAATAAAAAGGAAAGTTACAAAAACCCCCCTGTGGTTTGGTCAAACCTACAGTTTGCTCCCTCTATTTTGAGAAACCTACACTTTGCCCCTCATGTTTTTTATAGTACCTGATAATAACTTCTGAAACTGTATTTAAACTCTACGATAATCATCTTCCAGTAATTTCAATCTGTACAGTATTTTTTTTGTAGTTAATAGATATTTTAAACTATCAGTTTTTCCTTTCTGTAAATGTACTTTCCCATGTGTAATTATATATCAGTATTTTTTAAAGGTCGGTTTACTATGAAAAAAATATAAAAAATCTTGAAATTACTAGAGCATTATTACCATACAGTTTAAATACAGTTTTAGAAGTTGTTACACTTACTAAACCACAAGATAAGGTAGTGATGACCAAAAGTCGGAAACGATTAATTGTTACCCAAAAAGAAAAAAAACAAAAAGCAAAAATCCTTGCTGCATTAATCTGAGGAGCACATCAAACTGTTTGGCAAAGAATTCTCTGGAAATATAGGAGCAATATTTTCCTCCCCAGATGAACCACTTTCTAAGTTACTATCCGAATTTGATTTGATTTTCTAATTTTTGAACCTTTTCTGGTTTGAAAATACCAAGAAAAGCATCATATCGACGTCTTTCGCCAAACTGATTCACTCTTATGTGTAGAATATTCATAATTATTTAAAAAACCACTAAGAACGAAAGAAAAGGCAAAAACAGAAAATAATAATAATAATAAAGAACATCGGAAGCCAAAAACATCACATATACATACATTAATGTCTCATTCAGAGAAAGGCACAAATTAAATACATATGCATGCCTTGGACGAAAGCAAACGGCCGCTTTGGAGAAGGAATCTTGGCCAGGCCGGCAAACCAATGCCAATGTATATGGCTATTCATGTTGCTCTAAGAAGGACCCAATTATGTAGCAGATGGCAAATGTGATGAATGTGTTTGTGCATTTGATTATATGGGTGCACGAGATCGGACGGCATAAATACATCCGTCACGTTTATCATCTTTCCTCCTCACATTTTCCCTCATGAACTTTGTAGTATTATTGTTATTGTTATTCAGATTAATTACAACTTAATCCCAAGGTTTAGTTGATACTACACTTCACCCTTTTTATTTAAAAAACTTACTCCAAAGAAGCATTTGTATGTGCAATAGAAATCATAAATTACTTTAAACCATATCTAACACAAGCAAGTTATATTTTTGCTTCTTTTTTTTTTAATTGCTAGAAAGAAAAACCCAACTATGAACCTAAAAATAGGCATGTATCAATTAAAGAAGCATTAATAATAGAGTTTATTTCAAGCAACCTCACGGTCCTCACCTGAAAGTAGCTCAGAAATCTTCTAGTGGCTCTTTTCAAGTGACCATCCACATAATCTAAAATCCAAGTTTAGAAAAGTGGTACATTTGCCCCAACTTTACACTTTACCCTCTTATTAACTGTTCTATATTTATAAAAGAAAAAATTGATAACTTAAAATATTCATTTTTTATAAAAAAAAACTCATAAAAACTGAAATTACTAATAGATAACTATCATAAAGTTTAAATTAAGATTTCAAAAATTGCTGTCAGATAGTCTAAAAAATATGGGGATTTAGTATATATTTATGAAATAGAAAGAGTTAAAGTGCAATATAATCTAAACCTTGGGGGTCAAATTGTAATTAATCTTTATTATTTCCACACAATAAAAAAAAATTCGTTTCACATCAACATGAGTGGGTCTGAGCCTGAACCTGATAAGCTTAAAGCATAGTGTGAAATACCGTAATATATCGTGATATACCATTTATCACAGGTATGTAGTACGTGATATAAATATTTTCACGTTTTGTTATTTTACTGCACAGTATATTGTGGTATACTGTGGTATTTTACTGTATACCGCATGCTGCTCGTTTTTTCTATGCATTTTGTTAGAAAATCACGGTATACCGCAAATACTGTGTGGTATATACCACGGTATCTTATTTTGAACGGCTATTTTTTTTCTTTTTACATAAATAATATCATAAATATATAAAAAATTAAAATATAAATAGTACACATATCATAAAATAAACATTTACTTTTATTTTTTTGTTACTTTTCTTAGTTAATATAGCAATTTAATGAATGGTAGTAATTTGAAGGTCCTTGTGGTGTTGAACAATATCCCTCAATTGTGTTTCTAGTGCATGCTACCCCAACTAAATATCTTCTATCATATATATTTTATTTATGTTTGACAAATTATGATGAGAAAAATTAGAATACATATAATACATGTAAAAATAAATTATTAAACAAATTATGTCATCTAAAAATAATATTCTCATATTTATTTTTTACAGTAATGGTAACGGTATGTATTACAGTATATCATGCAGTATACCTTAAAATTTTAAAGTACTGTATGTCTAGCGGTAACAGTATTTAACACCTTCACTTGAAGTTGTCAGCCGTTGGCCCGTGTATATGACTGCGTCCCCAGATGTCACCTTGAAAGCGTTCAAGAATTCATCTCATCTGTATAATATTTGCTCTGTCCAAATGACCAATGTCCCACAATAATGTATCATTTGCAGATTGCAGATGCGAAATTACCAAACCATTCGATCCCACTTTCAATCTATTCAACTTGACGGCCTTTTCAACAAGAAGATGGAAGCCCTCCACCACAATTAAAAACAAACACGGAGCCATAGGATCACCTTGATGTAATCCTTTCTCCATATTAATCAAACCTGTTCGACTTCCATTAATTAAAATTGAAACCGAGGATGAGGATAGGCATGCGTTAACCCATCTCAACTACTTATCCCTGAACCCTATTTGTTGCATCACCATCATAAAAAAATCCCAGTTTACGGAATCATAATCTCTTTCCAGATCGACCTTTAATACATTTACATGAATAGTCATCGTAAATAGATGACTATACATGTAAATATAGTTGCTTATATGGTGGCAAGTTATGTAATCTTTTGGTGAATGGATCAACAGTTTTAAGAGTAAATCTCTAGGAGACCTATGCTTTGGTATGCATAGTCCCTAATTAACATCTTTAGTTAACCAACCTATTTAAATTATTTAAGTTGACAAAATAGCTAAATCAACCCGATTCATTTTCTAACTACCAAAAAACTTACTAATTAATACCAAATAACTCATATGAACTTATTAATTCCCAATCACATACCTCAATAATTTCACCTCTTGATCTCATCAACACTACCAAATTTGAATATGAACCATCATTATGAGATGTTGCGTTTGTAAGAAATCACTAGTCAAATTATATCTTAATATGGAAGTTGGGTTCAATTTGAAGAGGCTAGAAACAATGACGTCTAAGAAAAATTTAAGCCTAGAATTTTTTTTTTTAAAACGTGATTCATTCCAATTATAAATGAGTTAAACGGTGTTTTACAATTGAACAACGGTATAAAACTCTAAGGGTAACAAGAACATAAAAATGATCACAAAAAAGTTACTCGTTCTTATAATACCGAATAAAGGGAAAATAATCAGATCAAGCCGAACCTTCGAGATAAATTAGAATAAATATGGTATGAAGTATATAATTCACAAATAATTGAAATAAAGCCTAGAACAAGCCATTAATAACCAAACAGTATTAGAACCAACCAGATATCATAGGCCTGAACAAGACTGATTATGAAAACAAAAGGGCTATGTATAAAATCTATCAAAATAAAGATTTACTTTATTTTATGCAATCGTATCTATATATGTTGTTGAGTGTCAGGATGCCTCAGTAAAGCCGAGATTCCAGTGAATCCAAAAGAAAATCTAGATTCATCACTACCCGCTTTTAATTGAAGATTTACCATGTGATAATCTCAAATAGCTCTTGAACTCCAATATCTAAATAAGATTGCATCCACTATAAAATTCAATAGATTATATCAAATAAGATCAGTTAAGCAATTAAAGGACTGAAAGAGAACCAAATCCGGACTAAAGTCTAAACTTGCCAGAAATGGCAGAGAAAGATTGGTGAAACAGTAGAAGAGAATGGGTTGGGGAGACAGTGCTTTTGTGTTAGCCCGAAAAGTAATTTATGTTTTGAATGATGATACCATGTTACAAAATTTTGATACTTACAATTCAGTCCCTAAACTTTTAAAAAAATTAATAAAATGTGTCATAAAAATACGTATTTGGTCCATTTACTTTAAAGTTTATGAAATAATCATTAAAATTACACATTTAATTCCTACACTTTTATAAAATTTACAAATACAAGTTGAGAAGTGATATTTTAGTCATGGTTTTAAAAGTTTATAGGAAGTGACTAAACACTTCACCCAAACATGGAAAAGTTATTTTCTGACTTTCTATGATGAATGAACTAAACATAGGACAGTTCAGACGGAACTTTCTACAATACCCACGGGTACCAATGCCCCCCCAATCGTAACCGTTGATCTCGGCTTTGCAGAGAAACGGGAAACCGTGTGACTGGAATAACAGGTGAGGGAGGGAAAAGAAAAAAAGTGATAAAAACTTTTAAAATACAATAAATATTTCTAAAAAGTAAAAAAAAAAAATTTAAAAGTGAAATTTCTTTTAAAAAAATGTTTAACTGTAAAAAAAAAAGTGATAAAATTTAAAAAAGTGAGAAATGTTAAAAAATTGGTAATTGTTTTTAAAAATCTATTAAAAATAAAAAAAGTGATAAATAATTATAAAATGTAATAAATAATTTTTTATTTACCTTTTAAAAATATTTGTCAATTTTTTAACATTTATCACATTTTCTTTATTTTATCACTTTTTTATACATTTAATCGCTTTTTTTTTTTTTAATTTTATCACTTTTTTGTACATTTAATCTATTTTTCTTACAGTTTATCGCTGAGGTTACCTTCGTTGTAACCGGGTCACGTTCAAGGTACCTTAGATGTGACCCGGTCATTTTGAAAGTAACCTAAAAATGTAACCGGGTCACGTCGAAGGTACCTTCGTTGTGACGGGGTCACTTTGAAGGTAACCTAAAAAAGTGACCGGTTCACCTCAAAGGTACTTTCGTTGGGACCGGGTCATGTTTAAGGTAACCTTCGATGTGACCCGGTCACATTTTTAGGTTACCTTCAATGTGACCCGGTCACAACGAAGGTACCTTCAATGTGACCCGGTCACTTTTTTAGGTTACCTTCAAGGTTACCTTATGTGACCCGGTCACAATGAAGGTACCTTCGACGTGACCCGGTCACTTTTTTAGGTTACCTTCAATGTGACCCGGTCACAACGAAGGTACCTTCAAGGTGACCCGGTCACTTTTTTAGGTTACCTTCAAAGTGACCCGGTCACAACGAAGGTACCTTCGAGGTGACCCGGTCACATTTTTAGGTTACCTTCAAAGTGACCGGGTCACAACGAAGGTACCTTTGACATGACCCGGTAACATTTTTAGGTTACCTTCCAAGTGACCCGGTCACAATGAAGGTACCTTGGAGGTGACCCGGTCACATTTTTAGGTTACCTTCAAAGTGACCCGGTCATAACGAAGGTACCTTCAACGTGACCCGGTCACATTTTTAGGTTACCTTCAACGTGACCCGGTCACAACGAAGGTACCTTCAACGTGACCCGGTCACATTTTTAGGTTACCTTCAAAGTGACCGGGTCACAACGAAGGTACCTTCGACATGACCCGGTCACATTTTTAGGTTACCTTCAAAGTGACCTGGTCACAATGAAGGCACCTTGGAGGTGACCCGGTCACATTTTTAGGCTAACTTCAAGGTGACCCGGTCACACCTAAGGTACCTTCAACGTGACCTGGTCACATTTTTATATTACCTTAAATGTGACATGGTCACACCCAAGTTACCTTCAACGTGACCCGGTCATTTTTTAGTTTACCTTCAGCGATAAAATGTAACAAAAAATGATTAAATGTAAAAAAAGGCGATTAAATGTATAAAAAAGTGATAAAATAAAGAAAATGTGATAAATGTTAAAAAATTGGTAAATATTACTAAAAGGAAAATAAAAACTGAAAAAGTGATAAATAATTTTAAAATGCAATAAATAATTTAAAAAATTGACTAAATAGAAAAAGCGATAAGAAAACTAAAAAAAGGAAACATTTTTTTAGAAAATCAATGAAATAAATAAAAATCGATTAAAACTACAAAAAGTTATTAAATATAAAAAAATGATAAAATATAAACCAACCTGATAAATATTAAAAAATGGGAAATATTTAATCACTGTTTTTTATATTTTCTAATTTTTTTAAGAATTATTTCCCCTTTTTTCAATTTTAATTACTTTTTTTATTTTTAATCACTTTTTTATTATATTTTTCAATTTTTTTATGTTATTTCGCTCCTTCTTTTTTTCACTCCCATTTTTTATATTTAGGGAATTGTATAGGTTTGGTATCAATGTTTAAGCATTCATAAAATTTTTTATTTATATTTTATCAGTTTTTATATATGTAATCACTTTTTAAATATTTTTTTGCTTTTTGAAATTTTTTTTTCACTTTCCCCATTACCAAGCTCTTTGTTTCTAATTTCATTCACTTTTTTTAATTTTAAGCATTTTTTAATTTTTAATCACTTTTTTTATTTTCCAAATGCTTTTTTACTTTTTTATCGCTTTTCTTATTTTCTTATATTTAATAACATTTTTTATCGCTTTGTTTAATTTTTAATCATTTTTTTCCAAACACTTTTTTTTTCTCCAAACCATTTTTTTTCCAAACGCTTTTTTCAATTTTTTTTTGCTTTTTTAATTTTAATATATTTAATAACATTTTTAATCACTTTTCTGAATTTTTAATCATTTTTTAAAATTTTAATCACTTTTTTGAATTTTTAATCCTTTTTTTTAATTTTTAATCTTTTTTTCCTAACGCTTTTTTTTTCCAAACGCTTTTTCCACTTTTTAATCGCTTTCTTTTTCTTATATTTAATCAAATGTTTTAATTTTTAATCATTTTTTTCTCCAAATGCTTTTATTTTTTTCTCCAAATGCTTTTATTTTTTTCCAAAGGCTAAAATTTTTTCCAAATCGATATAAAACTAAAAAAAAGTGATTAAAACTAAAAAGAAGTTATAATTTATTCAAAAAAGTGATTAAATATAAAAAAAGTGATTATATATATATATATATATATATATATAAGTTATAAATGTTAAAAAATTGGCTATTAAAAACCAAAAAAAAGTGATAAATAATTCTAAAATGCAATAAATAATTTAAAAAAATGATTAATAAAAATTGATAAAAAACTAAAAAAGGTGCAATAAATAATTTTAAAAAATGATTAAATAAAAAAAATGATTAAAACTAAAAAAATTCAAATTTTTTTCAAAAAAGTGATTAAATTTATTGAAAAAATTGATTACATCTAAGTTATACTTATTTATTTTAATAAAATGCAAATTCATTTTCCTAAATTAATTTATGTGAACTTAATTTATTGCAGTTCACTTAAAAGTTTAGGTATCAATGTTGTAATTTTAACATTTACCTGCTGATATAATTAAATTTACTAAATATGAAAATAACCCATAAACTCAAAACTTAACTGTATCCCTAAACCCAACTCTAACCTTAAAATGGGGAAAGTAAAAAAAAATTTGTGAATATTTTTATGATAATAAAATATATTTTTACTAATATTTTTCGGACAGAATTTGAAAAATTTACAAAAAAAAACTTACATGAAAAAAAATATTTGGACATAAAACAGTGATGCATTTTATTTAAAAAATAACTATTTTATAAAAAGTAAAATCTTCACATGATGAAAAAATTGTTAAGGGTGAAAGTTTTAGTATGTTATTGCATATTATTCTTATAAGAAGTGATTATTCACCTAAATTATACTTTTATTGATAATTCACATGCCAAGAAGTCTAAAAAGTAACTTTAATAATTTTTTATGAATATTTTTAGTTAAACATACTACAAGATGTAAAATTAACCAGAAATAAATCACATAAAAATTGAATTATGTAATTTAAATTTTTTGAAATATCATCCAAAAGGGTTATCTATTAATCATTTTTTTCATTTGCTTTACTAAGTTGATCAATATATGAGTTCCATTGCCATATAAAATACTTTTTTATTAAGTGTATTATTTCATAAGTAAATTTTTTTACACCTCTAATTTTTTAAAAATTAATTTCCTTCTTTTTAAAAATTTTTATTCAATAAAATACTTTCTTTCATATTTTTTTTTCTCTTACTTTCTCCCCCCGTATTTTTTTCTCATACTTTTGCCTTTTTCTCCGGTTACCTTTCTACGAATTTGTTATTTTTTTTCCTCTCTATTTATTTCTCTCTCCTCCCTCCTCTCTATTTTTTATTTCTTTCCTCTCCTCACCTGTCACGCCAGTTAGCCGGTTTACCTTTTCATCGCCAAACGAAGATTAATGGTTAAGATAGGGGGCATGGGTACCACATTTTTGAGGGTGGGTATTGTAGTTTGTTCCCAGTTCAGACTATATTTTTATTGAATTTCTTTTTGCAACACCACGGTAGTGCTTGATTTCGTTGACCAGAAACGCCAAACAACAGTTACAACCAAAGAATTGGGCCATGTATCAAAGCTGGCTCAGACTGAAAGAAATATAAAGCCTAAGGAATTCTTTTATTTTTGGATCTTTCATTTCACAAATAATGTTTTTCCACAATAATATATTCTATGAATTTTCAAAATTATTAAACTGAACACCCCCTTAAGTTATTTTTTGTAAAAAAATTAATTTTTATTATTTTTAGGCGAGTAAGTTAAAAAAGGTCAAACAAATTTAATTACATTCTAGGTAAATGTTATTGACGTAATGAATAGGTGGCATTATATTGGTTTTCAAATGATATGGGCTCTTGAAAAAATGAAAATAATATATTTTTAAAAATGGAAAACGAACCAAACAATTCTACGCTCATCTTATTACTTCAATAAGTGCCAAAAAAAAAAAAAAGACCTTATTTCTTCAATTTCTTTTCTAAAAGACCTGGACACTCTTGTATGTCATCTTCAATAGGATTTCAGTCTAAAAAGTTTAGCAGTGCACGATCGTGGCATCGTTGAGATCAGTTGTTGTCACGCATCATAAGGAAATTGTACCAAAAGAGAATATATTACGTGTGAAAACGCTATTCATTTGAACCCTAAAGTAAGGAAAAACCCCCAAGTGGCAAATTGGAATTGATTTAGCACACTGGTGGTTTATTAGGCAAATAAAAAAAAAGCTTACACTTCAAGCGGGAGGACCTATTGTTATGGAACTTCTAGTAAGGAATCGTAGTAAAACAGAACTTTGCTTTGAAAAATTCCATAGCAAGTAATCATAGTAAAAATCTCCATCACAAATAGAAATAATCATATATTGAGGCAAACGTGCAACAATTATAATCATTATAAAAATAGTGATGATTGTGCTATGATTCCTATTTGCAACTTTTTTGCCTTGATACCGATGCGATGATTATAATCATTGCAGTCTATTGTGATGATTATAATTGTAGAAAACATTCTGAGGATTTTGACATGATTCTTAGTTTTTTCAATTATTGATTTTAGTGCATTTGATTAAACAAATTAGTATATTATATTAACTGCTACTAGTAAATTAATTGTAGTTGAGTAATAAAATATTAATAATATATATATATATATGTCAATTAAATAGAGAAATATGAAAGAAAAAACCTAACCCTAATTTACATCAATAATACAAATATCACTACTGTGGCGATGGCAAATGACCGTTGCATAGACTCTCATCATCAACTTCGATCATGGAGGACACAGTCCACCATCCTATGGGAATAGAGCCAGCGGGAATAACTTCTCTCCAGATCAACTCTTGGATGGTAATGCTGACTGTGGTGCTTGTCCAACACTGGATTTGCTCCTACATGCCAGACTAGATTTGGGTTAATCAGTTGCTAGCTTGCTGGACCTCATCGTCTAATGTTAGGTTTTCCAACTTCAGTTGAGCAAATCTTAGGTGACTGGCATCAATGTATGCCTACAAAAATACATCAAATTATTAATTAATTTTGTATAACTTACAAAAAAAGTACAAGTAAATAGGTAAGTTTGAAATTACCCGCTGGGATCAAAAGGTGGTGGGATGTGCGAGGCGAGGTGGGAGACTTAGGATGCGCCTCTTTTTATACTAATTTTTTGTACATTTGTCAATTAGTCCTCAAGCTTTAATTACTTGCATTTTTATCCGTAAATTTGGTACTTTTGTTAATTAATTCCTTAAATTTTAATAAGTTACCTTTTTATACTAAATTTTTGTACATTTTTCAATTAATTTCTCAAACTTTAACTAATTACATTTTTATCCACAAATTTACTGGTTTTGTCAATTAGTTCTTTAAAATTTAATTCGTTACCATTTTATCCATAGTTTTTTTTTTTACTTTTGTGAATGAAGCCCCTAAAATTTTAATACTTACAAAATTACCCATAATTTTTGGTATTTTTTAAATTAAGCTCCTAACTTTAATTAGTTATAGAAATTATCCTTAATATTGTTTTTTTTTCAATTAAGCTGTTGAATTAAAACTACCTACAAAATTATACATATTTTTGGTACATTTCATCCATAATCACACAATCATGTATAACAATCGTTGTAGCATCAATTATGGGGAAAAAAATCCACCAAGAAAAAATTCCGCAATCACTATAATCGGAAAATCTTTAACACAATCACTAACATGCCTTGATTTATTGCATGAATTTAATTAAGGGAAGGAGACGGCTTTATTACCTGAAACACTTCTAGGAAACAAATGGAGAAGAATCAATCATATGATGGTGGAGAGTCGATCGGAGATCACTCACACATGCTTGGTGGCAGATGACGAAAGGAGAGGAGGAGGGGAGGAAAGAAGGAGAGTAAAGGAGGGGAGGACAAGAAACGAAGGATGAATGGAGGAGAGGGTAGTGGATAGATAGAGGAGATGGAAAAATGAGGAGAATTGATTAGTTGATAAAGGAGAGAAGATTGGAGATTGCATATGCATGTTCTTTGATGGATGAGAAGAAGAGGGAGGGAAGGGGGTGAGCAGGAGAGCAATGGAAAGGAGGATAGGAGATGGTGGGTGGATGGAAGAAAGGGAGATGGACGGATGGAGGAGGGAGAAAGAAAGAGAATCAATCAACTGATAAAGGAAAGTGGATAAAAAATTGCATACGGATGCTTACCCGCGGAGGAAGAGGGGGGAATAGAGGATAGGAGGATAGGAAATGGTGGACTGATAGAGGAAAAGACGGTGGACAAATGAAGGAGAATGTGGTGGATAGATGGAGGAGAGAGAGAGGGAAAGATGAGAGGATTAGGAATAAAAAATGAGAAGAGAGGGCAGACAGACTGCAATTATGTCAAAGTTTGTGATGATTATAACATCACATATTTTGAGACGATTTCACCTCAATTAACTAAAAACTAAAGGCTAAATCGTTGCAAAAATGTGATGACAATCACTAAAGTGATGGTACCCCACATGGCTCTCTAGGAGCTGATGATTTTGCAACTTGTTCTGTGATGATTATAATCATCATGAAGGGCCCTACCTAATTTTCCCCAAATTTTTATTTTCTGGCCCAAAAATTCTTTGATTTTTTTTATGATTTTGTGTCAATATAATATTGCTTTCCTATGGTTTTCCTTCGATTTCATGTTTATTCTTGTAATTTTCCTCTAATCTGCAACTACGAAACTTTTAATTACTAAATAGCAAAATATTTAAGTTTTTTGTGTAAAATTGATAATTATTGAAAAGTCCAGGGTTTATTAGAGTAATTTTTATCTATCACTAACACTACAAGAGAAATGTTGAAATGAGACTAATTTGTGCGACTGAAAGTCAGTAGCATAAGTGTTTAGTCACATGTCAATAGCATATGTGTGGCCGACAATCTTTTAACAAAAGTCAATCGCATGTCAGTAACACAATTTAAAAAATTTTAAATTTCAGTCGTACATACAGTGGGTCGTTGTCATTTATGCGGTTGAAATAGTTAGCTACACAAAAGTCAGTCGCATACCAGTGCACGATTTAAAAAATATAAAAATGTCAGTAGCATGTTAGTCACACAGTTTAAAAATAGTAAATTAATTTCCTCATCAGTAGCACAACAGTCACATGATAATCACATAAATTAAATATATTTTCCTTGAGTTGCATATCAGTGGCAAATTCAGTCGCACAAACTACTTTTCCTTTCACACTCACTTCTCTTCCTCATTTCTCCACCTTCTCCGATTTTATCCTTCTTTCCTCCATCTCTGCTCTCCATATTTGATTCTACTTCTCTAGTTCTTAATCCTTTCCAGCTGAAACTTTACTGCCTTCAAACTGCATCATTTGAATCTCTAGTTATATATATATATATATATATATATATATATATATATATCATATAAAAGCCTTCATCTTTTATCTCTCAACCCTTCCACACAGCCACCTCCCTCGCTTTTCCCTTTCATCTCACATCTCTCATCCTTCTAATCTATTCTCCCTCCACTGCCTTACCCTAACTCCCTGTCCTCATCTTCTGTCCTTTCCCTCACCTGCCTCGCCTCACCTTCTCCTTGCCTTTTGCTCATCGTCTCCTCACTGTTCTCCCTCACCATCTATTCGTTCTCCCTCGTGTCAAAATCCTCACTAGTCACTGACTATGTCTTTGGCCTCCTTCTTCATTTGCCTCCTCCTCTATCGCCTCATTGTCGTTCGCCTAGCCACCCTTTAAGTGATTTTGTGTTTGATTTTTTTTTATTTTGTGTTTAATTTTTTGCATCTAGTTTGTGAGTTTGGTGTCTGATTTGGTGTTTGGTTTTGTAAATCCGATTGTGATTTTGTGGACTTGGCATTTTTTTTTAATCATGTGGATTTTGTGTTTATTCTTGTTTGATTGCATATTCGGTATCAATTTTAATAATTATAATTTTAATATAGCAATTATATACTTTCATTATTATAATAATTATAATCCAATTTTATTAAATTTAACATTTAAATTTTTTTAAAATATATGTATATGTGACTAAAAGTCAGTCGCGTGGCTGACTAACCCACGGCTTATGTGACTGAAAGTTTAGGTTACACTATTTGACTGACTTTTAGTCACACGATGCAACTAACAAATTCAGTTGCACACATTCATCAGACCCACTTTATCCCACTACCGCGCTCAGTTCCGTAATAGTGGCATGTTTAAGTCACATGACAGCGGCATGACTCATGCAACTAGCATTTTTGCTGCTGACTGTTCTTATGGCATTTCAGTCACATTGCCACTATTTCTTTAGTCGCATCTAGCCAATTTGATTGTAATGTAAATTTTTTCCCATAATCCTGGTACCTAATTTCATGAATATAAATAGTTTAGGGATCAATGTTGTAAGGGTTAATCTGACCGATTGTCCTTAAACTATATCCAATATTGTTTATTCATCCATGAACTATTAAATGTTACTTAATCATCCTCAAACTATATCTAATGTTGCTTCATCATCCTGCTGCTTATCATACCGTTAAAGATGGATGGAAAAGTGATGCCACATCAGCAGGCTCATCATTTTTTCGTCCATATCCTTAATGGCTATAATGTATAGTAAGATGATTAAGCAATACTGGATATAGTTTAGGGATAATTACGCAATATTTGATAGTTTAGGGATGAATGAGCGACATTGGATATAATTTAGGGACGATTGGTGGAGATACCCATGTTGTAATTTTAACAAATTTCTACTAAGATCATTAAACTTACTAGATACGGAAACCTTAAAAGAGATTCTACTTTCTAAATATAGAAACTCCTAAAATGGAAACTTAATGTTTAATTACTAACTAGAACAACTATATAAAAGTTTACTATTAATGGCGATTAGGATTAAGGGTTAAGGTAATTAGTCTACTAGTGAGAATTGTGACTAAATCCTAATGGTTAGATTTCAAAGATTTAGGGTTAGGCTTAGAGTTCAGTAATTTAGGGTTTTAGTGTTTAACGATAAATGTTTAAGGTTTAGGGTTTAGTATTTATAATTTAGGGTTAGGGGTTACAATTTAGGGTTTAGGTTTAGGTTTAGGGTTAGGGTTGAGGGGTTTAAGGCTTGGGTTAGGGTTGAAGGGTTTAATTCTTTAATTATGGATTAGTGTTTAATTAAGGTTATGGTTAGAGTTAGAGTTGAGTGATTTGGGGCTTAGGGATAACGGTTTAAGGTTAAGATTAGTTGTTTAGAGATTAGGGTTAAGGTTAGGATCTAGGGATTATGGGTTGAGGTTGTGGTTTAGATTTTTAGGGTCAGTATTTAAGGTTTATGGTTAATGTTTGGGGTTTATGGATTAGGCTTTTAGGTTTTAGCGTTTAGTGTTTGGTGTTTAATATTTAGGGATTATGGTTAGGGGATTAGATTTTAAGGTTTAGGGTTAGGGGTTTAGGTATTATGGTTAGGGTTTAGGGTTTAGTGTTTCGGGTTTAGGGATTGGGGTTTGGGGATTAGGGTTTAGGGATCAAAGAGTTAGCATTTTAGGGTTTAAGGTTGGGGGTTTAGGATTTAGTGTTTAGGGGGTTTAGGGTTTTTGGTTTAGTGTTTAATATTTAGAGGGTTTAGTGTTTATGATTTAGAGTTTTAAGCCTTAGGGTTTAGAGATTTAGGTTTAGGGTTATTCGTGGGAATGTTGTAGCAATATTTGCAATAGTTTTGCTATGAACTTTTTTTACGATTATTTTCATAAGAAGCTTGTCACAAATTTTGCCTCCAAAAATCCCCTCCGAAATACTAGAGACAATTAGGAATCGTCAGAAAATATTTATCACAAAATCATGGGAATTTTTGATGATTTTTAATCGTAGGAAACATAACCATAGGAAAATCGTCACAGTTTTAGTTGTTGGCTGATCAACCCCTGTTGGAGCTGCAATTTTGCAACAATTCCTTTTTGCCTCTCCCTCAGTCATCACAACCTGTTATCGGAATAGGCCCTTCTCCTTGTAGTGTTAGTGTTAAATTTGGGCTAATTGAGCAACATTAATGGTTTATATATTATTTTTACCCACATAAAAAAATAATTACAATGTAATGCTGAAGTTTCAAACAATTTACTCCTAAACTTTTTAAAATTTAAAAAATAATCCTTCAAAATCACGTACGTATTTTGTGCTCACATTTAATATAACTTGAAAATAGTACCAGACAAATTGAAGCCACTATGCTGAAAGTGTATAGAAAGTAATAAAATACCTTAGCCAAATATTGGAAACTTAAGATTACATTTTTTTTTGTGGATTTTTCCATGAATCTTGCTTTCGAATAGTCTTACTTTATATGGATTTTAAGAATATTTAAACTAAGAACTCTCTTAATTTCTTGTATAAACAATATTTTTACTAATTTTTCTTTTTCAGGGTTGGTAACTTAAAATATTTATAAAATTTTAATTACTTTTTTTAAAAAAATGTTATCAAACTTATTAGCTTTCAAATGACATTAATCCTAGACAAAAATGAGAATAATGAATTTTTAAAACCGAAAAGTGAGCCCATATTTATTTTCAACTTGTTCTCGAGGCCCTACCATGATCAGGTAAGCACCATATATTGGAAAAATAAGTAGACGGGAGTTTGTAAGGAATATTCCTGGACAGGGAATACTTCTATTCAACTATTAGTCATTCCACTTAATTGGACTATGTTTCCCTCTATTTCACTCTATTAGAGGGATATTGCCCTTTACTTGAGAGGAGTCCCCCCTCTCTATACATAAATACATACATACATACAGGAATATATATATGTATGTATTTATGTATAGAGAGGGGGGACTCCTCTCAAGTATGTATATGTATAAGCCTTGAACCTAAACTATGTAAACACCTTCTAGTTGATGTTGTAAACAACTCACGTCTTCAATGATAAGGATAATCTCCACCTGTTGTCCCTAAATTATATTTAATGTTTCTTAATTGTCCTAAAACTATCAAGTGTTTCTTAATCGTCTCTAAACTATATACAATTTTGCTTTATCGTCCAGGCATCTATCACAGCTATTAATGATGGATGAAAAAATGAAGTGGTTGCTAATGTGATATGGGAAAATGACGTGACTACTAATGTAACATTACTTTTGCATTCGTCCTTAACGGGGTGATGGATGACAAAACGAGATAGCAACAATTAAATCATTTGAGGATAATTGATGCAACACTTGATAATTTTGGGACAATTAAGGAACATGAGGTATAGTTCAGGGATGATAGGTGAAGTTTACCCCAACAATAATGTTGTAAACATCTTCCAGATGATGAGTTCATGTCTTGAATCTGAACTGTGTATGCTTACCAGTTACCATTTAAATCTTTAAAAGCAACTTTTGTAACAAACATAGGAGCATTATATAGACATGAATTCTCATACAAGTAAATTGTAAGAGGTAACTGTAGTTTTTCAAGCAATTCCTTACGAGTCATATTGAATGACCTAATCACAACAACATCAGGCATGATGCCATTTTCTTGCCTATTGAAGAAACTTTTGAAGAAATATAATTTGTTTTTTGATGACCTTCTACTTTATCTTTTTCTTTCTCAATGAGCTTCCCATAAGCTTGGGGACTTCTCCTCTCAAATTCCACTAGCTAAACTCAACATGATCTATTTTCTCCAAACCTTTTACAACTCCTTAAACGTGTCTTTTCACTGGGCTCTTTCCTCCATGAACTTTTCTTTTGTCTTTTACTTAATACCAAATTGGCTCTATCATCAACTGGATCAGGCCACTTGACTCTGATACCATTTGGACTCTGATATAGCCATATTCTGATACTACTTTTACTTTAATACCATATGAGGCCATAGAAGCCAAAATGGTTCTAATTAAAGAACTAAGGCCCATTTCTTTATCGAGCTAGGTCATTCAGTGCTTTTATGTTAGTTAACTTGTGGTCAATTTGGTCTTTTCTTCACCATCTTCATCATCACTTGCAACATTGTGGTAGTGCTAGCATCAACATCCCTTTATTGTACTTTCCTTGCCATCCAATTCCATACTCTGGTTGCTGATAGAGTCTTTGGTATTTTTGGTATCTTATAGTTATTGCTAAAGTATGTTGGGGTGGGCCTTAAAATGGTTGTCTGTAAAAGTTGACCTATACATCGAGGCAATCCTAAAATTCTAAGCTTTTTGCTACCATTTGTATTTAGCAGAAAATAGCTTTTTGCTATCATTTGTAATTTAATGGAAAATGAAGTCGCATTAAGATTTATGGATTTCTAGAAGGTTGGTTTGAATTTTATATGATCGATGGATGGTCCTCTTAGGTTTAAAAGTTGGATGTCTTTGGATATCATAGTGGAGAAACCAAAGGCAGAGGACTAATTGGCGATTGGGGCTAACTCATCAGATGTAAATGTTCTGGGTGGAGGTTTGTTGTGAAACAAGTATAAGGCAAAATTTAGGATTTCTATCTTCTTTTGAATTTAATGAGAAGTTAGCAAGATAACTGATAGCCGAGGTGCCCATCAACGGCCGAGCTCCCAAACTTGGCGGAGTACTGACTTCGGCGAGGGAAACTACCAGCCGAGGTCAAAAGGACACACGATCCCTCTGGCCTAGTATAAGGAATTCTCTCTGTCAGGCAATGATAGGACCAACCTCGGTAGAAAGGTCGAACCCTATTCGGAAACAGAAGTACCCCTCGGGGGAACCATCCTCGGGAAACATATGCCCCGAGACGTTAGAGTAACCTCGGAAGGTACGAACGAAGCATTTAAGGAGCCTCTGACACCTCCCCATAAAGTCGTCTCCCAAATACATTTTGACACGCTATCACTGGGACACGCCATCAGAGGGGCGCCTCTATATGACGCCTTCGGAATGACTAGGCTGTCAGACCAGCGACTTTCGCTGAGATACACGTCCCTTTGCTCCCGAAAAAGCAGGGATCGCAGCCCGCCGTACACGTGTCATAATCTGGGACGGCCTCTAGAGGGAAATGGCTTCTGCACGCCTCCTGTATAAAATACCCAGAAAGCATTCTAAAAAAGGGTGAGATAAAAAAGTTCTCTTTGAATACACAAAAGAGCACATAATCTAGTTACTTGAAAATACTGACTTGGGCGTCGGAGGTTCCTCCCCTGGAATTTACACCGGGGACCTCCTAACTTGTGTTTTTCTAAAAAAGCGTTTTAGGTATCCTCTACTGGGGAATTTCCTCTCAAAGTATTCTCCTCCATCAGAAGCACTATCTGCTCTTACAATGACACACGATAAGGCCGCCGTAGGCTATCATTTGGCGCCGTCTGTGGGAAACCTGTCCCATGTAGCGGTCGTGGAGACTCGACGCTCGAAGGATAAAGGGATTCCAAAATCCCCCCTTGCGCCTGAGACTCAACAGGCGACCCCTTTACCTGTGGCAGAAACTTCCATGATGGAGGACGACTGTCCAGTAACGGTAACAATGAGCTTCCTACGGGATTTCCAGCTTTCTATCCTTGCCAAAATCACTCAGCAACTTGATCAAAGGTTGCCCCAACCTTCACCCACTCAGAGAGCCTCACCTTCGACCATCCGTTGAGAAAGGAGCTCGCGATCCACTCACCGGAGTTCAGGGAGTGGAGACTCCCTTGACGCGTATTCGACAGATGGTGAGCCCATTGAGACGCGCCCCGCCAGAGGGGGAGCCACAAAAGAGACCAGGTCCTCCTGTCGACGGAGCGCATCCCCTTACCAGAGGTCCCCTTCTCCTCCTCGCCGGAGTCGTTCCCCAAGGCGAAGAAGAAATTCGCCACTGCCAGCAAACACACGACGACAGGGAGGAACCAGCACTGCCGCCCTCATGGAAAGGATCCTGGGAAGGCTGGAAAAGGTGGAGAAACAGATCTCCCGAAAACCAGTCTGGTCCCGGTTGTCCGACTCCTACACCGGAGAGGAGTCGCCTTTCGTACGCGAGGTAGTAGAGGCGCCTATGCCCAGTGATTTCAGGGTTCCTCGTCTGGAAATGTATGATGGGCGAAGTGACCCCCAGGCGCACCTGACAAAATACAAGAGAAGCATGGTGCTCCATGGCGCGGACGACGCCACGCTCTGTAAATGCTTTGAGGTGACACTCTCAGGACCAGCAACAGCATGGTATGGGTCTTTGCCCCAGGGAAGTTTGTTGAGCTTCCAAGAACTATCTACTGCTTTCACCCAACAGTTTATTGGCAGTAGGCCAACTGCCAAAATGCCAGTGCAAATGTTTGACATAGCGCAAAAAGGAGGGGAGACCATCCGCGATTATGTTGAAAGGTTCAACCGAGAAGCACTGAGCGTACCAGACTTTCGACCGGAAATTCGCATCCTGGCAATGGTCAGAGGACTGCGAAGGGACTCCCAGTTGTTCTATGAATTCTCCAAAGATCCCCCAGAAACTCTTGGGGAATTTTACAGAAGAGCCGAACAACACATGACGGCTGAAGAACTCAGGATGGGGGGACCTAAGGCAGAACACCTTCACACCGAAGGGCCTGGCCACCAGCCGTGCCATCAGAGCGAGGGAGAACGGTCCCGCAGGCAAAGAGGGAAAAGGCCTGCAGCGTTCACGCCCCTGAACACCACAAGAGCTAGCATTCTGATGACCCTGGAAAGGCAAGGGACAGCAATCCCAAGGCCAAAGGCCATGGCCCCGGAAAATAAAAGGAATATGAAGAAATTCTGCCAATTTCATCGAGAACACGGCCACGACACTGAAGCCTGTTACCAGTTGAAGAAGTACATCGAGTCCCTGATCAAACAGGGGCAACTTCGGCGATATTTGCGGATACCCTCTCCGAAAGGGAGAAAAGAAGAGCAAAGGAGAGCAGATGATGAAGAGTATGACTCAGACAGACGACGGGACCGAAGTCCCCGCAAAAGTCTGCCACCCTCGGCGGGGATCATCCAAACCATCACTACGGGGATGCCCTCGGCCGAGAGAAAAAGGAAGATGAGAGAAGTCTCCATCATGGAGTACGGGAGCACCTCCCAAAGGCTCACCCGCAGGGACGGGTCTGTCATAAAATTCCCTCATGACGACCCCCTCCTTGTCATGGCAAGAATAGGGAGCTGCGACGTCAAAAGAGTACTCCTCGATGACGGCTCGAACGCCAACGTCATTTTTTCTCATCTGCTGGAAAAGTTAGATATTTCAAAAAGCGACCTCAGCCCAGTCAGTTCCCCCACCTACGGTGTCGGACCATCTGAACTTCCAGTCCTTGGGTACATTGACTTGCCCGTGATGATGAAAGGGGTCTCCTCCAAAAGCAAAGAAGACTTAATCGCCTCTGGCAGAACAAGATTTATAGTCATTGATGTACCATCAGCATACAACGCCATTCTGGGAAGGCAGACTCAGGGTAATTTTCACATTCGGCCAGATGTAAGATACTTAATGGTCACCTTCGCCACCGAAAATGGAGACGCTGAAATCTTCATTGATCAAGTCGAGGTTAGAAAAGTCTTCACGAGGGCCAGGCAAAGCCCGACCAAGATCCAGGTGCACACTTCGACAGAAGGAAAAAAGGTCCTGATGGACGAAAGGGCAACAGCAGAAGAAAAGGAAAGCCTCAAAAAAATAGAAACAGAAGATGTAAAATTAGTCCCCGGCCGAAATACCCGAGTTGGAAAGAAACTGGCCGAAGGGGACAAAAAGAGGCTTGTATCCTTTTTATGCATGAACAAAGATCTATTTGCTTATTCACCGAAGGATATGCCTGGGGTTGACCCCAGCATAATCCATCACAATCTCAAAGTGCAGCCGCACGTCAGACCAGTTCGGCAAAAAAAACGGAATCTATCTGCTCACAAAAGGTCCTTCGTCAAAACCGAAGTTAATCGCCTCATCGAGGTCGGGGTAATAAGGGAAGTGAAATACCCCGAATGGCTCAGCAATGTGGTTATAGCCACAAAGGAGGGCAATGAAAAACTCCGAATGTGCATCGACTTCTGAAACCTAAATGATGCATGTCCGAAAGACTCCTATCCATTACCGGCCATAGATCAGCTAGTAGACGCAACTGCCGAGTACGGACTACTTAGCTTCCTCGACGCTTTTAGCGGGTATCATCAGATCCGAATGAATCCCGAGGATGAGGAAAAAACAGCATTCATCACAGAGATAGGTACTTACTGCTATGTTAGAATGCCTTTCGGGCTCAAAAATGCAGGAGGTACCTACCAAAGGCTGATGAACAAGGTATTTGACGCACAGATCGGTAGGAACATGGAAGTATACGTCGACGATATGATAGTCAAGAGCAGAGTGCCTGATAATCATATCACCGACTTAACCGAGACCTTCCAGCGACTTCGGGAGTTCGGTATTCGCCTTAATCCCGAAAAATGTGTGTTCGGAGTAAACGCGGGAAAGTTTCTCGGGTTTATGGTGTCGGAAAGGGGAATAGACGCTAACCCTGAGAAAGTAAAAGCCCTGCTGAATTTCCGGACACCTACGTCTATCAAGGACATACAGAGGCTTACCGGGAGGATCACCTCCCTAAGCAGATTCATCTCCAGGTATGGTGACCGATGTCGCCCGTTCTTCAAAGTACTCACCAAAGTCTCCAAGGAAGGTGGTACCTCCGGAAACCAGGAACACCCATGGAATGAAGAATGCCAGAAAGCCTGGGGAGAGCTCAAGAATTATCTAACTCGCCTCCCAACGCTTCGACAACCTCGGGAGGGGGAACCTCTCATCCTTTACCTTGCAGTCACTGAAAAAACGGTAAGTTCCGTCTTAGTGAAAGAAGAAGCAGGGAAACAATGGCCGGTGTATTACGTAAGCAAGTCCCTGCACGGTGCCGAGACAAGGTATCCGTTGCTCCAAAAAGCCATCTACGCGTTAGTACTGGCAGGTAGGAGATTACGACCCTACTTCCAAGGGCACGCCATCACCGTGCGAAGTAATTTGCCCCTGCGAGATGTGATGAAAAAAGTGGAGCATTCGGGAAGACTCTCAAAATGGTGCATCGAGCTCGGTGAGTATGACATTACTTACGAGCCTAGAAAGGCAATAAAGGCCCAGGCACTTGCAGACTTTATTGCCGAGATTCCCGAGATTGAAAAGATCGAACCACTCACGGGAGGTGAAACAGAAACTGATCCAGAATGGAAGCTCTTCGTCGATGGAGCGTCAGGCGCAGAGCATCAAGGAGCTGGAATAGTCCTTCAGGGTCCCGAAGGAATGGAAGCTTCTAAAGTAGTCAAATTTGGTTTTAATGTTACCAATAACATTGCCGAGTATGAAGCCCTCATAGCCGGACTGAAAATGGCCAGAAAAGTAGGCGTGAAGAACCTTGTGGCCCACAGTGATTCACAAATAGTGGTCCGACAGACAAGGGGAGAATATGCGGCAAAGGACCCAATTTTGGCTAAGTATCACGATCTCGTTCGAAAACTCATTGAGGATTTCGACTCGGTGCACATAAAGAACGTGCCCCGAAAGGATAATACCCAAGCGGATGCCTTGGCCAAAGCAAAAGAACCCACCGAAGTGCTAGAACACCCCAGCACGGAGTTAATGTGCATAAAAACCTCGGGGGAGGGATGGCAAAGCTCCCTCAAGAAATATTTGGCAACTTCAGAGCTTCCCGAGGATCCTAAAGAAGCCGCAAAGGTCCGAAAGCGTGCAGGGAGGTATTTCCTCATTGGAGAAGAACTGTACAGGCAAGGGTACGCAACTCCTCTGCAAAGATGTATAGGCGAGGATGACGCCAAAAATGTACTTGAAGAAGTACATGAAGGAGTGTGTGGCTCCCATATAGGGACAGACGCCCTCGCAGGAGTAATACTCCGCCAAGGTTACTTCTGGCCTACCCTAAGGAAGGACGCAAGGCAATTTGTCCGAAGATGCGACAACTGCCAAAGGCACGCCAATATCCAAAAGCTACCCTCGGAAAGAATAAATGCGGCAGACTACCCCTGCCCTTTTGCCGTGTAGGGCATTGATCTCATCGGACCTCTCCTAACCGCCCCCGGCGGAGTAAAATTTTGCATCGTGGCGGTGGATTATTTCACCAAGTGGATAGAGGCAGAACCACTAGCATCGATCTCGGTGAAGGACGCCCAAAGATTTGTATGGAAGAACATCATATGCCGATTTGGCATTCCGAGGGTTATAGTGGCCGATAACGGGACCCAGTTCACTGACAAGGGGTTCCAAGAATTCATGGAGGACCTTGTCGTCAAGGTACATATTGCCCCAGTAGCTCACCCTCAGAGCAATGGGCAGGTAGAGGTATCTAACAGAACAATAAAAGATGGTCTAAAGAAATGGCTAAAGGAGGCAAAAGGAAAATGGCCAGGAGAGCTTCCAAGTGTGCTATGGAGCTACCGAACGACTCCCCGAAGAGCCACAGGAGAGACTCCCTTCTCGCTAGTATACGGGACTGAGGCCATTATCCCCATTGAAGTCACACAGCCCTCGGTAAGATTACAGGTGTTCGATGAAGGAGGAAATGAGCATGGACTGAGAGCAAAATTGGACATCCTCGAAGAGCATCGCGAAATGGCCGAGTTACGGAGGAAGGCATTCCAGCAGCGGATAGCATGCACCGCCAATTTACATGTAAGGAAAAAAGAGATCAAAAAAGGAGACCTGGTTCTCCGGAAGACTGAATTCAAACAAAGAAGGCCATCGCAAGGTGTACTTCGGGCAAATTGGAGTGGACCATATTTGGTCCTTGATGAAGTTCGCCCAGGGGTCTTTAAGTTGGGTAACGTTGAGGGAGTAGAGTTGAAGAATACCTGGCATTCAAGTTCTTTGAAAAAATTCTATACTTAGACATTTTTTTCAGAGAAAGCCTGAAAGACACTCCTCACCGAAGTCGTCAGAAAAAGTAAATGATGAATATGCCCTCGTTATCGAGAAAGCGTGACTGACGATTCTTCCTTACGAAATTCCTCACTTGGCTTAAAAACTAGTCCGAGCAAGAAAGAAGTCCAGTAAGATTCCTACCGAAAAAATAAAGTGCGGATGATTCTCCAAAATTCTTCATTAAGAATGATAAGTCGAAAGATACAAAAGAGGAAAAAAGAAGAAAGCCTATGACTAAGAAGGGGTATCCGGCGTTTCTTCCCCAGAGGACTCAGTCAAAGGTGCAGGACGAGCAGGAGGAAGATTAAGGAACTCGGCCTTGGACCACGAAGATCTAGGCTCTTCGGGAAAATCCAAGGCAGATAAGTGAGAAAGGTCAAGTCCAGGGTACCGAGCAAGGACCTGATGACGAGCCAAGCAAAAGCCATCTTGGTAGGACGTCTTCGACATTTGATCACTACGGTCATTCTCGTTACCAAGAGCCTTCAGGTCAGCTTTCAGCTCAACAATCTTCTCCTCCAGCTTCTTCTTCCTCTTGCTCTTCGTCCCCTTCTTCCTCAGCAACTCAATCTCAGCAAGAGCCTTCACAAGATCCTCGCTGTCTTGAGCCGTCTTCTTCCGAAGGGCCTCGTTCTCTAAAGAAAGAGTCGCGCACTTCGAACCGAGGTCTTCAACCTTTGCTGAGAAATCAGTGAGAAGCTCCTGCCTGCTGGACACAACCTCGGCCCGAAGACTCCCAAGGTCTTCCTTCGCAAGTTTGTTCAACTCGCCATATTTTAAGGCATACTGGGCGAGAGACTCCTTCGTCTGGCGCAAGGAATCTTCGGACCGAGAACGGGTCTCCGTTTGTTTCGCTGACCAGGCGCGGAAGTACCCACTATATGCCAAAAGCTGCAGAAAAACATAAGCGTCAAAAAAGTATCGGAAGGAAGTGATAGCTTAGAAAGAACAATTTTCTGAAAAAGAAGGATCACCTGAGCAGCGTGTTCAGACATCCTCGCCATGAGGATCTCTTTATTGGGACATTCGGTGGTAAGGGACTGAAAAGTGGCATGAGTCAGCACCCCCGTCGCCATTTGCGGAGCCATCAGCTGGCTATCCTCAGAGAACAAATCCATGTCCTCTGTGAACGTCCAGAAAGGCTCCCGTGGCACCCTGCCCCGTGGAATCCGTCGGTCCCGAAGAGCCCTCCGACGGTCATGAGTCTCTTTCCAGGAAGCGTTAGGAGCGTGCTCTACAAGGTCACGCCGAAGTTCCATCAAAACGTCATCCCTTAGCCATTCATCCAAAAAATCGTAGATACGAAAAATACTGAGATTTGTAGCAGAATGGCTAAAGAACCAACCTGGTGGAACTTCGGGGACGCCCTCCTCAGGACCAGCCTCCCGAACATCCTCACGAATGTTCTTTCCCTTTCTTCTTCGGCCCTCTTCAAACTCCTGGGCAGACGTTTGCTCTGCGGGAATCTGGGTAGCAGGCGCAGGACTATGCATCTCCCCGAGGATGTCGGGTTCTGAAGGAGGATTATCAGACGTCGGTAGTTGAGCTGAGGACTAATCTTCCACCTCAACTACGTCCTCGGGGGAAGGAGGAGCAGGAGTGGTAGCTTTGGTAGCTTTGGCCTTCTTAGACTTAGAAGGGCTGGCAGTCGACTTCTTCCTCTTACCGGAAGTCTTCTTGCGAACTTGCTCTCCCAGCTTAGCCTGACTGTCGAAGAGCGATTTATAAAACTCGGCAGACTGATCGCCCATCTCTGCAAAAAGGTAAAATATCAGTGTAAGAGGAAAGCCAGAAGCTAAACCCTGGAGGATGACTCACTCTCGGAAAAAGCCTGATAAGAAATTTGACCCCGAAGGAGCATGACTATCCAAGCTTTCTTCCCCGGAAGAACAGGCACGGGCATGCCCCGGTCACTCTTGTGGGCAGTTATCACTCCCAGTTCCCGAAGAACCTCCTCGGACATAAGATCCCACTTAATAGGAAAAGGGTAGAGTGAACGTGAAGGAGCCCCGGAGTCCCAGTCCGACATTGACCGAACAAGTTTGTCAAAATTGTTAAAATCGGCAAGTGTTACCGGAGTAAGAAGCTTCCTAGCATCAACGACGTCAGCCTCTAATGTTTCGGAGGCCCATCTAATAGGCACGGGGCCCCAAGACTCGGGAACCCTAAAAAAGAAAAACTGCTTCTGCCACCCCCGCCAGCTGTCCTTATTATCAAAGGTAAACATGAACTTCTTGCTCCCGGACCCTCGGGGAAGGAGGTAGTAAAAACCACCCTTTGGAACCGGATGGAGTTTATAGTATTGCATGAAGAAGGTGAAGTGGGGGTTTATCCCGAACACCCCGCACATGCAGAGGAAGGCATTGAAGTAAGAGTAGGAATTTGGGGCGAGTTGGTTCACGGAAATGCCGTGAAAATCACAGAATCCACATATCATGTGATGAGGGGGATACCGAAGACCGGCTTTCAGTTGAGCTCGGTAAACGGTAACCTCCCCCGGAGAAGCTGCGTACCTATAAGATCTCGGGAGGGGTAACCTCGGCGTGATATAAGAAGGGAGGAAGTACTTGGCCACCCACTTTTTCATCTTTTCCGGGGTAGTGGAGCAAGGATGAGCTTCAAGAGAAGCAAGGTTTGTAGAAAGAGGGCGCACAGTCATCAAAGGGATCGGATTCAATGGAGTCGGATTCGACATTTTTCAAAAAATAAGAAAAGATAGATGACTTCGAAAAGAAAAGAGGGGGGAACAACAACAAAACCACAAAAAGGAGCACCCACCAAAGCCTGGGCTGAGAAACGCCGCTGCAAGGAATCGCTGGAGGTCACGCTGCCGCAAGAATCACTACCGGAAAAAGGGAAAGGAGCAAGAAAAGGCTCTGGAACAGACAAGAGCTAAAGTAAAAGAACGAGGCAAAATAGAACGGAAGAAACTTATATAGACCGAAGGAGGATAAGTGAAGCGTCGTCATAATCATCCTTTAAAAAAAGAAACTGCCTCATTATTGCTCCTAGAAGGCGAAGGGGTGCAGCTGACGCAACCAGCATAACTGCCCCACAATCCAGCGGCATACACATGTCACACAGCGCGAGGAATTAGGGCACGTCCCCCTAGCATCGTGAAAACCCAGGCACGGTTACTAATGATTGACACGCCTGACCAAAGGACGCGACAATTCACAGATCCGTGGCAGAAAAGGCAAAAAGAAAAAAGTAACAAACATTCCGAGGATGCCCAGAAAACTAGAGAGGGTACCTCGGCTCCGAGTAAGCAACTTCTGAAGCGAGACCAATTCCCAAGAAAGGGTTTAGCTGCCAGATCAGCAAAGAGACCTTCTCGGAAACATAGCCGAAGCCCCTGCTCCGGCTTTCCGGTAGGGGGCATGTGGTAGCCGAGGTGCCCATCAACGGCCGAGCTCCCAAACTTGGCGGAGTACTAACTTCGGCGAGGGAAACTACCAGCCGAGGTCAAAAGGACACACGATCCTTCTGGCCTAGTATAGGGAATTCGCTCTGTCAGGCAATGACAGGACCAACCTCGGTAGAAAGGTCGAACCCTCTTCGGAAACAGAAGTACCTCTCGGGGGAACCATCCTCGGGAAACATATGCCTCGAGACGTTAAAGTAACCTCAGAAGGTACGAACGAAGCATTTAAGGAGCCTCTGACACCTCCCTATAAAGTCATCTCCCAAATACATTTTGACACGCTATCATTGGGACACGCCATCAGAGGGACGCCTCGATATGACGCCCTCGGAATGACTAGGCTGTCAGACCAGTGACTTTCGTTGAGATACACGTCCCTTCGCTCCCGAAAAAGCAGGCATCACAGCCTGCCGTACACGTGTCATAATCTGGGACGGCCTCTAGAGGGAAATGGCTTCTGCACGCCTCCTGTATAAAATGCCCAGAAAGCATTCTAAAAAGGGGTGAGATAAAAAAGTTCTCTTTGAATACACAAAAGAGCACATAATCTAGTTACTTGAAAATACTGACTTGGGCGTCGGAGGTTCCTCCCCGGGAATTTACACCGGGGACCTCCTAACCTGTGTTTTTCTAAAAAAGCGTTTCAGGTATCCTCCACTGGGGAATTTCCTCTCAAAGTATTCTCCTCCATCAGAAGCACTCTCTGCTCTTACAATGACACACGATGAGGCCACCGTAGGCCATCAATAACATTTTAAGGGTCAAAGTCTAGGTATTACAAAAAGAAGAAGACAGCAGTGTAGGTTGCGGCAAACATTAGGTAATTTTTGTTTTTTTATGCAAACCCTAGTTAGAAATAAAATGGAATAAGCTCTACACCTATGCCTCAAATTAAAATTGAATATTAACAATTTAAAAAGAAACTATCTAAACTAAAATATATTTTTCATCTACCTGATGAAGATTATTCTACTGGCAACATCTCCTAGCTTATGTTTTTTCTTCTAAAATAAGGGCTTATTCCTTTCAGTCCAAAATGACTAATGCTGCAAAGATAACTTTCATCACCTAGCCTTCATGCCTTTATATATAAGAACACTTCTTAACTAGTTGTAATATTTATCCCATTTAATGGGAGCATTTCACAACTTGACTTTGCTAATGACAATTCTCCAAATAGGAATAGAGAACTCACAAAATAAAAAATGGGTGATCCTTATCCTTATTGACTTTCAAGCATAAGTACTAGATTAGTTAGCTTAAATTGAAGAATTTCTCAAACTTGACTTATGGTTTATTAATTCTTTGGTGGATTTTGAGTTCGTTGTAGTGACAGCTTTGATCACGGGGGATTGTTTTGTCTTTGAAACATAATTTCAAAGGTTTATTGAGACTTAATGTCCAACATCTTATGTTTTTCTTGGTCCCCAAGTTTTTTTGTTAGGAAGTTTAGGGTTTTGAAGTTGATTAGATTTAGTTTTCATATTTCTTTTTTGTTTCAGTAAGCCCAGATAGACATGTTGTGTTTGGGTTTTAGGCATGAGAAAAAGGTAATTATTTTAAAGAGCCAAGATGTAAGGGCTTCAAGTGATATAAGATGTCTCTAGAAATCGAGAGCGCTAGGAAGAGAAACCTTTTGTAATTTTCATATTTTCCATTTGTGTGAGAAAGCTTTAGGAGTTGTCAATGGTGATAGGATATTTAGAAGCCTTTGCAAGCACTAAGGGCATACTTTTGATGTAATCTCCATAATTTATTTGAGCAAATGTCTTTTATTAATGGATATAGACTAGTTATGAGCCAAATCATATTAAATTAGTTTATGATTGTTTTAATCATGATTTTTTTCACTATGCATGTTTTAGAATTTTTTTTCTAGCAAGTGGTATTAGAAAATGTGGTGAAATCTCAGTGTAATAAAGCATATGGTATGATAGAACATGTGGTTTAGTAATGGCAGAGTTGGTGGTTATTAATTCCTAGTTGGAGTTTTAAGATAGATCATGGGATTATGAAACACAAAGAATTATCCAAGGGATGTTTCAGTTAATTTGGTATAGTTGCAGCATGACATGAATGGCTAAACACAATATTTTTTTGGTTGTAGAATGGCACCCATAGCTTAGTGTGAGATGTAACTTGCTAACATCGTGATACCCATGATTCAGTAAAAGTTCAAGATTGTGTCTACATGTTTGTGGGGTTTGTGTTGGACTTATATTTGAGTGGTTGCATTTGATGGTAACTTTGCTTTTGTTGTTATGTTTATGTTTCCAAGGTGTCAATTATTCATATTCATGTTTGTTGCTGTGTTGGTGTCATTTGTTTTGTGGTTTTTGTTGTATGCATTTATGGTGAAGAATTAGAGCAAGATGAAGATTGTTGGATTAGTTGGCCCAAATTGGAGAACTTTACAAACTCGACTTGTGGTTTATGCATACTTTGGGTGGATTTTGAGCAAGGTTGTTAAACATATAATCAAGCTCATTGGATTGCACTATTCTACAATTCAGATCCAGAAAAAATCTTATCAAAACATTGTAGGGTCAATGATATGGTAGGATTGGAGTTTGATAGTGCTAGGATCAGAAGATCGGTAAGATCAAATATCCTAATTGGTATTGATTTAAATTAAGTATACTTTTATTTTAGGCCAAATTTGGTAAATTTTAGTTAGTGACCCAAGTTTGGCAGCCAATAGCTAATGTTGCCCAATCACCCAATTTATGGCTTATTCATTTCAATTTCATGAGAGAGAAGCAAACAAAAGGAAAACAAAGCTCTAAGTGATGAAGTAAGCAAAAAAAAAAAAAAAAAACAAAGCTCTAGGAGATGCGATAAACAAAAAATATAAGATAAAGCTCCATGACGTGTTTCTTTATAATGTATTTTTTTATAGATAAATACATTGTGATCTCTTTTATTTTTCAATAATATGTTTATTTATGAATTAACTTTCAGACTTGTATTCGTTATGTTGATATATTCTTTACAGCTTGAACTTTACTTGTATTGTAGAAATAGTTGTGTCGTATCATTATTATATTATATGTATTTGCTTTCCAATATAGTTGGTCTTCTATATGAATTATATTATTTTAGAATTGTAATAGGATCTTATGATTTATGATCTGATCTTGTTTCCCTGGCATTGCATTTGAAAAATGATTCTGCGCAGGATCCAAATTTTGACAAACTTAGTTTTGAGTTAATGGTAGTAATAACTTTGGCAATGGAGAACTGCTTTGTTTTTGCTATGATTTTGGAAGGTTGGCTAAGACTTCAATGGGCGGTTCTTTATGTTTTGGTTGGTGTTTATGTTTTATACAAGGAAGTTTAGGGGGTGTTTAGCTGTCAATAATTTTCATTTTTTTCTTTTTCAAAATTGTTTGAGTATATAGCTTATTTTAATGATGTTGACAAACCTTATTTTTTGAACTTAGAGAATTCATGTTTTAAAATGGAAAACCTTGTTTTAGATGTTTCCACTTTTAAAATATAAATTTTGCAACTTTTGGTAAATAAAATTTTTCACATCCTTAAAATAAGTTAAGCACTTTAACTTTTGTCTAATAAAATTTGGAAAAGGAAAATGGAAAAAATTTTCACATGCAAATGCTACCTTAGAGTTTTAAAGTTGATTGTATTGAATTTTCCTATTTTGTCTAGATTTAAGTATGGCCACAGATAGGTATGCTGTATTGGGGTTTTGAATTTGAGAAAAAAGTCAATCAATTTGAAGAGGAAAAATTTGAGAGCTTCAAAAGGAATGAAAGGTTAGGAGGCCAAGGGGTTTTCTGTAATTGGCATGTGTGAAAGATTGGGGTTAGCTATTGCTGAAAAATATTGGATGTAGAAGGTCAATATGATAATTTTGCAGTAAAACTAACGAGTTGGGGGGATGTAGGTAAGGGTTCAGGATGTGAATACCTTCATTTCTAGACATGGGTTTGAAAAATGCAATTTTTTGAACCCCAAGGGGTTATTTTTTGATTTTTCTAATTTATTTGGCTTCTCTATTAGCTTCTTTGCATCCACACCTTTTATGCTGATGCTTCAAATTTTTATGAAAGTTTTTGGAAACATTTTCATATCTTTGACGTTTTCAGGTTTGAATTAGCTCAATTTGAAATTAATGATTCATGAATGTTGTAGGAATGTTAAGTGGGTATGCACTTGTAGATTGTCATTTTTCCTCTATTTGGATATAGTACATAACGGCCAATTAGGAGGAGAATAACTTGTCAAAAGTAGCATGCATAGTCAACTTCCAAGATGGCATAGTAATACTGGATTCAATAGTTGCTACACATGTCATAGACAACTGCCTTAATCGCTTCAAAGTCCTTCACTTCACCAGCCTATCTTTCATGTTCATAAGTAATTGCTTTTTCTATGTCTTCCCTCCATATATATAGCTATGTGATGCAATCATGATAATGTAGAAAGATAAAGTATCTAATGCACAGTAGTGAATAATCTATATGTTTGTTGCATACATAAGGCCCCTAATTATAATTGATATCTAGTCATAGTTTTGGGTGCGAGAAACATGAAAGATCCTTTAACCTTTAGATAAAGAGAATGTTGGACGACCTAAAGCTGTGTGTGAAGGGAAATCCTGTTATGCTTAATTTGGCATTGTGGCTAAGAGAAATCTGTTAGGAAAATAAGAAGGATGATTAGAGTATACTTACGGTTTTCAAATTAATCCTTTTATATAAGCATAGTTATTGTTTACCAGGATGAGAATTTCACATTAATTGAGATTAGAATCCTACAAATAATGTGATAAAAGAGATTTGGTCTCCTATTCAGTCTCAATCTTTTAATTATGGTTCTAGGCTTACTTTAGGCTACTCATGAGTTGAACTCCAATGGGTAGATAATATGAGGAATAGCCTATTCAGGTATCAATGAGCCCTCTCCTATTAGTGAAATTGAGGGAAACATTGCCCTACATTTCAAATACATTGGTAATGGAAATGCAAACACTTCATTAATGAGGATTAAGAAAGTAGGACATATGGTGTCAGAGATTGAGGTAGAGTTCTCAAAACATAGAAAAGAGACTATTGGGGCAGGTAAAGAGTTTTACTATTGGGGTGGCTTAAGAGTTTTACTTCCATTCAAGCAACCTTTTTCCATCCATTACATCCGTCCTCCTTCTTTGAAAAAAGAAAATATCCCCTCTACCGATTGCTAGTGCTTCCGTTATGCTAAAATCATCCTTAACCGCTTGCCACACTGTCAATCTGCATTCAAAAAGGTACTACCCTCAATCTCCTTCCTTTTCTTACCCTCTTTGGTTCTTGATTTTTAATTTCATCCCACCATGAATGGGTTGTAAGCATTTGCTGTTGTTTCCATGGTTGCCTTCCTTCACTAATATTTGTTTTCTTTCATGTGTGCACAGATGTCGAACACTGATAGAAAGCTATCATTAGGACATTTGAGGATGAGTTGATTGCCCTCAATTTCTTTTAGCTATCCCCAAACACTTTCTTCACATTAATGGGTTTCTTTTGGCTTGTCCTTTAGTTGGGCCATTGCATTATGGAGTCCTTGTTCTTTTTCTATTCTGCGACCATTCTAGATCGCTACTCTTACTTCTTTAACATGAGATCTTGGGCACAACCTTACTTTCTCCTTTACCATCACTTGAAAAAACTTAGAATAAGTAAAAGAGAAAATTCTTCCTTATTGCCTCTAACCCTTCTTCTCTTGGGACTTTCCCCTAGAGAAGATGGATAATCTTGCATATGAGAAGATCACTCCCCTATCTAGATGTCAAGTCAGAAGCCTTTAATTATACAGGAAAAATCATTAATTACCTTTAGGCATCCTAAAACATGAAAATAAAGGTCGGTTGTTCCTTTTCCCCCCAATAATACTTAGATAAGACCAGCTTAAAGGCACATGTTGCTAGTAAGGCATGACTAGGAAAGCTTAATCCTGATCTTTGGATGCCAGGGATATAGGGACGAGAACTTATTGATGCTCTAAAGGGTGGGGTCATCCCTAAAGGTAAGCTAGAGTGTCTTCTTTCCCTTCTTGAAATTTACTGGAATATATTGATCTCATTCTACCTTTTCAAGTAGATCTAGAGAGCAACTAAGTGGAGGCCTTCAAAAGATACAAGACAGTTCTTAGGGCTTTCCAAGGGCCAAGGGGAATTTAGAGGAGAAAAGAGAAAAAGGCCCAATTTTTGTCCATGTAGCCCTTTAACGATAATGGATCAATTTTGAAATCCCTTATCCACTAGAGTAATCCACAAAAAATGTCCAATCACAAGCCTTCCATGGTGGGTGAAGTGGCAGCTTATTCCCTTCCAGTAGAGAGCTTGGAGATAAATACTAAGGTGGTCATTCTAGCAATCCTTATTCGGATAATGCCCCTGACATGGAAGTTGCTCAGTACAAGAAAAATTATCAATACTTTGATGGCTATTGGATTCTTAAGTTAGTTGCATAACTATGCCTATTGTAAATATTCTACCTATAAAATTGTGTGTGTGAAAATTGTCTTCCTTTTATAGCTAAGGTCCTTGCACCTACTTCTAGCCCACGGGTAGGTAAAACTTTTAGGCCCGAGGCATTTACTTTTAGGTAGGCTTCCAACTAGTGCATTGAAGTCATGTGGCCTATGCATCTATATTATTTTGGATTGACTAAAACTGGTAATTTTGCATGAAGCCTAGAGGATTGAAAATGAGGCATCAGTCGCCACATATAAGGAACCCGTTATGGTCCTCAACTTTTAGTGGCTGAACAGGAGTCAATCCGTAAGGACAAGTTTGTCCCTCTACACACTTTGGATGGGCTTCTCTTCCCTAAGATGTTTATAGGCTACTAGTTCCTTAAAAAAGGTTTAGGCTACTATAGCCCACCTCTCTACATAAGTTTCTATATTGATTTTTCTTTCTTCTTCCAATTTATCAAATTTACAATTTTGGTTTCCTTGTTATAGACATCCATAATTCTGAGAAACCTCATAGGTTTTCTGGAAAAATTGGATAAGGGTAAGACATGAGTTCTTGTCTACCTTATAAGCCCTCAGCCTAGTTTTGGGATATGAAAATGCCCTCTAGTTTTGGTTACTTGCATTGGGTGCTTAAAGAATTTTGTTGTTGACATTATGAAGGTTTGTGAAGGGTGGATAGTTGCAAATCATTGAGTAGGATTACTATAACCTACACTTTAAGTGGAAAATTATTAAGGCGTATAATGTAGAGCTGGATAAGAGGATTATGGCCCTAGAGTTAGACAAACCTTATCTTCTAAACGAAATAAAGAGAACGCATGGTAAGGCTGATAAGAAGATGATCCGAGAGCTTTTTGATGGCTTTTGCTAGTGTTAGTATCAAGTTGAATAGGCTTACTCGGGTTTAGACTTGTCCAGCTTTGATGAACTAAATGAAGTTCCCAAAGTCTGAGCATTCTGGTGCCATGACAAAAAACTAGGAGGCTAATGGCTTAGATTTTATTGCTTAGGATGGCCTTGAAGACTTGCCTCTTAAGGAATAATGTATAGGCTTTTTCCATTTATTATGAACATATGTTTTTTTATTCTTTTATACAGCTTTAATTCTTTGTTTTTTGTACACTTAAGTATTCAAATGATGATTTTAAATTTAGCATTTTATTGCCCAAGTTCTATTTCTTGGCTAGCACTTCCAAAGGCCCAAGCCTTCATATGATCTAACCTAGTAATAAACTTGTAAGGGTCTTCTAGGTTTTAATCAATGGTACCAACTTTTTTATAGTAGGATTTACTAAGGCAAAACTTAAAAATAACTTTATTCTAGAATTAAAAAAAAAATAAAGTTCATTGCATAAAGATGTCTACGGATAATTGGGCCTAAGTTCATCTGAGTGATGGAGCTGGGGGAGCATTTTTTCAGAGGCTTCCTTTAACTTGAATACTCCCCTTCAACACTTTCTTGATATAGAAAGAGTCTATTGCCAATTTGTCTAAAGGACTTCATGTTAGATCACTTCCAAAATGTTTTGCCTTTATACATCTCAGTCCTCTAACTTAGACATCTTTAGATTTATTTTCAAATTATGTGTATCTATAAATAATTGTTTGAAAGTCCTCAAGTGAAGTCTAGCATCTTTGTACAATTCCTCCTAGAGGCCAATTTTAATCCGGAGGCCTTCTTCATTCTATTCTTGATTAAAGAATTGCACACAAAAGGATGATTGTGCCTTTCAATATGGATGAGTGCCTTTAGTCTGTATGCTGGGGATAAGGGTATCTCCTATGTGGCCTCACGAGGTGTTTCCCGGTAGTTGGCCACTATACTATCCGGAAGTTGCTTCTTGAAGCCTTCTTTTATTGTCTTATTGGTTAGCCACACTTAATCATTAAACTAGAGATGATAAATGGGGGCAAAGCACAACTTCATTTCTTACTCTTTTCTAAATGCTTGAGGGCATTATCAATCTTTTTTCATTCTTCACCAATAATACATAGGGACATCCAAATCTAAAAATGGTTGACTTTGAGATAAATTTTTGGATCCTAGACACCATCATCAATGCCAAGGGCTTTGCCTTTACCTACTCGATGAAGTTTACCCCTGCCAGTGTAGGAATATTGTGAATAAACTTTAGTCGTATTAAAAAAAAGGACAAGGGTAGTTCAAAGGTCCATTCTTTTCAGAGGGTAGTTTTTGCACCTTGGCATTCATATCACAAGAGTGACATCTCTACATATATTTCATAACATCTTTCCTCAGCATTGGTAAGAATTATCCTTCTTGAGGTCCTTGTAAGCTAAATAGTTAAATCTTAAATAAGATCCACAATGTCCTTTACGCATCTCCACAAGCACTTGTTGCTCTTCTTGCTCTTCTTTAATTAATATGCATTTCTACAATGGGGCGGATTATCCTTGGCCATATAGATTTCTTCAGTCAAGACAAATCTTGCTGACTTTATTTTGTTGACTCAAGTGAACATCTTCCTTAGTTTTCAAGTATCTCATGATAGGCTCTTTCCAATTTAAAGGAGCATCCAAAGCTTTTACATGTGCCTAGCCTTCACCTTTGGATAAGGTGTTTGCCTGGTTATTTTGAGCCTAGGGCACCTTCTGAGCCTATAGATTGATAAATTTTGGTTTTCGTTTCTTAACTAGGGATAAATTCTTATAGAATATAAGATATTTTATTCCACAAAGACCATTAGTCAATTGCACCACAATATGAGAATCATTAAATACAATGAGGTCCTTCACCTTGGCTTGTAGCACCATTTAGAGTTTAGAGACCAAGGCCTAATACTCTGCTACATTATTAGTTACTACGAAGTTAAATTTATCTTTGCAAGTTGCTTCCATTTCCAAACACCCCTTGATGACTAGTCCAACCCCTTTTTACTTTTTCCCTGAGGCATGATCTATGAACAACTGCCAAGTAGGCTATTGTTCTACCTATTGTTTTCGCTCTATGAGGTCTTGGGACATTTCAACAATAAATTCTCCCAAAGCCTAGGCCTCAATTGCCTTTCATGGTTTAAAATGAATATTGAATTTGGTTAAATAGATACATTATTTAGCCAACGTTCCAGAGTGATCTAGCTTTATGAGAGCTTCTCTGTAATGGAGGTTTGCATATATTTTTACAATGTGAGTATAAAAATAAAGCCTTAACCTTCTTCGGGTATGTGATGACTGCCTTTTGGATGGCCTACTATCTAGCCTATTCTCCCTGGAGTGTTTTGCTTATATAATATACTCGACATTGCTAAAAACCCATAGAGATACATCTAAATAAAAAAATGGAACCTATATCATGGCTGTTGGAAAGTGGGGAGCTTACGGACATAATCCTTGATGCGTTAGAATGCTTGACAGCACTTATCATTTTAATGAAAGGCCTCTCTCCTCTTAAGAACATTAAGTAATGACCTACATTTGTCCATAAATTTTGATACAAACTTGTTGACAGCTATTAAGAGTCTTGTGAGCCTTTGGTAGTCTTTTTGAATTTCCAAGGTTGGCATGTCCAACATTGTTCACACTTTTTTAGGTTTGGCGTGAATTCCTTTTTCCAAGACCATATATCCTAGGAACTTGCTTGCCTTAGCTCCAAAAAGTTCTTCACCAGATTTAGACACATATGGTTTTTTGGGACATGCTAAAATGTCTCATTGAGTTTTTCACAATCATGACATCTATGTACAATTCCATATTCTTTCCCAACTAGTTTGAAAATGCTTTATTCATAAGCAATTTATAAATGGGTCTTACTTTTTCATTAGCCAAAAGGCTTCATTTGGCAACAATATACCCTTTCACAAGTAAGGAGGTGACATTTTCCTCATCCTCAATGCTCAGTGAGATATACTAATGGCGAAGGCATCCATGAAACTTAAAATCTTAATCTCTGTTATAGAGTCCACTAGTTGGTCAATCAAGGGAAAAGGATACAGGCCTTTTGAGCATGCATGATTGATGCCTGTGTAATCGACAAAGATCTTCTAGCTTTTGTTCTCTTTTTTAGCCAAGATGAGATTAGCTAACCATTTTCAGTATAAGACTTCTTGGAAAGTTCCTAGCTTAAGTAATTTTTGAACTTCCTGGGGAATGAACTCCTGTCAATTAGCACTACTTGGCCACTTTTTTTACTTTATAAGTTTAGCTTTTGGATTATGGAAAGCCACTTCCATGTCTATTCTTGGCATATCACTGAGGGACCACAAGATATATTTAAATTAGCTTTTTAAAACCTAATTAAAATTTTTTTTACCTTATCTAGTAGATCTTAGCCACTTTAGTTATTTTTCCAAGGGCCAACTTAGTTGTCGGTACAATGAGAATGGCCGCCTTTTTGGGCTTATTTTATTTGTTTGTCTCCTTATTCTTTAAGGATTGCTTGCATTTTAGAGCCTTTGGGGGCATTAAGGGCTCGAAGGGTTGCCACAAAAGTTTTTGTAGCAAAATATTGTGTCACAACAATATTGGCATGCCCTCATGGGGTCACAAAATGTCAAATTCAATAGTTTGAAATCCATTCAAATATGAAACTGTACTTGAGTCACCTCCCAAGGAAGGAGACTTAAGCGAATGAGAGATCTAGTACTAGGGACTCTACCATTTAGAAGTGGTGGATGGGTTTTTTTTCTCTCCCTTACTTAACTTTTGAAAGCATAAGTGACAACTATATTTTCCTTAAAATAGAGACTTCCTCATTTCCAACTCTAAAATTAGGTCCATGCATTGGTCAAAGTGAGGACCATTTAATGTTTGGTGGAGTGAGGATGTAAATGAAGATGAAGTTGACATTAGATCCTCTGTTGATATAGAACCTCCTGAGATTGTAACTTGTGTTTTCTGGTGGTTAAAAAAATGGGATTAGAGTAGGGTACTAGGATCCAACATCTGTTTGCTTTTTCAACAATATGCCTTGAGCCCCCTACTTCAAGTTGTGAAATTTTGTGCTGTGTTTTTTTGTGCATAGGACCCTTCCAACATGATAATCATCTCAATGAACCTTGCAGGTTTCCCAGATTCCTAATCCTTTCATGCAGGTGACTTCCATCGATGACCCTCACAACCTTTATGGTTATTGCCTTATCATCTTTCTGGGCCTCCTATACTTCTCAGCTGCTAGGAAACAGATCTCACACATATACTCATGAAGATTTCCTTCCTTAGCCAGTTCTTTAAGGACTGCCTTCTGGTCCGTATAATTCCCTAAATCATGCCCGTAGTCCTTGTGGCACCGGCAATACTTCTTCTAAACCTTAGGGAATTTGCTGACAATCAACCTAGGCTAGTTGGCCACCATGCTTCTATTTTTTTGGGTGCACATGGTTTTTACGCTAATATCCTTGAGGTTGAAGGGCACGTAAATAAGACTCTGGAGCCTCTCACATTTTTACTGGTTCCCATGTAATAGCCCAGCCTTAAATTAGTTCATTTATTATTTTAGGTATTTAGGTTAAGGCCTAAGGGAAGAAATAAATAATTAAAAAAACAATGAGAAGCGAAAGGAAAAAAAATAATACGAAGCAAAAAAAAAAAAAAAAGTAGAAACACGAAAGAAAAGGGAAGAGAGAGATGGACTAAAGGTTAAAAAGGGGGGAATAAGAAAAAGTTAGAGTTAGATATTTTTCTCACTTTCTTATGTGGCTATTGCTTGTGTTGAAGAAATGGAAAAAGAAATTATCAATTGAGGATTAAGTGAAAATAAACTTTGAACTTTTTCAGTAAATGAATAATCTTTGGTAAGTATTTGTTAGCTACTTTTAGTGCACGAGTTAATTACTTTTAGAATTTAAAAAGGGATTTAGATTGATGATTTGATTAAATATAATTTACTTGTGATAATAAATAGGATAATTGATTATTAGAATTGCTTCAAATGAATTAGAAATAAGTTTAGAGAGGTTTTGGCTGGACACGGTTGAAATCGGAGAGAAGCAGATGGTTCTAAGGATAACAATTGTGTGGTCAGGTCAGGTTTGGGTTAGGTCATTCAGGTTCGAGTCTACTCGGGTTAGCATGAATTCGGGTCCAGGTCGGGTTCAGGTCAGGTCATTTGGGTTCAGGTTGATTTCAGGTTGCGTTGATTTCGGGTTCGGGTTGGGTTTGGCCGAGTTTATTTTGGTTCGGGTTCACTTCAGGTTGGGTAATTTTAGTCTTGAGTAACTTCAGGCCAACTTTCGGGTCAAATTCGAGTCAACCTTTGTGTTCATGTGGGTTACTGATGTGAAGTCAAAACGATTTAATCTATTCAATTTTTTTTAATTTAAATCAAATAATTCAATTTTTTGTGTGATTTAATTTAAATTAAAATTTCATTTTTAGTATATTTAATTAAAATATTCATAAAAATCTTCTTCATTATAGTTTAGTACATATTTAAGTAATTTAACATTGATAGTAATATTTGATTGTTTTTCTAAACCCATACCATTTAACTATCATTGTATAGATTATTCACATCTTCACCCAGCTATCACTCAGACATACGCAACGACAATTTTGTTACGCTTATGTTTCAATGAATTTTCTTTGAAATTATAACGAAATGCAAATCAAGTTCATTATCAGTGACTAACTTGTAAATTTTAAAAAATTTTGGGTGAAAGTACAAAGATTTCAAAAATTTTAGGATCTATGTTGTAATTATTATGGGTGACTAAAATAAAATTTTTTAAAATTTAGGTACCTTATTGCATTATACTTAAAATTTTAGGGATGAATGTTGTAATTTTAATAATTGCCTATTAAGATCATTAAACTTACTAAATATAAAAATTACTTCTGTTGGAAAAATTTAAATTTGGGATTCACTAAATATGAATGTCTTTTCCCCAAATAAGATACTTGTAATATATAGAAGTCCTAAAAAAATAGAAGTTACTAAATATGGAAATCCTTTCTTAAAATATGAAAATTATTAAACATGATTATGTTAAAAAAAAGAAATGAATTTACTAAATATGAAAGTCTCATCTCCAAATATGAGACTTACTAAATATGGAAGTACCAAAAAATAGAAGTTACTAATAACGGAAGTCACCATTCTTAAATATAAGACATACTGAATATGAAAGACTCAAAAACTGGAAGTTACTAAACATGGAAACCTCCATATTTAGGATTGACTTAATATGAAAAATAATGAAAGAGGAAAGTTAAGGTTTAGGGTGATGGTTAAAATTGGGTATTATTAGGTTTAGTTATCGGGTCATCTCGAGTTCAGGTCAGGTCAGTCTCAGGTTTGGGTCAATTCAGTCTCGGGTCATTTTGGGCTCGGGTAATTCGAGTTTGGGTCATTTGGGTTCGGGTTTTCTCAGGTTCCCCTTTAATTGAGTTCGGGTTCAGGTTGGGTTGGGCACAGTCGGGTTCAGGTCGTTGACTTTTTTAGTCAATTCGGGTCAGGTCGGCTTGGGTTTGGGTGGGTTGGTCCAGGTCATCGGGTCGGGTATGATTTTGCTATCCCTAGATGGTTCCGAACGGAGAAGGCGAAGAATTGAGTTTCTTGGTACAAATTGGTATAATAACAAGCTGGGTCACTAAGGTTCACAGGCGGGTTCATTGACATCTCATATTTTAAATTATTACAGTTTAGTTACCGCAAAGATTGTGTCAACGGGTTAATAGCAATATTAGTCATTGTGGCTTTTAACACCATTTTAGCGAGTTCTTAGGTTCCAAAAGTATTCATTTGTGTCACTGTCAGCAAGTGATTTTGTGTTATTTTTTAAACTGATTATATTTTGACTCAAACTTTTACATAATTATTTTAAGAAACTAAACAATTATTTTAGGAGTTAGAAAGTTGTGTTTTGAGGTAAGTGGCTACTATCATTTCTAAAAATTAAATTATTTTGATATTATGTATATATTATTTCTTCAAAGAGTTAAGTTTTTCAATTTAGTAATTTTTCAACATTTCAGTTTAAAGTTCTTTTTCATTAAATTGATTTTCAATCAGAATAAGAGTTTTTAAATACCTGTTTTATTATGAAATTGTGTTCCAAGTGTTTGATTAATTTACTTATTTATCTACTTATTTGAATTTTATTTTATTTATGCAATATATTGTGTTTGATTAATTAAGTTGGGATTAGATACGTTTTGATTGTGACTTTTTTTGCACTGCAATTTTGTAAGAATTGTAATGATTTGAATTTCTATTCCGACTCTATTTTGGTGGATGTTGGTTCTGTACCCGTACTACTCTATTTTGCAAGTAGCTGAATTCAGAAGAAATGACCCCTGCCCTTTAAACTCTTACACACCAAAATAGATAAAGATGCTAAACTTGACACATGTGAACTATGCTTGAAGCAAAAAATATGACCCAGCCAAGCATACAGATTAACCTCCTGGTGATAGCTATAATAATCCTCTACAACAAAGCGAAGGATTTAGAACCCAATCCGCCCAAGGCACCTTCAGCTTTTCCGACCTGCTGCTTAGCCAAAGATATGAGATGCCATGAATTTCCCCTATAAGGTCCAGCTGGAGATGTTGACCGTTATTGAAAATATGTTTATTTCTTTTTTTCCAAATCATCCATAGTGTGATGCGCATAACAGCTTCCCAGGATTGCTTCTGAGATGTAAAGAATTGTGATGGTGAATACGTTGAGAGTAACTCTTTGGTATCAACAGGTTGCAACCGACTCAATCACCAGCAAGAGCAAATCTACTTCTAAACCTATACAGCTTTGCAGCAACGAACCATAATGTGATCATTGGTCTCAACAGAAGCAAAGCAATGTGGACATACGATACTTGAAGTAGGGTCTCCTTGAAGCAGTAACTTAATCCTCGTCGGTAGCCGATCTTGACATAACCTCCATATAAACACATTGACTTTCCTCGGCACCCAGGTGTTCCACTTGAAGAGCGAAGCTCCAGGCCCTTGAAGCATGAAATCATCAATTGCTTGCAATTGTGTTTTAATTGAAAATGATCCACTTGAGCTCCAATTGCACCAGCAAGTATCTTTTGCTTTAGGAAGTAACTTTAAATTAGAGAATAGATCTGACAAAGACTCTAGATCTCCCAATTGCCTTCCTCTAATCTCTCTAACCCAACGCCATTCCCAACCGCAGCACTTATTTACCCAACCCCCTTTTTCTTTAACCATACAATTTGGGGAAATATCCAGCCCATATAACCTAGGGAAAACCTCTTGCAGACACCTATTCCCAACCCACACATCATGCCAAAATTTTATCTTGTCTGCATTTTCAAGTTTCCACAAAAAAGAATTGCTAAATGATTCCCCCCTCCCTAAGAACTCAATGTCATGACCGACACTCAGAATGTTTTCCCAAGTTCCCCCTCTATGAATTAATTCATCATTTAAAGAGAACGTCCCACCATGTCCATACGGTGCTTTTATTACCCTAACCCACAAGATGCCCTCTTCTGATTTGAACTGCCACCACCGCTTACCTAGCAAAGACATAGTTTTTGCTTTTAAAATTCCTACCCGCAAAGTAAATTGATCTGAGTTCTGTTTTTAGGGAAGCAAAGGTTGTACGTAGAGAGGGACTTGGGCTGTTGAAAGGAGTTTCATCGTTGCCTTGGTTATTTGGGGCAGAGTTTCATGAAATGTTGTTTTTGTCAGAGAAGGAGGGTGGTTCAAACTGTAGCCAAGCATAGATGGAGAGTTTCTTGTGATGCTCTTGACTTGTGTGAGCTATCAGATTTCGGCTATTTAGACCTTGATTTTACGTGGTCGGCATGGATACAACTATACTATCTGGTGTCGATTGGATAGAATGGTAGTGTCAACAAGCTGGAGAGCTTTATTTTTGGAGGCTCAGCCTTTTAACAAACTTGCCTTATTGACGATTGATACTGTATGGCCCATAAAAAGGTACATATGATATGGTTTAAACTGTGTCTATGAAAAAACGCTTAGCATTGACCGGCCTAATAGGCCTACTATAAGCTTAATAAGAATAATAATGGTCTAGAAGGAAATCAAATCCCCCCATTGCCAAATTTATCTATCTACCTGATACACCTATGATTTCCTACTAACCACAATAGAAGAGAAATCCCATTAGCAGTCCCGAGTTATGCAATCTCTACTGCACTCTTTGTTCTGCAAGTTCACGCATTATACAAAAGATTGACTTGACTATCAAAGGGTTCCCCAAGGCACATATCCCGGGACTTTAATGATATCCTTGTGTACAGGTTTCATAGTCCACATCATCCTAACTCCAAGATCAAACTGCTCGGTTTGGTTGGTAGTACTTTAGCTATCAATTTGTCACCTTCTATGGGAACAACCATTGTGACTATAAGGTGATCATGATTGCACCAGTAATCTCATGAGAATGAGTAGGATAGTAACAAAAGAAGACACCTCTAGAATCCACCAAGAGAGCCCTTAGATACCTAGAACACAGGAGTGGGATAAATAATTGTTGGTGGGGACCCTCATCACTTTCAAGCTACCCCAGAAAAGGTAAAAAAGCAGCGGCCTTGGATGATAACCAATTCCAGGCGCTCGAGCATGCCTTCTTCAAACACTAAGAGCCATATTTTGGTAGGAGATCAGAAGAGTCCTTCCCATGGCACTAGAAAAGGCTGCTAAGAGTTATCTTATGCCTAAAGGCCCAAGACGAGCCCCATGTAAGGATATACAACAGGGATCTAGGGCCTCTAGAGATCCCCTATAAGCATCTTAAGTGAGGTCTAATGGACCTAACGTCAATGATATCAACGTCATCCTATAGAGGCTGGATCAAATAGACCAGCACGTAAGAGAACCCAAACCCTAGCTAGCTAACCTTGGCCTTACTATGGACATTAATTTTACATGGATCCAACCATCCACTGATGAGATCATCAATGAACCAACGCTTGATGCCTTCAAGATGCCAAAGGTAGACCTTTACAATAGACTCATGGACCCAGTCAATCACTTGCAGTAATACATTACCACTATAAGGCTAGAAAGAGTGTGAGATAAGGTTATGTGCCAAGCCTTTAGTTCTACCCTGGTAGGAGTTGTTGCCTCATGGTTTGGGTCCAATAAGGGTCATCATTTCTAGTCCTTTAGATACTTATCCCAGGGCTTCCTAAGGAACTATTTAGGGAGTAGGCCAACTCCCACGAAAGTGTCCAATTTGCTAAAAAATACAAGAGGCCAAGGATGAATCCTTAAGGGACTTCATTAAAAGGTTCAACATCGAAGTTGTGCAGATATAGGATTTATCCCCTGAGTTTCACTAGATTGCCATTACCAAATGTTTGCTGAAAGATTCTAGGTTAGCATAGGACTTGCATGAGAACCTTGTATGAAGTATTGGGGAGTTCCTTGATTGAGTGACCAGATATATACATGTTGAGGAACTCGAGAAGCTAGTGCGACAGAAAGAGCATCCCAAAGTCAAGAATGGTGTGTCCTTGTCCAAGAAAACGAGGTAGATCTCATCCTTACACCATAAGAGGAAACCATGGAGAACATACTTTACACCCTGAAGAGTAAAACTATGGTGACAAAATTGAGGAACAAAAAGGGCTTGAAGAAGTACTATCAATATTACAAGGACAAAGGACACAACATAAAAGATTGTTGGCAGTTGAAGCGCCTGATAAAGGAAATAGTTCAGGTAGGCAAGATGCATGAGTATGTAGCAAGAACAGACTCTCCTTCTCGACAGAAAAAGGAACAACCTTGCAGGATGGATGATGACAATGAAGACCAAGAGAGGGATAACTACACGAACCCTAAGCCACCTGCCGGGGTCATGTATATGATCACAAAACAGGAATCCTCCTTGGTGAAAAGTGACAGGAGTGTGACGTCTCCCATCTAGAAGTGGTAGACTCAAGCAACGTATTGATGGGGCCTGACATGTCATGCACTTTGGTTCCGCACATGGACCTCCTTTTTATAATAACTAGGTCTAACAACTTTGATGTTGAGCACATTTACCTTGACACAAAGGCTAACTCCAATGTCATTTTTTCTAGCATACTGGACAAGATCATCGAAGGACTTCCTTGAGCCCCTCTAAGGACCCACATATGGAGTCAGTTGAGAAAAGGTACCAACTCTATTAGCAAAAAAATTGCCCCTTATGCTAATAAGGGTCCCAGTAGATGGAAATGTCATATGCTCCTCCCACACTATGAAATTCTTGGTGTTGGATCTCTCTTTTTCATACAATGCCATTCTTGGGAGATCAGGCTGGGTACATGTTGAAAATTTTTAACCCTGACCACAAGTGCACGGTAGACGTTGAGGTTAGGTAAGAAAGAGTATCATTCCCATGAGGATTGATTGAATTGCTTGCCAAGTACCACTACTCTAAGATAAGTTTAGCTAAAAAATCAAAGTTGAATGACGATTTAAGCAAGTCAAACAAATAAGTAAACTTAGCTAAGTGAAATGCTATTAATGTAAAATGCAAGAATGCGAAGTAAATTTGTAGTTTTTATCAAATTATGAAAGCACACATTCTATTGGTTCACTACTTGGGTTGGTTAGTCAATAAATTTAGGCTAGTGATTTGGTTTTCATTATTTATTGGTGATGTTAACTAATTAAATCCTTACTTTTCCAAGTGAAAGGATTGCCTCTCACTATTCTAAGCTTAGTAAGGATTCTCATCCGATTACAAGAGGCATTAGTGCTTAATTTATCTTCACCTAATGATTTAGACTAATTTCCTAACTAACCCATTGTCATTAACTCCTTATCATAGGTCAAATTACTTTTAATCTGTTCCAAGAATTGAAAAGCGATCTAGAGTGTAACCAATTGTGGCCATTAATTAGCTAACACATAACAAGCACAAGGGAAGGAAAAATAAGCAATAGAATGAAAACAACATCACATAGCCATAGATTCAAATAACATAACCAATCTAGGTAGTCACAACCATAGACAATGTCAAGACTAATACTCCATACTGAAATAAAACATAACTATGAATATATATAAAAGAGCATCTATGTCTAAGTACACAAATAAGGAAGGAAATAAGGAAGCCAATAAACTCTAGATACTTTATTCCTCAAGGCTTCCACAAGTCTTCAAGTCCTCCAAGTCTTTTCCAAGTAAGAATCCATAAGTGCTACCAAGAAAGATGAAGAAAAATGCAAGATGTGGAGATGAAAACCTAAGCCTAAGTTGAGAAGATGAAAAAGAATGAATGCATCTAAGCTTAGTTCTATATTTTTCTAAGTCTTCGAGGTATCTCTTTCATTCACGTACCAATTTGGATAAAATTCCCTAACCAATAGCATGTTTAGATTCAAATTGGAGGTCGGGCGACTATTTTTCTCTAGGTGCAGGGGCGCCTAAATGCCAGAAAGGACTAGAATTGGTGCCTAGGCTCGTAGAGCCTAGAGTGAAAAGACAAAATTTAAGGCAACAACATTTTGTACTGGGGCACCTAGGTGCCACTCATGAGGCCTAGGTCTTACAGTTATAATCTAGCCTTGACTTCTACATACCTGTTTTTCGTTCTACTTGTCCTAGTGCCATTTTGATGCTTCAGTTTGCTTATCCAACTTACAAAATGAAAGAACAAAGGAAGAATCAGCAAAAAATGTTGGGCGGTAAGGTAGAAAATGGTGGCCAAAGTTGGTAAAAAGTCAACATGTTTGAATACACAATTAACACCTATCAAACTCCCCCAAACTAGGAAAAATGCTAGTCCTTAGCATTCACTAGCCTAAATATAAAAAACAAACAAATCAGAGAAGCTAACAACGCATACTTAATATCATATCATAAAGTTATCCAAAGTACAATTTCAACTCAAAAGAAGTTAAGGTAAGTAAGAAAAGAAAAACCTTGTCACTACTTCTTGTTAGTCACTCCCTAAACTAAGGTTGCCTATTGTATCTAAGGCTAGTAGTACAATTTCATCCATAAATTTGTAAGAGGACCCAAACTACCCACTAATTGTCCCTAAGGAATATGCATGCAAATTCAAGTCCAATGACATATATCTAAGGTTGTACTGTGGCAGTTTGGTATATATGGAGTCAATATGAGGCTTTTTGAAGTGGAGCTAAGGAAGTAAGTCAAGCATAAACACCAACGGGAAATGCAATAATCAACTCTAAAGTCCCACCCAAGGTAGCCAAACTCATGAACAAGACTTTACGTACCTTCCAAGCAACATCCTAAATATCAACCACATCCACAACCTTACAAAACACTTAACTGAATTCCCATCCAATGAATGTAGTAGTTCTGCTTTTCCCTTATTTATTTATTTATTTTCATTTTCATTTTGTTTGTTTGTTTGTTTGTTTTTTCTCTTTTGAACAGAGCTTTTTCAAGTTAACTCATTTTACCTTTTTCTTGAGGGAAAGGTAATCTTTAACAAACTATAAATTCACTTAATTTTTAAACCTCAAACAATTGCGCATGAGTAATCCATAGAACACCTAAACCATAACTACATAGTTTCAACATTAACCCTATAAACCCAACATCTCCCAAAAACTTATTCATTGTTGATTCACATAACACTAAAGTTTTTAGCCTTCCCAAGCCCATGCATACAATGATCAAGTTACTTCAAGGACCAAGAGAAGATACATAAGAATGAATATCACTCAATTATGTGGGTTGAACAAAAAATATGGTTAAAGGCTTAATGGGGTTTAACTAAGGTGTTTCATGAAGGGTTGGCCATTTAGGTATATAGTTAGCCCTAGGTTGTCATTCTCATCCTCTATTTGCAACAATTTAGATATGGAAGGTCCATAAGCAAATTAAGGAATCCGTACACAAAACAAGCATCACTATAAAGAAAAAAATCATCCATAGCACAAGTACATCACACAAGGCCCAAAGTCTCACCGGGTGTTGGTTCTACCACTAATGATAAACGAGAATCTTTCCTTATTTAACAAAACTTATATTCGAGTTGAACTTGCAAATGACTTCCTCCAATCACAATAAAGAACATGCATTGGGTTCCTAAATGCACACAACCAAAATGCAACCACGTTTTCCTACATGCAACCTAACAAACAACTATCATGCAAAGCATTAGACAAGTATTGATCTACTAGAAACCCCCAATATTAAACCAAACAATGTCCTTAATGTGAAAAGAAAGGAAAAACTAGAGATAATTATTGTGAAAATAAGAGCTTATAATTTATAACCCCTATTCACCTGCAAACGTATGGTATCGTCATATGCAAAGGTAAATATAGGTATCATCCTAAAGGATAGCGTGATCCTACTAAGAAATAAATTCTAGCTACTCAAACCACCTAAACTATTAAGCAAAAAAGAGTGATTGAAACAAGTAAGACTTAAGTTGATTAAATAGATGTGTGAATGAAGAGTAATAAACTAGAATTATACTAACTACCTAATACAAGGTAGGATGAAAAGTCAAATAATGCAAGGATTGCTAAAAAAGATTAGATTAATGTGCTCAAAATGTTAAGGTTATCGCCCTAGGAATCCTCCCTATTATTTGCTATCCAAGTCAAATGTAGCCCTAAGGACATTTACCCATTGTGTGCTAAGGAGGATCTAAGTTCATATACCTTCTTTCCTGAGATAAGTTTTTGCTCACCTAGAATCAAACAAGGCATTTCTCAAGCTCATGTTTTTAACCCAAGATGGATTAGGCTCTAACCCCTTCCAATCACCTCATGAACTCATAGATTATCTTTAATCTACAATACCCATTATATTCTGTTCTTCATTTCCATCCCTCTTTTTTCTCTTTCAAGAACTAAGTGAGATTGTGATTTGAGTAGAGTGGCCATTCAACACACAAGCATTTGGCACAAAAATAGTTAACACAAAAAGGCCAACATCCATGAAAAGAATATCAAATAACCATTAGATAGAAAATAATAAGAGTTTCATCCTAGAGAGATACAAGATTCTACTCTATGTCCATTATATCAACAAACATTAAACCCAAATCCATACAATCCATGAAAGATTCACAAAATAAAAGAGGGGAAGAAGAAACCCAAGATGGATCCTAGATGCCTAAGTCTCCTTGGCTCCTAAGAATCTTGGCACCATCTTCAAGCTCCTAGCTTTGCTCCAATGGTGGTTTTCTCAAGAGATGATGAGAAAAAGAGTATGAAATGTTGAATGTGGCTACCTCATTTCCTTTTCATATTTATACCCAAAACCCTATTTTTTTCGTGTCTTATGTTTGAAATCCTTTAAGGACAACCCACCAGGTAGGAAGATGTGGGGGACCATCAAAATATAAGGTTCGGGTGAAACAGAGGAATATGTCATGACACATTACCAAGGATGTAAAAATTGGCAGAGCACTGGTAACGTCGCCAACGTTCTTTTCTTCAACTTGATCTTTGCACGCCCAAATTTTATTTCGCTCGATCACGCTCCATCCCGACATGTCCACAATGCGATCCCACCTAAAAAAAGGTAAAACAAAACAAGAAAAACTAGGAGGGATGGGATGACATGATAAAAATTAATGGTCAAAGTTACCAAAAAGTCAACAGCTTTGACCATTACATTATGCACTTATCAAACTCCCCCAAACTTAAACTGAAGCTAGTCCCTAGCGTGCCTACCCTAGAAAAACTAGAAAAACAAGACATAGAAGCTACAATGTCAACCAATCGCTACACATGAACTTCAATGATCCATTAGCGCAACTTCAAATGAGGAAATGGTGATTGAGGAAAAGAAAGCTTTGCGACTTAAGGTGGGACCTTGGTTAGAGGGGTCACAGCCTTACCAAATACGTGTAATTTGATCTGGTGGAGTTATGCCATGCAAAATAAAACTTATACTATGTTTCTTTCCATAGGCTTGCAAAAGCATCCAACCTCCCCCACTAAATTCCCTTAAGGGAGTTGCATAGAACTCAAAACTCAAATGATTTTTCCATGGTTGTCATGGGGCTGGGTTAGGAAAGGAAGAAGAATTGGATGAAGGCTTTCTAAGTGGAGCTAAAGACGTGAGAAAGGTTAAACCAAGGGCACCAATATATGAACCATTCAAGCACATAAACCAGAGTCTATGAACATATCACACCACTTAAGCAACTTAAAAAGGCCACAATTATTCAAAAGTACTATCTATTTTTTTAAATCCCTTTCATGTATTTTTCCTTTTAGCAAGTGTACTAATCGAGGCTCTATCTATACCCAAGCTACTAACTTAATATAATCCAAGGTGATCTTCGATCATACTCATGTTTCAAGCATCTTTTCGAGTAGTGATCGACTCTTGCCATAGGAGACCCTACCTACTTCGATACTACAAAACAGTGGAGTAGAAATTTTATTTTATGAACAACACAGACAATGATCTCTTTTTTTTTTTGGTATAACAAGAAGTGGGATATTCACTTCCTAACCACCCTAAAGATGAACATACATACTTGAAGTACAAGCTATCCCAATTTCTCCAAGTTCCCCCCGAACTTGTTCTTATTCCAAACCCTCACTTAACCCAATAAACCTTTATCTGAGCCCATGATTTATACTTACAACCTTGGGTTGAAGAGATGCTACAAAGACGGTGAAAGCTTAAAGTGTGGGTTAAAACAATAAAATAGGCAATTAGGCATAAAGGGGCTTACTAAGGGAAAGTATGTACGGGTTAGCCATTTAGGAAGGTAGTTCATCCTAAGAACCAAATGAGCCTCAAATTCTATACAAAAAATATGGGTTTGAATGGGCCCTCAGGCAAAATCTAGATCAAAACATAGTATAAGTATCTCAAGAAAGAACAAGCTTTTGCACAATCACTCAAGGCTCAAACATCTCACCAGGTAGGTTCCACCAAAAATTTCAAAACTAACCTTCCAAATTCAGCAAAACTTCATAGAGAGTAAAACTAGCAACCAAATCCATTCACATGCAACAATGGCTTCCATTGGGTCCCTAAGAAAAGAAAGAAAAGAAAGCAAGAAAAACAATCAACCTATATGCTACTATATGCACCCTAAATGAATTAAATGAAAGATATGCAAGAAAGAGAAAACCACCAAAATGAACTAAAGTAGGAGCACCCTAAACTCAAACAAGAATAATCTAAACTAAGCCAAACAACATGCACAACAAAAGAAAGAATGATAGCACGAACAAGAATTTTCAGGCATGACCATCAAACAAACTTCCCCAAAACTTAAACACAAGCATTGTCCTTAATGAAAGTGGAGAAAAGAAATGAGGCATTCAAGAATCATACCTGGAGGGCGGATGTTCTTGCCCTAAACTAATCCTCACCTATGTCATCATGGTTGGAGGAGCCACCAGCCAGAGAGAAGGAGGAGGGACCTTCAGAAGGATCACTTGGAGGATTGAAATGTAGGTAGAATGGAGGGGGTGGCTGGAAGGGTGCGGCATGTACCACTGGTATGCCAAGTGGTGAAAATGGGGAGGCATAGGATGGAAGAGGGGTGTTCTTGGGGTAAGCTCTACTACTGCTAGTGGCCCCAGCGGACCTGATTGGAAAGAGATTCTTGATTTCCGGCGAGAAGGGCTATGCCCTTACGCATCTCTCGCACAAAGGACATAAAGCAACCACTAACTGATTCAAACTGGGCCATTGACTCATTGTGCTACTCATTCATTAAAATATACATCTTGTTCAATGCCACAACCAATGATGTGCGAATGGTGGTGGCCGGGTCAATTAGCTGCTCAAATGTCATCCCCCTTGCTCATCCCCTCTTAGCTCTTACTCCTGATCATGTTCTTGTTCTTATTCTTTCTCTTGCTCTTATGCTTGTTTTTGCTCCTTTTCCTCTGAAGTTGCTTCATGCATGCCCACTAGTGCTCCACCAAGCTTGTCCACCAAAAGTGGTCTCATGATCAAAGATACTTGTAGAGAGTCCTCAAAGTCAATCTCGGCCTTCAGAATCATGGTCATAATCAGCTGCAGGAATGACAGATTCCCTTACTTTGACTATCCGGTGTGCACCAGATTCCTAGAGATGAAGTGTCCTATGTCCAACAGAAAGTCACAAGCAATGCAGTACAGGACCTCCAAATGGTCCAAGGTGACCTCCCGAACATGCATTGTTGGGATGAGGTGAGGGGAGATGAAGTTGTTCCATGCCCTTATCTCAAGAGGAAGAGTCGAAGAACTGAAGTAGAGCTTTTTATTGGCATAGTCTTTACTCCTCGTCCAGTCGACGAGGCGCCCGCACACTTCTGAGCTATTTGATCGAGCGAAGTTTCCTTGACGGATCCCCCCAATCAGCGGGTTGATTTGAAGACTGTTGTTAATTGTTGCTTCATGATAGTCCACACTACGGGTCCTAACCCAACAAAACTGTTGTCAATGATTCAAATAGTATGTCCCTCATTAAATTAGCATAAAATTCCATAATCAAAGTTTTAGGCACTTCTGCTCGAGGATGGACACACCAGTGATGCCATCCTCTTTTCTTTCAAAATTCCTTCATTCTCCTTCTTGTAGAGGTCAAAGCCTCACTCTGGCGTGAGTATGTGGTTCACAAAACCTTTAAAGTAATTGCAGGCTCGAGCAGAGATGAACCTCTTGTTGTCATAAGGAGGCTCTTTGGGCACCTCATTCCAGATCTGTTTTCCCTTCTCCTTCTCATTCAAAGAAGTAATGGGCACATACTTGCGAGACTTGTTTCCTACAAAACCATAAAAAGATTTAAATGAATATTCATCCACATAAAGAACAAAGAAACAAGCACACACAAGCAAGAGACACAAACTGCAAAGTGGGAAAATAGGCAAAGCATTTTATCACCAAGTTCATGTTCAAGGCATAGCATTTTCTAGCAATCTATGGCATTCTTTATTATGTGCTATAATGCGAGAGCCAGTTGAAAAATTCATCGATGCAATACATGCTTGCTATTCAATCAATTAGAAGCGAACATCAATGCCCAAATAGGGAATGACGTGCCCATGAACATGCTATCAACAGGAAAACAACAATGGTTCATAGCATAAGTTGGCCTTTATTTTACATGAAAATCACGCATCCGGGAGCGAACTAAGGGCATAAACTTGCAATATGCAATACTAAGATGTAACACAACCCGAGAATTGAAGCAAACAAGGAGCACATGAAGCCACATTATCATTCAAAGTACTTATGGCAACACTTGAACAACACTTTTCTGAAAAAATTCAAGAACCAAATTCATGCAATATAGATCAAAGTAACATGAATTCTTACTAGAGCCATTCTTAATTACATTCAATAAAGCTTTTGTAATCAACAAATCAATAAGAACAAGCACCATCAATAAATTGCCATGAAAAGTTCGTGGCTACCTTTAGGGGCAAATTTCAAACCGTGATTCTAATGCCAAATCCATAACCCAAGCTTCAAAACATCTCTCACACATACATATATTCAAGAGAAATCAAAACCAAGCAATAATTTCACTACCCCATAACCCAATAAGTGAATTTACCCAACCTGCAAATAGGCATGATTTTTGCACAAACCATGAAGAAGTAAGAGAACAAGGTAGAGAATCACTTGCTTGCTTCGGATTTGAAGAGAAATTAATAAGAAAAATTGAATCATGAGGCTCACGGAAGGGCAGGGTTTGAAACTTGAGAGGTTTGAGGTTGGGGGTAAGCTTAAAAATGAGGGGAGGTGAAAAGAGAATGTTTAGAAATGGCTAAAATGAGTAGTAGTGACACGTTGCCATTAGTGTTGAGTTGTTGGCGACGCGTCACCAATGTTATGAACATTTTAGTATTTTTTGCTCTTCTGGCGACGCATCATCGCTAGGTACAACAACTCCCTCAATTTTTATTTTTTTGACTATTTGACCCCTAAATTTATAAACTTACTTAAACCTTGCATAAATTTACATTTTTCAATGTTGATTTTACATCTTCAATCTCATCCTTTCTCCCACCTTTGGCTCTTCCAAACCTACATAAGGTCACAAGAACTCAAGATAAATATAAAGCATCAAGAAAAACACACATCAAAGTACTACTCATGAAAAGAAAAGAAAAGAAAAGAAAATGAAAATCGGGTTGCCTTCCAATAGTGCTTGATTTTACGCTACTAGCTAGGTGCCTTTGAGCTCACTTTAAGGAGAGGGATCAACCAAAATTAATTGGACAAAGTGATGGAGTTCATCACCATAATAAGACTTCACTTGATGCTCGTTGACTTGAAATGTTGATCCATCTTGGCCTTTAAGCTCCACCACTTCATAGGGCATTACCTTGACCACCTCAAATGGTCTAGACCACCTTGAACGATCGGGACCATTTAAACCTCAACTTCCCAGAGAAAAGCTTCAATCTTGAGTTGAATAAAAGAATCCATTTCTTAGGTTCGAGAGTCTTCCGTATAAGTTGCTTGTCATGCCGTAATTTGGTCTTCTCATTGTAAATCTTTGAGCTCTCATAGGCCTCCAAGTAAAGCTCGTTAATCTCATCCAGATCCAATAACCTCTTTTCTTGAGAACCCTTCAAGTCATAATTTAACCTTTTAATAGCCCAAAAGGACTTGTGCTCAAGTTCAACCGGTAAGTGGCAAGCCTTTCCATATAGGAGCTGGAATGGAGGCATGCCAATGAGGCTTTTATATGCCATCTGATATGCCTATAAAGATCATCTAACTTCAAAGCCCAATTCTTTTGGTTGACATTGATGATTTTCTCCAACATCTTCTTCACCTCTTGATTAGAAATCTCCGCTTGACCATTGGTTTGAGGATGGTAAGCAAAAGTAACCTTGTGTCTTACACCATATTTGGCAAGTATTTGTGCCACCACATTGTCGATGAAATGGGTTTCTTCATCACTAATGATTGCCCTAGGCACCAAATCTAAAAAATTTCTTGGATTGGGAGGATGAATTTCCATGGTATGCGGATTATGTGAATTACCTAGCTTGTGGAGTTCTACCTCTAAATTTCTCCTATCAAGAAAAGAGGAAGTTTTAAGTTGATTTAAAGCACTACATTTGGGATGACCCATATTATTTAGGAGGTGCGCCAACCAAGTGGTGAGGAAATGTGTCACATTTAAGGAAGCTAAAGAAATCTTGCATCATTATCATGCATCACCTTGTGGCGGTCATTCCAGAGTGACCAAGACAGCAAACAAGGTACTTCAAATCGGGTACTATTGGCCAACCCTCTTCAAAGATTCTTTTTCATTTGTACTTACTTGTGATAGATGCCAAAGGTGAATAGGCCTTCATCCAGGAAATATTCTTGGATTTGGCTCCCCAAAGATGGCACATGAACTTCAAGTTGAGACAAATGATCTGCCACCAAATTTTTTCCACCCTTATTGTCTTTGATTTCAAGATCAAACTCTTGAAGGAGGAGAATCCACTAAATTAACCTTGGTTTGGCATCCTTTTTGGCGAAGGGGTACTTGATGGCCACATGATCAATGTGCACTAGTACTTTAGATCTCACAATATAAGGGCAAAACTAGTCTACTGTAAACACCAACGCTAGCAACTCCTTCTTCATAGTAGTATAATTTTGTTGAGCTCCATCCAATGTCTTGCTAGCATAATATATCACTTAAAATATTTTCTCTCTTCATTGTCCTAACACTACCCCAATGGCATAGTCATTAGCATCACATATGATTTCAAAAGGCTCATCCTAATTTGGTGCTACTACTATGAGAGCCTTGACCAACTTCTCCTTCAATATATCAAAAGCCTTGTTGAAATGCTCATCAAAGATAAATGGAACATCCTTCTCAAGCAAATTGCAAAGTGGCTTAGTAATTTTGGAAAAATCCTTAATAAATCTCTGATAGAACCTGGCATGGCCCTAGAAACTCATAACCCCTTCACATTAGTATGTGGTGGAAATTTTTCAATAACAATAATGTTTCCCTAATCCACCTTCATGCCTTCATAAGAAATTTTATGACCAAGCACTATACCAGAGGTAACCATGAAATGACATTTTTCCCAATTAAAAGCCAAGTTGGTTTTTTGACATCTTTTCAAAACAAGAGCTAGATTATCCAAACATGTATCAAAAGTGATATGATCAAAGAAGGCAGAACCAAGGATGACAAGGACCGATTGAAGATAACTAGTAGACTATTGACAGGAAAGAAGGCTAAGGAGCTTACTAGTGCACTTCAAGTTTTTGTCTCAAGCTTCTTTATGGAGAATGGATGTGGATTTTCAAAATGAGATGTTGGAACATTCAAGACATCATGCGGAAATGATTCCCAAGCTTTGTGCTTAATTCTTCAGTGCGTAGACAACGAACAACAAGGGCACCAATCAAGTGCACCCTTGGAGCCTCCTTGAAGTATTTCAAGGCCATTTTGCTTCTACAAGCTAGATCTTTGAGCTCTAACATTTCAAGACCTCTTTTCAAAATTTAAGAGGAAGTATCAAGTCAATGGAACTCAATTATTTAATCTTGAAGTTAAAGACAAAAGCAAGAACCCTAAGAAGCCCTTAAGTGTACCCAAGAAGACTATTTTGGGGTTTCTAGGGCCAATCTTGTGTTGTAACATATTTTTTTTAATTTCCCTATTTATTTACATTATTTAGGATGTTATTTAGGCTATGGAAGTGATTCAAGTCACTTAGGATAAAGGGAATTCACTGCACACATTAAACATGTGCAAATTAGCTGTTAGAGTCCTAGTTTGACTAGGTTTTCTTAAGTCTTTTGTTCCTAGGTTTCCTATGTGACTTGGGCTGCAAATTTTCCTAAGTCTTTTACCCTAGTTTAGGCTATAAATATGCACATATTCTAGTTGTAAAACACAGTCTTCATATGAAATAACATTGCTACTTTGGAGAGAAAATCTCTTTTGTTCTTTGAGGACTACCTTGGTGCACAAGTTGCTTGTGTTCTTCATTTTCTTATACTTATTGTTTCTAATCACAAATTGATTAAGGGTGGGAGTTTGAATCCAGTTTCTTTGATGACTTGTGGAGCTTGAAAAACATCTTGGGCGGGTTTCTTGGTCATTATACATGATGCCCAGAGACATCTTCGCTGGAAGACATAATGACTTCTAGGAGGACTTCCTGCGAAGAAGAGCGTATGGAGTTGAGGTTTCCCAGGGAAGTGTGCCTGAAAAGCTCAGAAGAGGGGGTCAGGAGGTCCCCGGGGTGTGTTTTCGGGGAGGAGCCTCCGACACCCAAGTCAGTGTCCTGAAAGAAAATAAGGGAGGAGCACTGAAAAGTAGAAAGGCCTTGCCTGTTTGTGTTTTCTCAAGGAGAGGAGTCTGCTCAAAGATCCATCGATTGCCCAGGTTTATTTCCTGGTATTTATAGGAATTTCCAGTCCGTTCAGATCATGACACGTGTTTGGTCAGATCTTTCCTGAATTTCTGGGCGTAGGGGACAAGTAGCCGGTGGCAGGTTTCTTGAGCCTTGAACCGTGACAGGTCGTGACGGGACCTGGATGGCGTCGGTGTGTCAAACCGCCGTTTGGGGTGGCCTGTAACGTCTGTGAGCGACATGTCAGAGGCCCCTTAAATGCTCATGCCGTACTCCCGAAGTCCCTGGACGAGGTCGTCCTCTGGCGCGGACGATGCCCCTTCGGGAAATATGTTCGTAGTTCGGGGAGTTCCCTGATTCAGGGTTCTGCCTTCGGGGAGATCCTCTTCGGCTTGCAATAGCTGATTCTCCATCCCCGAAGGCGATCTATTTAGTACCTCGGGGGGGCTAATAGTATCCTCGCGTTCCCTGACGCTCCGAGTTCGGGTCAGATAGAGGCGATAGCCCTTCGGCTATCACATGCCCCTCTTTGGAAAGCCGAAGTGGAGACTTCGGTTTGTAGTCTTTCCGAGGATGCTTTTTGGGAGTTTTTAGGGAGTAAAACCTGTGCCGAAGGTACACCTTTTGCCCGAAGATATGGGCTGTTCGGCCATAGCTTGTCTTTTGGTGTCTTCGAGGCAACCTACTTCTTTCCTTTTTTCCTTTTGCAGGTCTATGCAACGTCGCGTCTCATGACCAGGCGTGGCAGTCTGGAGCGGCGCGTCCCAGTTTTTTAGGGGTGTCAGAAGACGTGTCCCCTATTTTGGCGCGGCGGCTGACACGTGGCACACTGTCATTGGAGGAGAGTCGCGTCGGTTACAGAGGGCGCGTCTTTTCAGGCGCAGAGAACAGTTATGGCGACTGTTCGCCTTGAAGGGGTACTTATGACACCGGTTCGTCTACCCAGCTTCGGCCTATAGCCCATTCCATCATAAGTTCCTTTTTTGGTCTTGCTTTTGCTCTTTTCCCTGCTTGCAACTATTTTTTTCCCTTGCTTTCCGCGGCGGTGCTGTTTGACAGAGTTTTTTCCGGCAATCTTTCACGACGGCGACTTCAAACCCAGATTTTGGCAAGTCATTTGGTGGGTTTTTGATTTCCAGAATCCTCTGATTTTTAGAGTTTTTCCGGAAGTTGTTTTCTTTCCTTTTTCCGAACTCATTTCTCAGCCAACATGCCTGTTCCCGAGAGCTGGCAACCCTTTTTGTCTCACCCTTGCTGCACCACCCCCAAAAAACTAGAAAAATGGAAGAAAAAGTTTTTTCTTCCTTCGTATGCCATTACGAGGTTGCCACGTTCTGACCAATTTTGCTTTTCGAACCGTAGTAATGAGGTTATCGTTTTCCGAGCCCAACTGAAGGCCGGACTTCGGTACCCTCCTCCGAAGGTGATTTGCGACTTCTACCAATTCCATGGCATTGCCGTAAATCAACTTTCGCCGAACTCGTACTGCTATTTTAACGCCTTCATCTGCATGTGTGGCGTCTTCGGGATAGAACCCCACTTTGTTATTTTTATGCAGTACTACAAGCTTTTCGTGGTCCCGAAGGGTGGTTTTTATTTCATGCTACCTCGGGGATTCGGGAGCAAAAAATATATGTTCACCTTTGCCACCAAGGACAGCTGGCGAGGGTGGCAACAAAAATTTTTCTTTCTGAATATGGAGGAGGCCTGGTCGCATGTTCCGACCAAGTGGGCTCAGGGAAAGCTGGAGATGGACGTCATAGATCTGAAGATAATGCTAACTCCGGAGTTGGCTTCTGTCTTTGCAGACTTCGACGGACGTATCCGGGCTGTCTCCGACTGGGGTCCCGAGGTCTCTTCGCGCTCTCTATACCCCTTCCCCATCAATTGCAAGCTAATGACCGAGGAAGTTCTTCGGGAGTTAGGGGTAGTGAAGGAGCACGAAACGGACCTCGACATGCCGGCTCCTGCCATCGCTGGGAAGGATTCCTGGCTGGTGCAACTCCTTTGGGAGGAAATTACTTACGAAACTTTCTTCAAGAGTAAGTTATCTCCGACTCCCTTTGTTATGGCTTTCATCTTGGACTCACGCTAATATCTTCTTTCTTTTCCAGAGATGGGCGACGGCACTGCTACCTTCTACAAATCCTTTTTCACTGGCCAAGTTGAGAAGGGTGAGCAGACAAAGAAAGCTACTTCCCGAAGGCGGAAAGCGACTGGGGCTGGGCCTTCGGCCAAACGGGCGAAGAAGACTATTCCCCCTCCTTATTCGGAAATTCTTGAGGAGGTAAGCGAGGAGCCCGAGGTTGCTGCTATTCCGCTGCCCGAGGTCGATTCCGACGTCCCCCCGACCGACGTCCCTCCTCGGAGCCCTACCTCGTCGTAGGCTCTTCTGGATGCCGTGGTAAAGGTTCCTTCTACCGAGAAGAGGCGTAAACGCAAAGGCAAGGGGATCTTCACCGAGGAGGCCCCGGACTCTGGCGATGACATCGTCGAGGTGCCGCCAGGTTCGCTTTCTTAGGCAAAGTGTGATGTCTTTACTTTTTGAATTTTGGGATGTACTTATCTTGACCAACTTCTTGTTTTTGCCGTGCAGGGGAGTCACTTGCTCCGAGTTGGGCGGCCGAACATGCCCGGAAGCGAGCCCTCCGCGATGCTAAAGTCTCGCAAGGGAAGATCCCGAAGGAGCCTTTCTGGTCGTTTACGGAGGACATGAATTTTTACTCTGCAGACTGCCAGCAAATGGCCAAAGAGATCTCGAAGGGGATGCTTACTGAGGCCTCCTTTAGGGCCATTGCAGAAGCTCATCTGGGGGATGACTCCCTCGCCGCGAAGGTTTCCGAGCACGCTGCCCAGGTATGCTTCACGCCTATCTTTTTCCCTTCAATTTTTTCTAAGCGTTTGGCTTTCTCTTTGTCTTACTGACCTCGCCTCTATCCCTTTGCTGTTGCTAGGGTACGCCGGCTACCTCAGAGTTCGGGTAGCCAGGCAGACAGCATTCCGAGCCTCGACCTTAGAGGTTATTAAAAAAACTAAGGCCATTTGCTCGGAATTGGCTACCAAGAACCTGCAGCTGGCTGATGCTGCAGAGAAGGAGGTGGCTGCCCTTCGGGAGGAATTCCTGAAAGAACAAGAAGAACTTTTGAAGGATTCCTCCCAGAAGATTTCTGACCTCGGTTCCCAGGTGGCGGAGCTGCTCTCGGCGAACGAGGCGTATCAAAAGGAGAAGTCAGAGGCTGAGGCTCTTCTGGCGAAGGCGCTTGCTGAGAAGACAGAGCTCCAAGCTGAGGTCGACTCTTTGAAGAAGGAGCCGAGGAAGAAGAAGATGAAGGCACTGAAGAAGGAGGTCGCGGATCTGCAGAATGATCTTGAGGAACTTGAGGTCGAGAAGGACAAGTCTGACCAGATGGCCAAGGTCGCTTTCCAGGACGGGTTTTGCCTTGCTCGGCACCAAGTTCTTCAGAGGTTCCCAGATCTGGACCTCTCTTTCTTGGAGGCTCTAAACATTCCCGAGGGGCCTCGGTGGTCCTGGTCCAAGATTGAGCACCTGAACTTGCCTTCTTCTATCCCGGCGCCAAAGGTGGTGGACAAGGACGTAGGGGCTGGTGGCTCTCGGGACGCCGAGATTCCTTAGTTTGTTCTAGGACTCCTTGCCTTTTTCTTCTTCTTTTTGTACTTCTTCTTCTCTGTAAGCCGATTCACCTTAATGAAGATTTTTTTTTTGGCTAAGTCTTTTTGCGAGATGTTTCGTTTTCCCCTTTGTCCCGAACATGATCGCTCAAGGGACTTCGGAAAATCATATCTGCGCTTATTTCGGCGAGCACCTTCGCGAGATTTTTCGTTTCCCATTTTTCCCGAACGTGATCGCTCAAGGGACTTCGGGAAATCGTATCTGCACTTATTACGGCGAACGCCTTCACGGAATTCTGGCTTGTACACTTTTTATACTTGAGAATTTTTCTAAGAAACTTCTGTACTTAGCATATTTTCCAAATTTGTACAACACAATTCTTCCGCGAAACCTTAAGCATAGAATTTTTTCAAGGCATCTGAATGCCAGGTATTTTTTAATTCTACGCCTTCGGCGTCGCCGAGTCTGTAGACGCCTTTTCGTACTTCGGCAAGAACCAGGTAAGGTCCTTCCCAATTTGCGCGAAGTACTCCGTGGGAGGGCCTTCGGGGTGCAAAGTCAGCCTTTCGGAGAACGAGGTCTCCTTTCTTGATTTCCTTTGGCCTGGCTCGTAAGTTTATAGCCGCGGCCACTCTTTGCTGAAAAGCTTTTCTTCTCAGCTCAGCTATTTCTCTGTGTTCGCTGACAAGGTCAAGCTTGGTTCTTAAGCCGAGGTCATTTCCACTTTCATCGAATACTTGTACCCGTACCGACGGTCGCACGACTTCGATTGGGATGATGGCCTCTGTACCGAAGACGAGTGAAAAGGGGGTCTCCCCTGTGGCTCTTCGGGGTGTTGTTCGGTAACTCCATAACACGCTTTGGAGCTCTCCCGGCCATTTCCCTTTTGCTTCCCCTAGTCTCTTTTTCAGACCATCTTTTATGGTCCTGTTAGATACTTCTACCTGCCCATTGCTTTGGGGGTGAGCTACTGGAGCGAAGTGCATTTTTGTTCCGAGGTCACTGATGAATTCCTGGAATCCTTTATTTGTGAACTGGGACCCATTATCAGCTACAAGTACCCTTGGTATGCCGAATCTGCATACAATGTTTTTCCATATGAAGTTCTGCACTTCTTTTGCCGAGATAGTCGCCAGGGGTTCTGCCTCGACCCATTTGGAGAAATAGTCTACTGCTACCACCCAGAATTTTACGCCTCCAGGGGCTGTTGGGAGCGGCCCAATGAGGGCTATGCCCCAGACTGCGAAGTGCCAAGGATAATCTGCCAAAGTCACAAATTCCGAGGGTGTCCTTTGGATATTTGCGTGTCTTTGGCAATTACCGCATTTCCGGACGAACTGCCTAGCGTCCTTTCTCAGGGTAGGCCAAAAGTATCCTTGGCGAAGTATTACTGCTGCAAGGGCGTCGATTCCGATGTGCGAACCACAAGCGCCTTCGTGTACTTCTTCGAGGATCATTTCAGTACCCTCTTCGCGAACACACCTCTGCAGTGGGTTTGCATATCCCTGCCGATATAATTCTTCGCCAATCAGGAAGAATCGTCCGGAGCGTCTTCGGATTTTGGCAGCTTCACTGGGGTTTTCGGGGAGCGTATTGTCGGTGAGATATCTTTTTATTGGGTCTTTCCAACCTTTTCCCGAAGTTGATATGCCCAGCACTGTGATGCTCGGGTGGCTTAGCACCTCGGTGCATGCTTTTGATTTTGCCAGGCAATCTGCCTCGGCATTATCTCATCGAGGCACATTTTTTATTCATACGGTGTCGAACTCCCGGATGATTTTTGCCACCAACTCATGGTATTTTGCCAAGGTTGGGTCCTTTGCCCCGTAGTCTCCTACCGTTTGTCGCACTACCAGCTGAGAATCGCTGTGGGCTTTCAGGTTTCTTATGCCGATTTTTCTGGCCAGGCGTAATCCTGCTATGAGGGCTTCATACTCCGCCACATTGTTAGTGATGTTAAAGCCGAACTTGATAGCCTTCATCACTTCTAGGCCTTCAGGACCCCTAATGATTATGCCAGCTCCCTGGTGTTCGGATCCCGAGGCTCCGTCAACATGCAATGTCCATTCGGGCTCACCTTCGACTGGATTTGAATGGCTATCCTCGGTGGTGGGTACTTCGGCGATGAAATCTGCTAGTGCTTGAGCTTTTATGGCTTTCTGAGGTTCATAAGTGATGTCGTGTTCGCCGAGCTCTATGCACCACTTGGAGAGCCTTCAGGAATGATCAACCTTTCTCATGACATCCCGTAGTGGTAGACTACTTCGGACGATGATAGGGTGGGCCTGAAAGTATGGTTGTAGCCTTCTCCCTGCCAGCACCAAGGCATATATAGCTTTTTGCAACAAAGGATACCTGACTTCGATGCCATGCAGGGATTTGCTTACATAATAGACCGGCCATTACTTTGGCCCCTCTTCTTTTACAAGGACCGAGCTCACAGCCTTTTCTGTGACGGCGAGGTATAGCACAAGGGGCTCTCCCACGCGAAGTTGTCGCAGAGTGGGCAGGCTGGCTAAGTAGGTTTTGAGTTCTTCCCAGGCATTTTGGCAGTCTTCATTCCAAGGATGGTCATTATTTTCGAGGTTGTTTTCCTCTTTTGTTGCCTTAGTGAGGACCTTGAAGAACGGTCGACACCTGTCTCCATACCTGGAAATAAACCAGCTAAGAGAGGTTATCCTTCCTGTGAGTTTCTACACATCCTTTATTGTGGCAGGAGTTCGGAATTCGAGCAGAGCCTTGATTTTTTCTGGGTTAGCATCAATGCCTCTTTCTGATACCATGTACCCGAGGAATTTTCCCGAGGTCACTCCGAAGATGCACTTTTCAGGATTGAGATGGATCCCGAAGGCTCTGAGCTGGTGGAAAGTTTCCTTTAGATCTGTGATGTGGTCGTCAGGCAGCTTCCTTTTGACTATCATATCGTCGACATACACTTCCATGTTTCTCCCTATTTGGTCGTTAAAGACCTTGCTCATGAATCTCTGGTAGGTGGCTCCTGCGTTTTTAAGCCCGTAGGGCATTCTGACGTAGCAGTATGTTCCTCCCTCGGTGATGAAGGCGGTTTTTTCCTCATCTTTGGGGTCCATCCTTATTTGATGATACCCACTGAAGGCGTCTAAGAAACTTAGGAGCCCGTATTCGGCAGTTGAGTCTACCAATTGGTCTATCGGTGGGAGAGGGTATGAATCTTTCGGGCAAGCATCGTTCAAGTTTCTGAAGTCGATGCACATCCGGAGTTTGCTGCTTTCTTCTTTTGTGGCAACTACCACATTGCTTAACCATTCGGGGTACTTGACCTCCCTGATGACATCTGCTTCTAACAGTCGCTGGACTTCGGTTTTGACAAAGTTACTTTTATGGACTGAGATGCCTCGCTTCTTTTGCCGGACAGGCTTTGCTTCCAAACTTACTTTAAGGCTATGTTGAATTATGCCAGGGTTTACCCCTGGCATGTCTTTCGGCGAGTAGGCAAATAGATCTTTATTTTCCAGTAGAAAAGATACAAGTTTTTTCTTGTCACCTTCGGCCAAGCTCTTCCCTATTCGGGTAGATTGACCTGGGACAAGTTCTACTGTTTCCATTTCCGCTTTCACGGGATCTCCTTCCTTGCCCTTCTCTGGTGCCTTTGCCTCCATCGTTTGTGCAAAGTTGTTTGCCGGAGCTTTTCGTGGCTTTACGAACACCTTTCTTTCTTCGCCTTGATCTATGAAGATCTCTGCATCTCCATCCTTGGTGGCGAAAGTAACAGTCAAGTACTTCACATCAGGGTGAATGTGCAGATTTCCCTGTGTCTGTCTCCCAAGGATGCCGTTGTACGATGAAGGGACATCCATGACAATAAACTTCGCTATTGTGGAGGCATAAAGTTCAGCAGTCCCTTCTACCGAAGTTCCTTTCATCATCAAGGGGAGATCGATCCATCCGAGGACAGGCAGTTCGGACGGTCCTACCCCGAAAGTAGGCGAGGTGACGGGCTTGAGGTCGTTGCTAGATATGCCCAAGTTCGGCAGTAAGTGCGAGAACAGGGCGTCAGCGTTCGATCCATCGTCGAGCAGCACTCTCTTGACGTCCCAGTTCCCTATCCTTGCCATGATCAGCAGCGGATCGTCATGGGGAAAGATGACGGTAGATCCATCCCTGCGGGCCAGTTTCTTTGACGGATTCTAATTTTCCATGACTGCTATTTCTCTGGCCTTCCTCTTTCTTTCCGAGGATGGGAGCCCCGTTGTGATTGTTTGTATTACTCCTGCAGTAGGTGGAGGGCGCCTCTTCGGACTTTGGTTTCTCCGCCTGTCGAAGTCATAGTCCTCATCTTCGGCCTTTTCTTCCTCATCTTTTCTTCCCTTCGGGGAAGGCATCCGCAGATATCGTCGAAGTTGGCCCAGTTTTATTAGCGACTCTATGTACTTCTTCAGTTGGAAGCAATCTTCGGTGTCATGGCCGTGGTCGCAGTGAAACTGGCAGAACTTCTTTATGTTTTTCTTGTTATTAGCGGTCATGGCCCTTGGCCGTCGAATCTGCGTCCCCTGCCTTTCCATCGTCATGAGGATGTTTGTCCGTGTGGTGTTCAGCGGCGTGAAAGCTGGAAGTTTCCTTCCTCGCGTTCTCCGAGGTCGACCTGCCTGTTCGGTGGGATACCGGGTTTGCTGGCTGGACCCTTCGGCCCGGGTGTGATCGGACTTCGGTCCACCCATTCTCAGTTCTTCGACCGTCATGTGCTGTTCGGCCCTTTGGTAAAATTCTCCCAGTGTGTCCGGGGGGTCCTTGGAGAACTCGTAAAATAGCTGTGAGTCCCTCCGAAGGCCCCGTGTCATCGCGAGGATGCGTATTTCGAGCCGAAAGTCTAGGACACTCAAGGCCTCTCTGTTAAATCTCTCGACATAGTCGCGGATAGTCTCTCCATTTCTTTGCGCTATGTCGAACATCTGAACTGGCATCTTCGCCGTTGGCCGACTTTCGATAAACTGCTGCGTGAAGGCTGTGGGTAACTCGTGGAACTCCGTGATGGTTCCCGGAGGCAGTGAATTATACCAGGCCGTCGCTGGCCCAGTGAGAATGACTTTAAAACATTTTCACAAGGTAGCGTCGTCGGCACCGTGCATCATCATGCTGCGTCTGTACTTGGTCAGATGGGCCTGTGGATAAGTACGGCCATCATAAGTTTCCAGCCGAGGTACTCTGAAGTCACCTGGCATGGCTGCCTCAACTACATCCTGGGTGAATGGGGACTCATCCCCACAAAAGGTTCCAGACAGCCTGGCCCAGACGGGTTTGCGGTCCACTTGTTTCTCCACTCTGTCCAACCTCGCTAGTATCTTCTCCATAAGGATCGTGGCGTTAGGTTCTTCTTTTGGGAGGGGAGATTGTCGGTGTCTCTTCGGAGAGTGAGTTCAGCACCGAGGGGATGGGGACCTCGCCTCAGGTGACTGGCTCCTCGTGTGTATGGATTTGGGTCGTTTTGACCCCGTTTGTCGCGCGAGCCATGCCCCGAGGGGCATGTTTTCCGTTGAAGACTCCTCTCGCGGGTCTCTGCTCCCCGAACTACGATGGGTTAGTTTGGGACTTTTCTCCCAAGGGTGTGCTGGCGAAGGAGGCCTTTGGGCTTGAGCTTGTTGCGGCCACCTTCGGTCTATCTGTTGTGCCATTTCAGCTACAACAGAATGTTGAAAGTCACGCAGAAAGCTCATGGTTATGACCAGAGGACGCTCTTCCTCAGGTGTGGAAGTCCCTGGGAGGGCTTGCTCGGTGGCCGGTTGGACTTCAGGCGCGGACGTGGACCTCGGGAGTCCCTTGTCCTTAGAATGCCGAGTCTCAACGACGGCGACCCGAGGATGGTTTCCCACAGACGGTGCCAAATGATGCCCGGAGACATCTTCGCTGGAAGAGATAATGACTTCTGGGAGGACTTCCTGCGAAGAAGAGCGTCTGGAGTTGAGGTTTCGCAGGGGAGTGTGCTTGAAAAGCTCAGAAGAGGGGGTCAGGAGGTCCCCGGGGTGTGTTTCCGGGGAGGAGCCTCCGACGCCCAAGTCAGTGTCCTGAAAGAAAATAAGGGAAGAGCACTGAAAAGTAGAAAGGCCTTGCCTGTTTGTGTTTTCTCAAGGAGAGGAGTCTGCTCAAAGATCCATCGATTGCCCAGGTTTATTTCCTGGTATTTATAGGAATTTCCAGCCCGTTCAGATCATGACACGTGTTATTACACTCCTTCCACTTCTTAGAGTTATAGCTTGACAAGACTCCTTTGGATTTATGTCTGTATAGCCAGGCATAAACTTCCTTTTTTGGAATTCTCTTGTGGAAGTAGCTAGTTGGCCAACTTGTGTCTCCAAATTCTTAATTAAGGCTTGAGTGTTGGCTTGCATTGTCTTCATCTCCTTTTGCAATGCATTAATCTTTTTGTTTTGACCACTAGCCATTCCTCATACTTTATGCATGAACTCTCCCATCATTCCTTTCATAAAATCGTTCAATGAAGCATCTGATTCATATGATTCTCACCATGTGGTTGCATGGTACCCCTTGGATTTGGATAATTGAACCCTTAATATTGACGGTTCCTTGGCAAGAAGTTTCCCCCTCATTCCTTCAGTGGATAAAGATTCCAATACCCCAAAAAATTCACATCTTCCAAATCTTCCACATCCTTACTTAGCCATTGCTTGTGGCACCTTCATCCTATCTTGATTCTTGGCCAATTTCGATACTATACTGGTGAGTATCAAAAGTTGTGCTTGGAGGGAGGTGTCTTTGTGAACTTCATACAAACCACTTCCTGTTTTTGGAACCTTTTTTCTAGTAAGCTCAAGGCCCTTGGCTATATTGTTTAGCAATTCAAAGCAGTCCTCCACATCCTTCAATAGTAGGAAGCATCGGCAGCCGCATCAACTTGTAAACAAGTATTTAAATCCGGCCCGTTATAGAAGAGGTTGAGTTGATGAGCTTGATCAATATCTTGTGTTGGAACCCTTTTCGCTATCCTTTTGAAATGCACCCATGCCTCCGCAAGTGACTCCCATTCATTTTTTCTAAATGCCAACAACTCATTTTTAAGTTCAAAGGCTTTTTGAGAAGGGGAGAACCTATGAATGAAAACATGATATAAATCTTGCCATGTATGAATTGAGGTAGGCTCCAAATTCTCAAACCCGTCCGTAGCTTCATCCATAAGAGAAAAGGAGAAAAGTCTCATCCTTTTTGTATCCTGACTTACGGCCTCCAAGTCAAAAGTGTTGCACAAGTGAAAAAACCTCTTAATGTGGTTGTTTGGATCTTCATCAATAGCTCCTCCAAATAGAAGTGCCTTAACTAATTGAAGAATATGGCTCGAAATCATAAAACTTAACCTCGAAGTAGCACTGGCCTAATCATATTGTCTTGGTCTTCCACCCTTTAAGGTCCAAAGTAGTCAAGCACTAGGCTACCCCTTTTTCTTGCACCATTACCATTACCGTTAGCGCCTCCACGTCCATTATCCATCACCTCTTCATCACCATTGAGGTCCATGGGGATGGCATTTCTCTCATTTCCAAGATTCCTTATGTTGTTTCCTTGATTTTTCTTTGTGTTGATAGAATTGGAAGCACTAGAGTCTTCTTCCTCAATGATAACCTTGCTCATCAAATGAAGCTCTTTTAATCTCTTATCAATTTTCAGGCCACACGGCATTAAGTGAAAGTAAGAGCTTTGGGTCATGCATTAGAAGAACCTACATAAAAAAATAAAGAAGTAACTAAATACAAGAAAAAGAACAAGTAGGCAAGAGTAACCAATAACTTTATATCCAAAGTAGAAATCAAATCACCATCCCTAGCAACGCTACCAAAAACTTTGTTGTGAAAACAAAAGCTTATAATTTATAACCCTTATTGACTCACAAGCGTATGGTATCGTTGTATGCAAAGGCAAATATAGGTATCGTCCCAAGGGATAGCATGATCTTACCAAGAAATAAATTCTAGCTACTCAAACCACCTAAACTATTAAGGAAAATAAAGTGATTGAAACAAGTAAGGCTTAAAGTTGATTAAATATATGTAAGAGTGAAGAGTAATAAACTAGAATGAATAAGCTACTAACTACCTAATACAATCTAGGATGACAAGTCAAATAAGGCAAGGATTGCTAAAAAATATTAGACTAATGTGCTTAAAATGTGAAGGTTATCCCCTTAGGAATCCACCCTATTACTTGCTATCCAAGTCAAATGTAGCCATAAGAACATTTACCCCTTGTGTGATATGAAGGCTTTAAGTTCATAAACCTTTTTTCTGAAGAAAAGTTTTTGCTCACCTAGAATCAAACAAGGCATTTCTCAAGCTCATGTTTCAACCCAAGATGGATTAAGCACTATCCCTTCCAATCACCTAATGAACTCATAGAATATCTCTAATCAATAATACCCATTATACTCTATTCTTCATTTCCATCCCCCTTCTTTTTCTCTTAAAAACTAAGTGGGATTGTGATTTGTGTGGAGTGGCCATTCAACACAAGCATTTGGCATAAAAATAAGTAACACAAAACATCCATGAAAAGAACACCAAATAACCATTAGATATCAAATAATAAGAGTTTCATCCTAGAGGGATACAGTATTCTACTCCATGTCCATTCTATTAAAAAAACATCAAACCCAAATCTAAACAATCCATGAAAGATTCATAAAATAAAAGAGGGGAAGAAAAAACCCAAGAGCGATCCTAAAAGCCTAAGTTTCCTTGGCTCCTAGGCTCATTGGCACCTTCTTCAAGCTCCTAGCTTTGTGCCAATGGTGGCTATTCTTATATTTTTGCCTAAAAGCCTATTTTTTTTCTTGTCTTATGTTTAAAATCCCTTAAAGGATAAAAGCCCTTGCTCTAAGGATAGCTCACCAGGTGGGAAGACGTGGGGGACCATCAAAATATGTGGTTCAGGAGAAATAGAAGAATGTGTGGTGACGCATCACCAGCTAGGTCGAGTTGGCAATGATGCATTGCCAATGATGCAAAAATTGGCAGAGCATTGATAACGTTTGCGACGCTCTTTTCTTCAGCTTGATCCTTACATGCCCAAATTTTGTTTTGCTCGATCTCGCTCCATCTTGACGCATCCTTAATGTGATTCCACCTACAGGAAGGTAAAACAAAACAAGAAAAACTAATAGGGATGGGATGAAATGATAAAAATTGACAGTCAAAGTTGCCAAAAAGTTAACAACTATGACCATTACATTATGCACTTATCAAGACAGCTAGAAAAAGCATACCTGGGTGGCGGATGTTCTAGCCTCCATCTAATCCTCATGAATATCATGACCATCAGAGGACTTTTCAGCCAATGGATAAGATGGAGTAATGCTAGATGGACCCTATGGTGCAAACTGAGAAAAGTGAGGGTAAAAGGGGGGAGAGTGGTTTAGGGGGTGTGGAGTATACCATTGGTGGGATGAAGGGTGGAAGTGAGGCAGGATTTGTAAGAGGGCAGATAGTCAAAAGGAAGGATGAGGTTTTTTTGCATTGCCTCCTAGTTGACTTGGACCAAAATCATCTCTGCACACTTGGCCAATAGTGAAAAGCCCTTACTGGCCTCAATTGCAAAAGAAGTAAACTGCCCCTTCAAATGATCAACCCATGATAGAACATCATCTCCAACCCCACCAATGGAAAGATAAATCTTATTTAGGGCAATGGCAAGAGCTTCATTTGGAGCATAGGTGGTATCGATGAGAAGCTTCTCTTGGGGTGGTGCCTCTCCGACCTACCAGCCCTTAGGTCTCTTCCTCTTCAACCCCTGTCACCTCATATCCATGTAGCTTGCTTAAGGAGATGTCCATGGGTATGGGAGCAGGGATGAGTGGGTCTTCTAGGTAATGTACTATGGCTTTTTCCAAAAGTTCCATAATTAATTACAAAAACGGAAGGTTACCTCTTCTAGTTCTTGCTGCCCTGCTAATATTCTGTGCAAATGTAAGCTCCTACACCAACCTTGGTAATTAGAGGCAATGTAAAAAAGGACTTGACCCCAATCTAGAGTTACATGAGCTGGATGAGTAGAGGGTATAAGTCGGGCATTGATGAACTAATTCCACATCTTCATTTTTAACTTTAGGAAGGAAGAAGCAAAATGGATATTCTGTTTGGGGTTTTCTTTACTACGAGTACAAGGCATAACCCGCCCACATATCCTACTGGTCATTCAATCATATCCACCATTTTGAAGAGGAATCTAGAGATTGATTTTAAGGTGATTGTTGATGTCAATGGATGTAATCTTCACCATCCTCCCTTAAACAACCACCATCTTGGCCGAATAGTGTTTGGATTGGGTGGCGATCAAGTTGGCTTAGAACTCTACCTCAAGTATCTAGGAAACCATGGTGCATGGCGTGGTGCACCATGTCCTCCAAGCACTCCACTCCACCATCGCTAAAATTTTGTCATTTTTTGGTGCTCCATGATTGAATCTTTTCTTAATTGTGAGCTTCCTCTTTACAAAACTCTCAAATAACTACTCGGCCATTTTGTTGACAAATTAAGGATATTCCATGACTAGCAATCAAGGGCTCTCCTCCTGTGGCATCCTAGGTCTAGAACTAGTCAACGGAACACCTACCCATACCATATGGGCTATCCTTTATGAAAAGGATAAGCATTAGGTGCTTATGCTCTGAAAATGGAGCCTATATATCAACATAAGGATTCCCACAATAAGCGCTAAGTGCTTGTGCTCTGGGACTAAAGCCTATATATCTACATAAGGCTTCCCATAATTCACTTATGTGGGATATGGAGGTCTTACAATCTCCCCCTCTTATGTACCCCATGTCCTCGTTGGGGTCAGTCAGATTACTTGGTCCCCTGGACGTAACCTCTCTAGTTGATGCCTAGTGGCATCTTCGTTGAATGACATGTTGGCACACAGGGAGGACTTCTAGTGTAAAGATGTCTGAAACACTTGGAAGAAACACGGGTTAGGAGCTCCCCGGAGTGTGTTTCCGGGGGAGGAGCCTCTGATGCCCAAGTCAATATACGGGAGAGTAGTTTTTACGAGCAGAAAGTAGGAAAAAGAGAGAGTCCCGTGTATCCCTACCAAGGTCCATCCTAAGTATTTATAGGAGGGTGAAGGGAGGAGGCCGTTTGACACAGCCTGTCAATATCATGACACGTGCTTGGTCAGATCTGATTTGTACCTTTGGAGGCAGGTATCTCTAGCTGTCCATAGGCCATTCTAGCTAGAGGGCAGGGGCGTGCGTGTGGTCTTTTTGTCAGAGGCTCCTTAACCATTTTTGTCGTATCTTTGTAAAACTCTTCGGGGTGTGAAACCCCTTCGTGCAGAGATTTTTCCCCGTAGGACTATTGGGGAAGGCCATTCGGATGAGTGAACCACCTTTGGGAGACTTTTTTCTTTGTTGAGGATGGTGGATCTACTTTTTCAAGGTCGGTAGCTTCACAAATCCGAGGGTCGTTAAGACATCTTTTCCAGAAGTTGGTTATGTCACTTTTCGAGGGTAGTGTGGAGAATGACCCAAGGTAGGGGTTAAGTTTCTACCAAGGTTGGCGTCTAGTTAGCTGATTATGAGATCTCAGGGGCGATAGCCCTTTGGCTATCACATGCCCCCCTAGGAAAAGCCAAAGTTGTGTCTTCGGCGCTAGTCATTCGGGAGTATGTAATAAGAAGCTAAAGCTGTTCCTTAGACAAGAGATCTGACTTTTGAAAGCTCCTCAGGCACAGACCCTACTTTCTTGCTGAAGTTGCATTCTCGGCATTATTTGAGGGTTTTTGCACTATATTTTGAGCCCTTTTCAGGGATGTTGTTCCAAACCAGCTTCCTATTTTCAGTGATGTCACACCTTTAGTGTCGAAGGAGCTATTTCGTGTCCTCTAGCTAAAATCATATCTTCGAAGGTAAGGCACTATAATTTCCTCAATGATTGTCATTCCCGCCATCTATCAATGAACTGTCGTATCTTCTGACTGGGTAGTCGCGTCATTTTGGGGTAGGCGGTGTAGGACTGCCAGTGTCAGTATGCATGCCCTCGATTTTTGCATCATGTGACACATGTCATCAAGTTAATGGTGATCAGTCACGTCCGTTATGTTAGTTCTGTCTATTTGCTTGCAAAGAGTCATTCTGGTGACACTTCGCCTGCCTTCTTTGGTCTATATAAGGCCTTGTCCCTCAAAGGTTTCCTCACTCTTCTGTTTTTGCTCCTTTTGCTCTCAATCTCTCTCTCATTCTCCAGCTTTTTTCTGACAGCAATGTAAGCAACAGAGTAATTTCCGGCGAGTCTCGCGGTAATCGCCAAAGTTTTTTTTCCTTCCGAACTAGGTGGGTCTATTTCTAAAGTTGTTTTTTTTCTTCCCTTTTCTCTTTTTTTTTTGTTAGTCTGAGGTTAGTGTTTTTTTCCCGAAGATTTCATCCAGACAAGTCACAGTTAAAGCTATTCCCGGAAGCTAGCCTCCCCTTAATTCTTACTTGAGCTGCACGACTTCGGAAAAGTTGAAGAAGTGGTTGGCCAAGTTTTTTCTTCCTTCGTATGTTATTACCAAGCTTCCTAGACCTGTCATGCTAAGCTACCTTCCTCGCCATGATGAGGTTACTGTCTTTAGAGCTCAGCTGAAGGCAGGTCTTTGATATCTTCCGCTAAAGTTGGTTTGCAACTTCTGCCAATTCCACGGCATAGCCACCAACCAACTTCCTCCGAACTCGTACTCTTATTTTAATGCCTTTCTGTGCATGTGTGGGGTTTTCAATATAGAACCCCATTTCATCTTCTTCATGCAATATTACAAGCTTTACCCCGTCCCGAAGGGTGGATTCTACTTCTTGCTTCCTCGGGGATCCGGAAGAAAGAAGTTTACTTTTACCTTCGGCACCAAGGATAGCTGGCGAGGCTGGCAGAAAAAGTATTTTTTTTCTAAAAGTGGATGAGCAATGAAAGGACATTCCCGTGAAGTGGGCTTCGGGAACCTTGGCAATCGACGTAGTAAACCCAAGGTAGCTATTAACCTTGGAAATAGAGGCTCAGTTTGAAGAGTTTGATGGCCGTATTCAGGCTATTGCAGATTGGGATCCTGAAGTTCCTTCATGCTCCCTCTATCTCTTGCCCATTAGACAGAGCTTCATGACCGAAGAAGTACTTCAGGAACTTGGGGTTGTTAAAGAGCATATTACTGACTTGAACATACCAAAATCGATAGTGGATGGGAAGAAGTCCTTGTTGATCATGCTCATTTAGGGCGAACTTACATATTCGCCACTCAAAGAGAGTAACCTCCTTTCCATTTTGTTGTTTAGGACATTTCTGTACTTACACTAATGTTTTTCTTCTTGCAGAGATGTGGGACAAGTCAATGGCGTTCTACAAGAGCCTCTTCCTCGGTCAAGCTGAGAAGGGAGAACAACAGAAGAAAAAGACACCGAAGAGGAAGAGAGTAACCGGTGGATCATCTTTGACCCCAAGGTTGAAAAAAAGTAAGGAGGAATCCCTTCCTCCTCTGCTTGAGGATCAGACCATGGTGCCTAATTAAACCCCAGTTCAAATTGACCCACCTTCAGGGCCGGCCATCCATTCTACCCCTCTAAGTCCCGATGTTGTTGTGGAGGCACTGGGGACTTCGTTGGGGGAGATGTTTGCCAAAGATGCTCCGGAGCTGCGAAGGAAGAAGGGGAAGGACATCCCCGCTGAGGTTTTGGACGTCAATGAGTTTGACGAAGAGAGCCCTGAACTCCAACCAGGTTTGTCCCTTAGCCATTCGTCTATGGGTTTGGGATTTTTTGGTATTTTAGACCTTGTAGATGAATGGCTAAGGGATAAAATTATAACTAAACTTCGGCGTGATTTTGCAGATGAGTGAGCCCAGGCTTAGTGGATGGCTGAGCTTATTTGAAAGAGGGCCTTTCGGGACTCAAAAATTGCAAAGGGCAAGGTCCCGAGGGAGCCCTTCTGGACATTCATAGAAGACATGGATATGTTCTCTGAAGATAGTTAGAAGACCCTTCAGATGGTGAAGAGCATTATGACCAATGCCTCTTTCCAAACTCTGATGAATGAGTGCCTAAATGAGGAGGTCCTCACTGCAAGGATGACCAAGCATGCTGCCCAGGTAAACCTTAGCCCTTTATGACTTAGAAAAACTTTTGAGTTCCAGTTGCTTTTTGACCCACATTCGGAATCCTCCTTTTTGCAGCTCTTAGCGTACGGTGGATATTTTCGGGATTGGGTAGCCAAACTGTTATGGCTCTCTTAGTGGAAATCTATTTTCAAACCTTATTTCGAGTTCACATAGCAAGAATAGGTTTGTTGGGCAAAGTTTACTAAGTTCCGAGAAGTTTTAAGGCTCCAAATGAGGTTTGGGGGCAAAATGGTAATTTTGAATCCCAAAGGGTCGGGTTGAGTCCCGAAAGTTAAAAATGATTTTTAAAACCTGACTTCTACTTTTAACTCAAGTTTAGTTCAAATAAACAAGATTTGACCAAGTTTGATTAAAGTTACCTAAAGGATGGGACTTATTTGTAACTTTTTGAATTGTTTGGTGGCTTGGGGTTTTAAAGGAGTTTATGAGTTGGTAAAGGTGGAAGGAGGCTGCCATTTCTCATTTCTAAACCCGAATTCCCCCTCCAACCCTTGATTTCTCCATGAAATCAAGCTCAAAACCAAGAGATTTTCATGGAAATTGAAGCCACCAAGGTTATACAAGCTATGGAGGGCTTGTTTCAAGCATGATTTCAAGTTTTTGAAGCTTGGAACCTTGTTTCCAGCCATCTCCTATTTTTGATGCAAGGTAACTTATGAGTTCTTGGTGAATTCTTGTTTATTAGATGTTTAGATGCTTGGGTTTTCATTAAAAGTTAGTAATTTGGTGTTTTATGGCTTTGTTTGCTTGGAACTTAGGTAGACTTTGAGGAACTCGATTTTTGCTGGATAAGTTGATTGATTATTTCTTATGGATTGAAACTAAGGTAAGGGAGTTATCTTTTCAAGCTTTATTAATGCTATTGGATAGAGTTTGCTTGATGAAATCAAGTATTTTGGGCAATAGCATTAGTTAGTGGTCTGGTTTGATCATGGTGGACTAGTGTGTTTGGCTTGGTTGGAATGATGTTTAAATGCATCATAGGAAAGCTTGTGATGGTTAGTTGTGGTCTTTGTAACATGTATTACATGTATGTCAAGCTTCAGAGTAGTAAAACTTGAAGTTTTCTGGCCATTTCACAGGTTTGGCGATGCGTCGCCAATCAATTTGAGTTCCCACGATGCGTCGCCAATACCTCACTAAGGCATTAGCGATGAACACCGATTTCATTGCTGAGATTAAGCAACTGAAAGAGGAAAAGAAGAAGAAGAAGAAGAAGAAGAAGAAGAAGAAGAAGAAGAAGAAGAAGTTGGGGAAGGAAGTTGAGGCTTTGATGAAAGAGCTGGAAGATGGGTTTTGCCTTTCCCATGATCATGTCCTTTCTAAGTATCCTGACTTAGACCTCTCCTTCCTTCGGGCGGTTGATATTCTTGAAGGACCATCTCCTTCACTATCGTAGTTGGCGTAGATGAAGATGACGTCGAGGGTACTGACACTGAGGATGCTGGTAGTGAAGAACCCAAAGACGGCCAGGACATCCAATAGGCCTTCTTTTCTTTTCTTCTCTTTTTTATATTCCTCACCTTGTACTTCTACAATGAAATTTTGATGGAACTTTTTTGCTCAAAATTTTGGCTAAGTCCATAACTGATACGACCTCGAGCATTGTTTTCACCTTCGGTGTTTAACCATCTTCGGCGATGAATCCTTAGAAAATACTATCAAGGATTTATAACCTAATCTCTCCAAATGCAATCAACCATTTTTGGATAGCCCTTTTTGGGAAACTTACTTTGCACCAAAATGGTTAAGTATCTTCGAGATCAACTATACTTGATTGACCACCTTCGGCAAAACTTTGTGCAAATATAATTATGTACCTTCAGGATCAATAATATTTGGTTAGACACCTACGGCAAAACTTGCTTCATGTAGATATAATTAAGTACCTTCGGGATCAACCATATTCAGTTTACCACCTTCAGGAGACTTAATTTGTACACAAATAGTTAGGTACCTTTGGGATCAACCATATTTGGTTAACCACTTTCGGTAGAACTTGTACAGTATCACTCATGCACCTTCGGAAGTACTCTACACAATTTTTCACTTGAAAATTTTCTAAGTGTAGAATTTTTTCAAGGAGTTTGAATGCCATGTGTTTTTCAATTCTTCTCCTTCGGTATTCCCGAGCTTATAGACTCCTGACTGAACTTCCTCAAGGACCAAATAAGGTCTTTCCCAATTTGCCTGAAGTACAACATGAGATGGTCTTCGGGGTTCCAATTCAACCTTTCGGAGAACAAGGTCCTATTTTTTGTTTCCTTTGGGCTTAACATACAAGTTTACGGTAATGGCTACTCTCTACTGAAAAGCTTTTCTCCTGAGTTTAGCCATCTCTCTATGTTCATCAATCATATCTAACTTGGTTCTTAAACCGCGGTTGTTCCCTTCTTCGTCGAATACTAGTACTTTGATAGATGGTTGCACGACCTCGACAGGGATGTTAGCCTTTGTGCCGAACACAAGTGAGAAGAGTGTTTTACTCGTGGCCCTTTTGGGAGTTGTTTGATAACTCCACAGCACGCTCGGGAGCTTTCCTAGCCATTTTCACTTTGCTTCCTTCAACAACTTCTTCAGACCATCTTTTATTGTTCTATTGGACACTTCAACTTGTCCATTGCTCTAAGGATGGGCAACTGGTGTGAAGTGCAGTTTTATCCCAAGGTTGGATGCAAATTCCTGAGAAGCTTTTTCAGTGAACTGGGAACCATTATCATCTACTATCACCCTCGGCACGCCAAATTTGCATATGATGTTCTTCCTGACAAATCTCTGTATGTCCTTTGCCAAAATTGCTACCAAAGGCTTTGCCTCAATCCACTTGGTGAAATAATCTACTGTGACTACACAAAACTTCACTCCTCCTCGAGCTGTTGGGAAAGGCCCTATAAGGTCAATACCCTAAATAGCGAAGCGACAAGGATAGTTTGCCAAATTTATTACTTCCGAAGGTACTCTCTAGATGGGTGCCTGTCTCTGGTACATGTCGCATTTCTGGACAAATTGTCTCACATATTTCCTTAAGGTAGGCCAGAAATATCCTTGCCGAAGTAGTATTCTGGCAAGGGCATCAGTCCTGATGTGAGAACCGCAGGCCCCATCATGGACTTCTTTGAGGACTATCTCAATGTCCTATTCATTGACGCACCTTTGTAGTGGATTTGCGTACCCTTGTCGGTACAATTCTTCTCTGATCAGGAAGTATCTACCCTAGCGCTTTTGCACTTTCACGGCTTCAAGAAGGTCTTTGGGAGGTTCCGAAGTTGCAAGATATTTCTTGATAGGATCTTTCCACCCTCTACCCGAGGTTGCTATGAACATTATTGCTATGCTCGGCTGATAAAGTACTTCAGTGGACTCCTTTGATTTGGCCAAAGTATCTGCCTCCATATTATCTCACCGAGGAACATTTTCTATCTATACCCTGTCGGATTCTTAGATAAGCCTTTTTGTGAGATCATGGTACTTTGCCAAGTTCAGGTCTTTTGCCCCGTAGTCCCCCGCCATCTGTCGGACCACCAGCTGAGAATAGCTGTAGGCCTTCAAATTTCTCACACCAACTCTTTTTGTCAACCGTAAGCCTACTATGAGGGCTTCATATTCTGTGACGTTATTGGTGACACTGAAACCGAACTTGATGGACTTCGAAGCTTCCATACCTTCAGGTCCCTGCAGAATTACTCCGGCTCATTGATGTTCAGTACTGGAGGCACCATTGATGAAGAGTGCCGACTCAGGTTCATCACTACCGGGGTCTTCTGGGGAATCTTCGGTTTTGGTACTTCGGCGACAAAATCCACCAATGCTTGGGCTTTTATTGCCCTTCTTGGCTCATAGGTGATGTCATATTCACTGAGCTAGATGCACCACTTTGACAATCTTCCCAAGTGATCTACCTTCCCCATGACATCCCTAAGAGGTAAGTTACTTCGAACAGTGATAGGATGTCCTTGGAAGTAAGGCCGCAACCTCCTGCTTGCCAACACTAGAGCATAGATGGCCTTTTGCAGGAGAGGGTACCTAACCTAGGCATTGAGCAGGGACTTGCTCACATAGTATATTGGCCACAATTTCCCTCCCTCTTCCTTTATGAGTATCGAACTTACTGCCTTTTCGGTTACGGTGAGGTAGAGGATGAGATGTTCTCCTTCCAGCGGCTACCGAAGTGTCGGTAGACGGCTTAAGTAGCTCTTGAGTTCATCCCAAGCTTTTTGGCAGTCTTCGTCCTAAGGGTGTTCCTCAGAACCAAAGTTGTCTTTATTCTTTGTTGCTTTGGTGAGCACTTTAAAGAACAGTCGGGATTGGTCCCTGTATCTGGAGATGAATCTGCTAAGGGCCGTGATTCTTCCTATAAGCCTTTGCACGTCCCTGGTTGTCATGGGAGTTCGGAATCCTAGCAGGGCCTTAACCTTTTCTGGGTTGGCATCGATACCTCTTCTAGACACCATAAACTTAAAGAATTTGCCAGCAGTAACCTCGAACACACACTTTTCGGGGTTAAGACGAATTCTGAATTCTCGAAGCTGGTGGAATGTTTCCTCCAAGTCTATGATATGACTACAAGGTTGTTTGCTCTTAACTATCATATCATCGACATATACTTCCATATTTTCCCAATATGGGAGCTAAATATCTTATTCATCAGCCTTTGGTATGTTGCTCTTGAGTTTTTAAGGCCAAAGGGCATTCTGACGTTACAGTAAGTACCAACTTTGATAATGAAGGCGATTTTTTCCTCATCTTTCGGGATTCATCCAAATTTGGTGATATTCGCTAAAGGCAACAAGGAAGCTAAGCAAACCATATTCAGTAGTGGAATTTACCAATTCGTCTATTGGTGGCAAAGGATACGAGTCCTTTGGACAGACATCGTTTACATTTTGAAAGTCGATGCACATTCGGAGTTTATCACCCCCCTCATTCATTGCAACAACTACATTGCTTAGTCATTCGGGGTACTTGACCTCCCTTATTATTCCTGCCTTCGTTACCCGTTGGACTTCAATTTTAACAAAGTTATTCTTATGTACCGAGAGGCTACGCTTTTTCTGTTGAATTGGCCTCACCTCCGGGCATACTTTAATACAATGCCAAATTATACCAGGGTCTACCCCGGGCATATCATTTAGAGAGTAGGCAAACAGATCTTTGTTCATTAATAAAAGGGATACAAGCTTTTCCTTGTCACCTTTGGCTAATTTTTTCCCCACTCGGGTACTTCATCCTGGGACAAGCTTTACATCCTCTATTTCTATTTTTTCAAAATCATTCTTTTCCTCTTCCGTTGTGTCTTTACTAATCATGGTCTTCTTACTCGAAGTCTGCGCATGAACTTTCATTGGGCTCTGTCTTGCCTTCATGAAAACTTTCCTAACTTCGGCTTGGTCAATGAATATTTCTACGTCCCCTTCCTTTGTGCCGAACATGACCGTTAGGTACTTCAAATCTGGGCAAATGTGAAGATTTCCTTGTGTCTGCCTTTCGAGGATGGCATTGTATGAAGAAGGGATGTCTAGGATGATGGACCTCGTCATGGTGGTACCAAAGAGCTCTCCCTTGGTCTGAACCGAGGTTCTCCTTAACATCAAGAGCAGATCGATCCACCCGAGTACAGGGAGTTTAGAAGGACCTACGTTGAAAGTAGGAGAGGTAACAGGTTTAAGATTACCCTTAAAGATGCCCAAGTTTGGCAACAAATGGGAGAACAAAATGTTGACGTCGATTCATCATTGATGAGTACCCTCTTGACATCCCAGCTCTCTATCCTTGCCATGATCATGAGAGGATCATCATGAGGAAAGTTCATGGTAGACGCATCTTTTCAAACAAGCTTGTTCATGAGGTTTCCAAATTCCATCATCAAGATTTCTCGGACTTTCCTTTTCCTCTCGATTGAGGATATTCCAGTGGTGATTGTCTGGATACTTCTGTTGGAGGTGGTGGGTGCTTTCTGGGACTTTGGTTCCGATGTCGGTTAGAATCGTAGTCCTCATCTTCTCCTTTCCTCTATTCTTCCTTTCTTTCTCTGGCTTTGGGTAATGGCATCCGCAGGTAGCGTTGGAGTTGTCCATACTTAATTAAAGATTAGATGTACTTCCTCAGCTGGAAGCAATCCTCGGTATCGTGCCCATGGTCCCGATGGAACTGACAGAACTTTTTCATGTTCTTTTTATTTTTTGAGGACATGGCCTTCGAACGTTGGATAGTAGTTCCTTGTCTTTCCATGGCCATCAGTATGTTCGTCCTTGTAGTGTTCAAGGGATTGAATGACATTAGCCTTATCCCCCTTTGTTTCTGAGGTCTACTCCCGCCCTCGATGGGATATCAAGGTTAGTGACTCTAACCCTTGGAGTGATTATGATTAGACTTCGGCCTTTCCATCCTTAGCTTTTCAGCTGTCATGTGCTACTCTGCCCTTCGGTAGAATTCTCTGCGGGTGTCGGGGGGATCTTTGGAGAACTCATAGAAGAGTTGTGAGTCTCTCCTAAGTCCCTTGATCATGGCGAGGATGCGGATTTCGGGGCAGAAAGTCTGGCACACTGAGGGCTTCTTTATTGAACCTTTCGACATAGTCTAGAATGGTCTCCCCATTCTTTTGGGAGATGTCAAACATTTGGATGGGTATCTTTGCCGTCGGCCTGCTCCTAATGAACTGCTGTGTGACTACTGTGGATAACTCCTAGAAACCCATTATGGTTTCGGGAGCTAGGCAGTTATACCATGCAGTTGTTGGCCCTAACAAGGTGACCTCGAAACACTTGCAAAGGGTGGCGTTGTCAGCACCATGCAACACCATGGTACGCCGATATTTGGTTAGGTGGGCTTGGGGGTCATTGCGCCCATCGTATGTTTCCAAGCGTGGCACTCAAAAGTCGCTGGCAATAGGTGCCCTACAACTGCACGGATGAATGGTGACTCTTTTCCGATGAAGGTCTCCGACAACCTTGACAAGACAGGTTTGCGGGAAACCTGTTTTTCCACCTCCAACCTCTCAAGGATTCTCTCCATGAGGATGGTAGTGCTATCCTCTCCTCGTTGCCTGGCAATCACCGGCAACGAAGAGTGACGTCTTCTTTTTGGCGAGTAACTTTGCCAGTGAGGCAACTAGGACTTCCTGTCAGTGGATGGACATCATCAGCAGGAAGTTCTAGGCCCCTTTGACATCATTTCTCCAGCGTGATGTCCTTTGGAGGGTACATTCTCCGTTGAGGACTCATTGTGAGAACCCCCACTTCCAAAGCTCTGGCAAGGTAACCTTGGGCTCCTCTCTTGATGGCTACTAGGAGAAGGTGCGCTTCCCCTAGAGATGGTTGTGGCCACCTTTGGTCGAGCTATTGGGTCATTTCAACCACGATAGAGTGCTAAAAGTCGCATAGAAAGCCCATCGTGACTGTTAGAGGAGGTTCGTCCTCAAGCAAGGAAGTCTCCGTCGCAGGCTATTCAGTTGTCGCTTGAGTTTCTGGCGTGGACTGAGACCTTGGGAGTCCTTTTACCTTCGAATGCCGAGTCTCAATGACAGTAACCTGAGACTAAGTTGATGCCCGGCGACATCTTCGTTGAATGACATGTTGCCCTGTAGAGAGGACTTCCGGTGTGAAGATGTCTAAAACATTTGGAAGAAACATGGGTTAGAAGCTCACTAGAGTGTGTTTTCAGGGGAGGAGCCTCCGACACCCAAGTTAGTTTACAGGAAAGCAGTGTTCAAGAGCAAAGTGTTGGAAAGAGAGAGAGTCTCGTGTGTCCTTACTAAGGTCCCTCCTAAGTATTTGTAGGAGGGTGAAGGGAGGAGGCCGTTTGACATAGCTTGTTTTGATCATGACATGTGCTCGGTCAAATCTAATATGTACCTTTGGAGGTAGATATCTCTAACTATCCATAGGCTATTTTGGCCAAAGGAGAGGGCGCAAGGTCACTTTGTCAGAGGCTTTTAAACCATTTTTGTCATTTTTCTGTAAGACCTCTTCGGGGTGTGAGACCCCTTTGGGTAGAGATTTTCCCACCGAGGACTATTGGGGAAGGCCCTTCAAAAGAGTGGGTCACCTTTGGGAGAAAATTTCCTCTAAAAAGGATAGTGAATTTTCATTTTCGAGGTTGGTAGCTTCGCAAATCCGAGGGTGGTGAAGACATGTTTTCCCGAAGTTGGTCATGTCACTTTCCGAGGGTGGTGTGGAGAATTACCTGAGGTAGGGGTTAAGTTTCTACTGAGGTTGGTGTTTGGTTAGCCGATTAGGAGATCTCGGGGGTGATAGCTCTTCGGCTATCACTAGTCGGATTAGCCTGGTAGACGATGCATGTTGCCACATCATCACAGTCCTAGGTCAGCTCTGATACCACCGGTAATGACCCAAGTCCAAAACAGGTCAATAGAGCACCCGCCTACACAATATGGGTTACAGATAGGTATTCTGTTGACCAGTTCTGGACTTGAGTCGTTACAGATGGTATCAAAGCCGACCTATGACCACGATGGTGTGGCATAGTAGGTGTGCAAATGCATCATTTGCTGGGGCAGATCCTAAATTTGAGAGGCAACTTCGTTAGGGCTTAAGTAGCCTGATTAGAGGGATTACTTGGTCTGGGGAACTAAGTAATTAGACAGACCCTTATGAGGACGTTTGGTACATAAATGGGGGAGTTTGTAACACCCCCATATCCTACATAGGTGAATTGTGGGAGGCTTTATGTAGATATATAGGCTCCAGTTCCAGAACATAAACACTTAGCACTTATCCTTTTCCAAATGATAGCCCATGTGGTGTAGGCAGGTGTTCCATTGATCAGTTCTAGACTTGGGCCATTACACCTCCCATACCATATTTCCTTTTACCTTGTCATTTTTCTTTTCAGCCCCCTCTTCCTTTGTAATTCTTGCCATTATTCCTACATCAAGCAACAACACATATGAGATCATATCCATGACAATTTCCCACAATTAGAATTAAAGGCACATATACTCAATTAAATATTTCCACCTTCCTAAAAGGTCTACATCACTATACACATCAACAAATAATCACTTTGGACAATCAACGAACCTCCAGGCATGAATTTATTTAGGCAAATAAGCTTATCATGACATTGTTCAAAAATATGGCATACCAACTTTATGAAGCTATCGGCACTAACAAAGGTGCATCTAAGCAAGGGTGGAGACTTAAACCATCATCTATGCACTACCTAGATGCTACTTATACCAATATGTATAGCTAACTAAGCTGACATGTGAAGAGGCAAGTCCATGAACATGGTGTGAACAAAAATAAGTATGATGACATAGAAAAAATTCTAGGTTTTTTTAACAATCAAACAAGCATCTGGGTGGAAAACAAGCATTTTTCTATGTAGTATGCAACACCTAAATGTAATAAATACAAATAAGTTATGCAAAAAGTCTTCACACGAAACCATATTATCTTTCAAAACCCCATATGCAAACATTGTTCATGTGCATGTTCTTGAGTTTTTTGAAAAATTGTAATGCCAAATTCATACAATGTAGCTCAAATTACTCACAATTCTTGTTAAACTCATTCATTGTAAGGTAGAATCATGCAATTACAATAACCAAATCATCATGAACACACATTAAACAAGATTCACCATGAAATTTTGCAAGTCTCCATAGGTAAGATTTTCAAGCTATGATTTTGGTGTCAAATTCTTGTTTTTAAGCAAGAAATCAATTCCCTGTAAACAATAAACACAAGAATAAGCAAGAAATCACAACAAAGCAACACAAATTGCCACATTTATGCAAATACGCAAATGCACCATACCACATGATTTCAACACTTTCAATCAAGAAAAATGAAGGAATAAGAAGGAAAATCACTTACTTGACCTTGATTTGTACTAAAATTAACAAGAAAATTGGGCCATAGAATGTGCGAAAAGGCTAGGGTTCAAGCTTGGAGAGGTTTGGGAAAAGTGCAAGTGGCTTGTGTGTGTAGGGGAATTGGTGAAGAATTTGTTTTTGGCCCTTGTGTGTCTAGCCCTTAGGCAAAGGGAATGGTGTCCTTGGTGCCACAGTGGCAAGTTTTAGGAGGCTGTTGGTGGATTTTTCTCATCATGGCACCTAGGTGCCACCTAGCTCTAAAACATGCATGATCGTGAAAAACTGCCAAGTTTGGCTTCCATTTTATAAATTTGTTTGCCTTTTACCATAATTCATATATGAAAATTTTTCAAAGTGTTGCTCTTTTCCAGCCTTTTTTTTTCACCTACAAATTTCATAATATTGCTTCCCATTATTCAAGATAAAAATGCTACAAGTCTAAAATCAACAAAACACTATTTAAATGCAAATGAAATGTCGAGGTGCCTCCTGATGAGCGCTAAATTTAATGTCTTTAGCTAGACAACTTCCTTTTTTGTGATGATGCAAGTGGTTGGATCCACCAAGCGAAGCTTGCCAGAAATTTGAGGTTGCTCTCATTAATAATACTTCAACCTTTCCTTGTTCACTTGAAATGTCCTTCCATTATCTACCTTCAAGTCGATAGCTCCATAAGGTGTGACTTTTTCCACTACAAAAGGACTCAACCACCTTGATTTCAACATGCCCAAAAATAATTTGAGCCTTTAATTGAAGAAAAACACTTTTTAATGCATAACAAAATCTCTCCTCATAATAAGCTTGTTGTGCCATATCTTGGTCTTCTCCTTGTGCAAATTGGCACTCTCATAAGCTTCTATGTGAAATTCATCAAGTTCATTCAATTTGAGAAATCTTTTCTCTCTAGTGTCATTCATATCCAAATTAAGCTCCCTGATTTCCCAATATGCATGATGTTCAAGCTCCACTGGCAAGTGACAAGGCTTGCCAAACATAAGCCTGTAAGGAGACATTTCAATTGGAGTCTTGTAAGTGGTCCGATATGCCGAAAGAGCATCATCCAACTTCTTCTCCCGATCTTTTCTTGTGCAATCGACCATATTCTAAAAAATATGATTGAATTCTTGGTTTGACACCTCCACTTGGCCATTTGATTGTGGATGATAAGAAAAGGGTCATCTTACATTTTGCTCTGCACTTAACCATTAATTATGCAAAGATTTTGTTGCAAAAGTAAGAACTACCATGGTTTTCTATGGCTCTTCAAGTGCCAAAATGGGAAAATATGTTCTTTTGGAGGAATTTGACCACCACCTTCTTATCATTTGTAGGTGTGGTAATATCTTCAACCCATTTGGAAATGTAATCCACCATGAATAGTTTATAAGAGCAACCGAAGGAAGGTAGGAATAGTTCCATGAAGTCGATACCCCATACATCAAACATCTCAACCTCCAAAATATTAGTAAGTGGCAACTCATATCTATTAGAAATATTTCCAACTCTTTGAAAATTATCATAAGTCTTGAAAAAGGCATAAAAATCATTAAAAAAATTAGGCAAAAAAAAACTGGGTTGAAGTACATTTGTGGCAGTCCTTGCTGGTCCAAAATGTCCACCATAAGGAAATGAATGACAATGACGATTGATATTCAACATCTCTTCCTTCAGAAGACACCTTTTAATGACCTGGTTGACACACCTTTTGAATAACAAAGGTTTATCCCACAAATAATGTTGCACATCCATTAAGAACCTCTTTTTTTTTTTGTGAGAATTCAACTCTAGAGGCAATGCTCCACACATTAAATAGTTCACATAAGAGACATACAAAAGAGTGCTAGCTTTTACCTCTAGAAGATGTTCATCCAGGAGTGACTCCTTGATGGGCAATGGACGCTGCTCCTTCTCCAACTCAAGTCTTGAAAAGTGATATGCCACTACATTCTCACTTCCTTTCTTGTCTTTAATTTCAATATTGAACTCATGTAGGAGCAAAATCCACTAAGTCAACCTTAGTTTGGCATCTTTCTTTGTAAAAAAAGACCGAATAGTCGCATGATCAATGAACATAATCACCTTAGGACCAAAGATGTATTGTCAGACCTTATAGTGAGAAAGTATCACCGGGAACATTTCTTTCTCCATGGTAGTGTAGTTTTGTTCTCCTAGGTCAAAAGTCTTGCTTGCATCGTAAATAGCCCAAAGAATCTTCTTTCTACTTTGGCCAAGCATTGCTCCCACCACAAAGTCAATTGCATCACACATAATTTCAAATGGTTGACTCCAATATAGTCAGAAACAATATGTACTTGCATAAGCTTCTTCTTAATCAACACAAGGGCCTTCAAGCAATGGCTATCAAACTCAAAATCGGTGTCCTTCTCCAATAATGAGGAAAAGAACTTCACAATTTTTGAGAAATTGTTGATAAATTTTCTATAAAAACCTACATGTCCAAGAAAGCTTCTTACACCCTTCACATTCTTAGGTGGATACAATTTTTCAATGGCCACAATTTTTTCCTTCTCCACATCAATGCGTTTGGAAGAGATTTTGTACCCAAGAACTATGCCAGATTTCACCGTGAAAAGCATTTTTCCCAATTAAAGGGACGATTTGTTTCTTCACATATTTACAACACCCTCACCAAAGTTCTCAAACAATCATCAAAGTTGGAGCCGAATACCGAGAAATCATACATAAATACCTCCATAATTTTCTCCATCACGTCAGTAAAGATAGCCATCATGTACCTTTGGAATGTTGCTAGTGCATTGTATAACCCAAAGGCATTATACTAAATACATAAGTGCCATTGGGACAAGTGAAGGTTCTCTTCTCTTGGTCCTTTGGTGTAATTGCTATTTGGTTGTATCCGTAATAATCATCAAGCAAGGAATAAAACTCATGATTGGCCAACCTATCCAACATTTGATCAATGAAAAGGTAAAGGAAATGGTCTTTTCTAGTGCCCTTGTTGAGCTTTTAGTAGTCCGTACACACCCTCCAACTAGTAACTATTCTAGTGGAAATGATATCAAAGTTTTGGTCCATCATTATGGTTATCCTTCCTTTCTTAGGCACTACTTGAATAGGGCTAACCCATTGGCCATCAGAGATGGGATAAATGATATTGGCATTCAATCGTTTTAAAATATTTTCCCTTACCAGTTCTTTCATGGTAGGATTTAACCTTCTTTGGTGCTCAACCATGGGTGTGTAGGAGTCCTCCATTCTAATCTATGCATGCAAATGGAAAGGCTAATACCCTTGATAACACTAATGGACCACGCAAGTGCATCATTATACTCCCTCAAGACCCTCAACAACTTTTCCTCCACCAACAATTATAAGCATGAAGAGATAATCATCGAGTAAGAATTAGTAGGACCCAAGAACACATACTTCAAATCACTAGGTGACAATTTTAAGTCCAACTTTGGTGCACAATTCTTATTATTCACATCAAGCAAACACAAATTCTTACATAAATTCACCAAAGTCCTATCATCCACTAATGCATTTAAAGCAATCTATATATCATCAACATCAACATCCTTCTCAATGGCATCATCATAACTCAACAAAGTTTTGAAGAGTTGATCATCACTAAAATTTTTTTCTTCACTTTACCTATGCAACTATCCACCACATCAAGGAGAAAACAAGCATTAACATCATCTGGATCTTTAATAGCTTAGAAAATTGTGAAGTCCATTCTCTGTTCATTAATCCTCAATGTTAGCTTGCCTTGCTCAACAGCAATTAATGCCTTACCAATTGCCAAGAAAGGTCTTCCAAGGACCAAATGAATGTCCTGATCCTCCTCCATGTTGAGCACAACAAAATCTACTGAGAAGACAAATTTTCCAACTTTGACAAGCACATCCTTTGTCGATCCTCTTAGATATGTCAATGATTTGCCTCCATACTAGTAATGGTAGTACTCAAGTTAGCCGTCTTGGCTTCATTTTTCTCCATGCTATCCCTTGTCTCTTTCATAAATTGCAACATAATTTCTTCCATAGAAGGTTTCTTCTCCATTAGGTATTGGTTGAGACTAGGAGGTGGTGGTGGTTGTTGGAATTTCTTGTACTATTAAAGGAAAAATTTCATGGTTCCTCTAATTTAGGGTATATTGATTTCCCTTTTGGTTGCCTATAAACCCAAAATTTTGGTTGCCGATGAAATTTGCTTATTGAAGCTCTATACCCACACGTGCACCATATATATTGGAGGTAGAGGCAGTGACTTGTTCAATGGTTTGCTTCTTTTTGTTGGTTAACTTGGACACTCGATTCATTACATATTTCATTTGAGCCGACAAAATGGTTAATTGATTAACCTCCAATGCCCATGCCTTGGTTGAGCCTTTTCACTTGGCCATTATTGTCTATTAAGTGCCAATTGTTCTAGAATTCAGAATGCATCAGTAGTCATCCTAGACATCAAGGATCTTCTGGCTGAAGCATTAATTGACTCCTAGAGGCATCCTCGTCGTATGACATGTTAGCCTGAAGAGAAGACTTTCGGTAGAAAGGTGCTTGAAACGCTCATAAGAATAAGGGTTAGGAGCTCCTCGAAATGTGTTTCCGGGGGAGGAGCCTCCGACGCCCAAGTCAGTGTTTGTGAGAGTAGTAATAGTAAGGAATAGAGAGTGAGGAAAATAACGAGAGTTCTGTGTCCTCTCCTTACCAAGGTCCTTCTTGAGTATTTATAGGAAGGCGGCGGGAAGAGGCCGTTTGACATAGCCTATTCAGATCGTGACACATGTTCGGTCAAATTTGATCCATACCTTCGGAGATAAGTATCTCTAGCTGGCTATAGGCCGTTTTGGCCAGAGGGTAGGGGCATGTTCGAGGTCTCTCTATTAGAAGCTCCTTAACCATTTTTGTTGTATCTCCGTAAGACCCCTTCAGGGAACGAGACCCCTTTGGCGTATGAGACCCATTCGGGATAGGAGACCCCTTCAAACATAGGTTATCATCAAGGGTTATCAGGAAAAGCCCTTCGACGGAGAGGATCACCTTCGGAAGATGTTTTCCTCTGGCCCGGATTAGGGATCTACTTTTTTGAGGTCGGTAGGTTTGTAAAAGCCGAAGGGTGAAAGGCATCCCTATCCGAAGTTGGACAAGTGACCTTTCCAAGGGTGGTGTGAATGTCACTCATGTTTCCCGAGGGTGGTGCTCATCAAGCCAGTTTGGGAAACCTCCAAGGGTAATAGCCCTTCGACTATCACAAGCCCCCCTCGGAAAGCTGAAGCTGTATCTTCGGTGCTTGAGCTTTTACAAGCGTATCACAGAACTCTTTGGGAGGTGACCGTCATCTCAGTTACTACGATTGGACTTTTGACCGAGGTTACCTTCTTCGGAAGAGGGCAGCTCTTTGGTTTAAGATGTCTCTCTTATCTGAGGTAGTTCCTTCAGCATTAAGTGGTGCTCCTCACTTTTTGGCTGAGGCTTTGATGTTCCCGAAGTTGTTCCTTTGGAACGGAGTGCATATTTCCCTTTTAAGTTTTCTGTTGCCTACTAGTGAATTGTCACATCTTATGACCAGATAGACGTGTCACTTCAGGACGGACTCATGCCTGCCAGTGAATTGTCACATCCTTTGGACAGGTAGATGCGTCACTTCGGGCTAGACTTGTATAGGTCCGTCAGCTGTCAGAAGGGCCTGCCAGTGAATTGTCACATCCTTTGGACAGGTAGATGCGTCACTTCGGGCTAGACTTGTATAGGTCCTTCAGCTGTCAGAAGGCGTGCCCTTGTTTCTCACGTCAGGTGACATGTGTCACCAGGTGACTAGCGAATGGTTGTATTCATTACGTCGGTTACGTCCCTTCACCTATGAAGGGTCATTATGGCGACGCTTAACTTGCCTCCTTCGGTTTATATAAACCCTTCTTGCTTTAGAGTCCTCCACACTTCTCATTTTTCATCTTCTTTGCTCTCTGATTTTTTCTCCCTTTTTACCTTCTCTTTGGTGGTGGTGCTAGCGGTGGAGCAATTTTTGGCGACACTTGTGGCGGTCTTCCGAAGTTCCTGCGTCTGTCCGAACTAGGTGGGATTATTTCCAAAGTTTCCATTTTTTCTCAAAATTTTCTCCTTCATCTGCCCAGGGTTAGTTTTTCTTCCCGAACATGTCTTCTCCCCAATCTAAGGCCTATCTCATTCCTGAGAGTTGGCTTCCCCTCAACTCTCATCTGAGCTGTGCCACTTTGGAAAAGGTCCAGAAGTGGTCGGCCAAATTCTTTCTTCCTTCTTACGCCGTCACCAGGCTACCTAGTCCAGGTATGCCTAGCTATGCCCCTCGGTCCAACGAGATCATTGTCTTTTGGGCACAGCTGAAAGCAGGACTCAGGTATCTACCCCTGAAGACGGTTTCTGACTTTTGCCAATTCCATGGCATAGCTGTGAACCAACTTCCCCCGAACTCCTATTCCTATTTCAACGCCTTCATTTGCATGTGTAGGGTCTTTAAGATAGAGCCCTACTTTATTTTTTTATGCAATATTATAAACTCCACCCCGTTTCGAAGGGAAGGTTCTACTTCTTGCTTTCTTGGGCATCAGGGAGTAAGAAATGTACGTTCACCTTTGAAACGAAGGATAGTTGGCAAGGGTGGCAAAAGAAGTTCTTCTTTTTTAAGGTGGATGAGAAATGGAAGGATGTGCTAACTAAATGGTCTTTGGGGGCTCTTGATATTGATGTAGTAGATCACAGGAAGCTACTGACTTTGGAGTTAGAAGCCTAATTTGAAGAATTTCGACAATCGTATTTCAGCTGTTGCGGATTGGGATCCCGAGGTTCCTCCATGTTCTTTATACCGTTTCCCTATTAGGTGGAAATTTATGACTGAAGAGGTCCTTCAGGAACTGGGGGTAGTCAAGGAACGTATTACTGACAAGGATATGCCGAAGCCCCTTTTTTATGGCAAGAAGGTGTGGTTGGTAAAGCTCCTTTGGGGCGAACTCACATATCCTGCTGTTGAAGAGAGTAAGTCCCTTCCTAGATTTTTTCATATGTACCCCTATGTACTTACACTGATGTTCTTCTTTTTGCAGAGATGGGTGACAAGTGCGCTGTTTTCTACAAGAGTCTTTTCCTTGAGCAGGCCGAGAAAGGGGAGCAGCAAAGAAAAAAGGCGGCGCCCAGGGGACCGTTTTCAGCGACGAAGTAAAAAAAGGACAAGAAGGACTCCCTTCCGCCTCCGCCGAAGATGTCATGGAGGTGCAGAACCAAACTCCTATTCATGCCAACCTATCTTTGGAGCTAGCCATTTGTTCAACTCTCCTCAGTCCTAGAACTGCTGCAAAGATTTTGGGGACTTCGGTCGGGGGTTTTTCGGCCAAAGAACTTGATGAACTCCAAAAGAGGGAAGGCAAAGGCATTCTGGCTAAGGTCTTCGATGTCAGTGACTCTGAGGGAGAAGACGTCAAACTCCCTCCAGGTTTGTCCCTTAGCCATTCTTCTATGAGTTTGGGAATTTTTGGTATTTTAGACCTTATAGATGAATGGCTAAGGGATAATGTGTTAATGGAACGTCGGCATGATTTTATAGAAGAGCAAGCACTTGCTCAGTGGGTGGTAGAGCATGCTCGGAAGAAGGCCATTCTAGGTACCAAGATTCCAAGGGGCAAGGTGCCGAGGGAGCCCTTCTGGACTTTCACAGAGGACATGGATTTGTTCTCCGAGGATAGCCAAAAAATGGCTCCTTAGATGCTGAAGGGCATCACGATGAATGCCATGTTCCAATCCCTCACGTAGGAGTGTCCAAATGAAGAGGTCCTCGCTGCGAGGATGAGTGAACATGCTGCCTAAGTAAGCCCTGAACCTTTTAGGACTTAGCAAAATGTCCTAAGTTTTTGCTTGTTTTTGAACCTCATTCAGAGTCTTTCCCTTTGTAGCTCTTGGTGTATAGTGGATATTTCCGAGCTTGGGCAGCCAAGCAGTTTTCGGTCTGAACCCGGTCCGAGGAGACCTTGGCAAAGGCCAAGGAACTATTTGCTAGCTCAGTCGTCAAGTACGGCGAGCTTAATAAGATAGCCAAGGAGGATTTGGCCAACCTCCGGGAGGAGGTGCTGAAGAGGCAGGGGGAGCTGATTCAAGACTTTTCTTCAAAGATGTCTGACCTCGGCACGAAGGTGATATCTCTGACCTCGGCAAATGAGGGTTTTCAAAAGAAGAATGAGGGTGCCGTTGCCGATCTTACAAAGGCATTTGCTCTTAACTCTAAACTCCAAGCCGAGGTCGATCGATTGAAAAAGGAGAAGAAGAAAAAAAAGAAGAAGTTGGAGAAAGAGGTCAAGGTCCTCAAGAAGGAGCTGGAGGACTTGAAGGTAGAGAGGCAAAGTTCGATCATGTGACTAAGTCCTCTCATCAGGACGGTTTTTGCCTTGCTCGCTACTAAGTCCTGTCCAAGTTTCTTGACCTTGACTTTTCCTTTTTGCCAGCTCTGGACATTCCCGAAGGACCATCTTTGGAATGGTAGAGGGTGGAGTTTCTCAATCTCCCCTTTCCTCCACCTTCGAGAACCGAAGCTCGTGCTGACGAAGATGGTGCCGAAGGTGACGAAGCCGAAGATGTCGGGGAGCCAGAAGGTAGCCAAGACTCCGAATAGGCCTCCTTTTTCTTCTTTTCCCTTGTAATCTACCCCTTGTATTTTATGATGAAGTATTAATGAAATTTATTCCTTCACAAAATTTGGCTAAGTCCCTAATTGTTCCTCGGATATCGTTTTCATTCTTCGGCACTGAACTATCCTCAGGGCTGAGGGTTTTTGTGACCATCTTCGGTCAAGCTGAATTGGCACACAAAATGGTTGAGTGCCTTTTGCATCGATCGTGTTCGGTCGTCTACCTTCGGTGATCTTGTACTTTCAGTTTTCCTTTATTGGCTCGAACCGTGTTTGGCTAATGTACCTTAGGCAAACTTGTACAAGTTACTCGTGGTCCTTCGGAAGCAATGACATTTCGTTCGCCATCTTCGGTATTTCACATAGTTTTGCCTTTCAAAATTTTTCTAAGTATACACGCTTATATACTTTAGGAAACAACCCCCATCGTCGTTAACCATGTTCGGGGGTGTGCTGCCATCTTCAACAAGAATTGCCTATTTTCACAAATGCACCTTCGAAAATCACCATGTTCGGTTTTCTCCCTCGGAAGTGACCATGTTAGATCAGTACCCTTCAGAAAAGATGTATAATTTCATACTTACAGCTTCAGAAATAACCATTTTCGGTTTTCTCCTTAGGAACCAACCATGTTCGGTCAGTCACCTTCGGTAAGGATTTGTACAATTTTTCTCTTGAAAATTTTTCTAAGTGTAGAATTTTTTCAAATAGTCTAAATGCCAAGTGTTTTTCAATTCTCCAACTTTGGCATCACCAAGCATGTAGACTCCTGACCGAACTTTCTCGAGGACCAAATAAAGTCCATCCCAATTTGCCCGAAGTACTCCATGGGATGGTCTTCAGGGTTGAAATTCAGCTCTTCGGAGGATGAGGTCCCATTTCTTGATTCTTTTATGCTTGACATGTTAACGGCTACTCTCTGCTGAAAAGCTTTTCTTCTGAGCTCGGCCATCTCTCTGTGCTTGTCAATGAGATCCAACTTGGTTCCTAGACCGAGGTTGTTCCTTTGTTCGTTGAATACCTGTATAATCTCGATAGGGATAATGGCCTCCGTGCCGAAGATGAGTGAGAAGGGTGTTTCACCGGTGGCCCTTCGGGGAGTTGTTTGGTAGCTCCATAGCACACTCGAGAGCTCTCCTGGCCATTTCCCTTTTGCTTCCTTCAACTTTTTTTTCAAGCCATCTTTTTATTGTTCTGTTGAATACTTTCGAGGATGGGCCACCAAGGCGAAGTGCAATTTTATCCCGAGGTTGGTTGTGAATTCCTGGAACCCCTTATCAGTAAACTGGGAACCATTATCAGCTACTATCATCCTCGGCACTCCGAATCTGCATATGATGTTCTTCCAGACAAATCTTTGTATGTCCTTCACTGATATTACTGCTAAAGGCTCTACCTCGATCCATTTGGTGAAATAGTCTACTGCGACTACGTAGAACTTGACTGCTCCTGGAGCTGTTGGGAGAGGTCTAATGAGGTCAATACCTTAAACAGTGAAGGGGCAAGGGTAGTTTACTGAAGTTATGGCTTCCGAGGGTAGTCTTTGGATAGGAGTGTGTCTCTGGCAGCTATCACATTTCTAGATGAACTGCCTCGCGTCCTTCCTCAAGGTAGGCCAGAAGTATCCTTGGCAAAGTAGTACCCCGGCAAAGGCATCAGTTCCTATGTGAGAACCACAAGCCCCCTCATGGACTTCTTTGAGGACCGTCTCAACATCTTCTTCGTTGACACACCTCTGTAACGGACTTGCGTACCCTTGTTGGTACAACTGTTCCCCAATCAGGAAGTATCTTCCTGAGCGCTTTCGCACTTTCACGGCTTCAAGAGGATCTTCGGGAAGTTCTGAGGTTGTGAGGTATTTCTTGATAGGGTCTTTCCATCCTCTGCCCGAGGTTGTCATGCACATTATCGCTATACTTGGCTGATACAGTACTTCAGTGGACTCTTTTGATTTGGCCAAAGTATCTGCTTCCATATTATCTCACCGAGGTACATTTTCTATATGTACCGTGTCCAACTCCTGGATGAGCTTTTTCACGAGGTCATGGTATTTTGCCAAGTTTGGGTCCCTTGCGCCATAGTCCCCCACCATCTGTCATACCACTAACTGAGAATCACTGTGGGCCTTCAGATTCCTTACACCAACTCTTTTTGCCAGCCACAAGCCTGCTATAAGGGCTTCATATTCTGTGACATTGTTGGTGACATTGAATCCGAATTTGATGGCCTTCCTGGCTTCCATACCTTCGGGCCCATGAAGGATTACTCCAGCTCCTTGGTGTTCAAAACCTGAGGCTCCATCAACAAAGAATGTCCATTCAAGTTCATCTTTTTTGAGGTCTTCCGGGGTATCCTTAATTTTTGGGACTTCGGCAATGAAGTCTGCCAATGCTTGGGCCTTTATTGCCCTTCTCGGCTCATAGGTGATGTCGTATTCACCGAGCTCAATGCACCATTTTGACAATCTTCCCAAGTAGTCTACCTTTCTCATGACATCTCGAAGAGGTAGGTTACTTCGGACCATGATAGGGTGCCCTTGGAAGTAAGGTCGAAACCTTCTACTTGCCAGTACTAGGGCATAGATGGTCTTCTACAGAATAGGGTACCAAACTTCGGCCCCATGCAGAGACTTACTCATGTAATACACTGGCCATTGCTTTCCTCCCCCTTCCTTTACTAGCATCGAACTTACTGCCTTTTCAATGACGGAGAGGTAAAGGATGAGGGGTTCTCCCTCCCGCAGCTACCAAAGTGTCGGCAGATGGGTTAAGTAGCTTTTGAGCTCATCCCAAGCTTTTTGGCAGTTTTTATTCCAAGGGTGTTCCTTGGGACCGAAGTCATCTTCATTTTTTACTGCTTTGGTGAGCATTTTGAAGAATGGTCGGCACCTATCCCCGTGTCTGGAGATGAATCTGCTAAGGGCCATGATTTTACTCGTGAGTTATTGCACGCCCTTGGTCGTAATGGGAGTTCGGAACCCTAGCAGGGCCTTGACCTTTTCTGGGTTGGCATCGATACCTCTTTCTGATACCATGAATTCGAGGAACTTGCCCGCATTCACTCTGAATATGCACTTCTTAGGGTTGAGATGGATTCTGAATTCCCAAAGTCGGTGGAATGTTTCCTTTAAGTCTAAGATATGACTACTAGGCAGTTTGCTGTTAACTATCATATCGTCGACTATACTTCCATATTTCTTCAAATTTGGGAGTTGAACACTCTGTTCATCAGCCTTTGGTATGTGGCCCCTGCATTCTTAAGATCGAAGGGCATTCTGATGTAGCAGTAGGTCCCAACTTCGGTGATGAAGGCGGTTTTCTCCTCATCTTCGAGATCCATCTAGATTTGGTGGTATCCACTGAAGGCATTGAGGAAGTTAAGCAGACCATATTCGGCGGTTAAGTCCACCAATTGATCTATCAGTGGGAGAGGATATGAATCCTTGGGACAAGCATCGTTTACGTTTTGGAAGTCGATGCACATTTGGAGTTTATCACTCCTTTCCTTTGTGGCAATGACAGCATTGTTATGCCATTTGGGGTACATGACCTCTCTTATTACGCCTGCCTCCGTTAACCGTTTGACTTCGGCTCTGACAAAGTTGTTCTTATGCGCAAAGAGGCTGCACTTTTTTTGCCGAACAGGCTTCACCTCTGGGCGCACTTTAAGGCTATGTTGAATTATCTGACGGTCTACCTTAGGCATGTGCTCCAGAGAGTAGGCAAACAGATCTTTGTTCATTACTAGAAAAGATACAAGTTTTTGCTTGTCACATTCGGCCAGTTTTTTCCCCACTCGGGTAGTTCAGCTTGGGACAAGTTCTACATCCTCTGTTTCTATTTTTTTGAAGCCACCTACTCCTTCTCTTATTGCCTCTTTAGTGAGTATGCTTTTTTCTTCCAAAGTGTGTGCATGAACTTTCGTTGGACTTTGTCTTGCCTTCACGAAGACTTTCCTCACCTTAGCTTGATCAATGAATATCTCTGCATCCCCTTCCTTCGTGGTGAAGGTCATTGCTAGGTATTTCACATCTAGATGAATATGGAGATTTCCTTGTGTCTACCTTTCGAGGATGACATTATATGAAGAAGGGACATCTATGATAATGAACCTTGTCATTATGGAGCCGAAGAGCTCTTTCTTGTCCTAAACTGAAGTTCCCCTTAGCATCAAGGGCAGATCAATCTACCCGAGCACAAGGAGTTCGGAGGGACCTACATTGAACGTAGGGGAAGTAATGGGTTTGAGATCACCCTTGGAGATGCCCAAGTTCGGCAATAGGTAGGAGAACAGAATGTAGGCATTGGAACCATCATCAATGAGCACTCTTTTGACGTCCCAACTCCCTATCCTTGCCATGATTAGGAGGGGGTCATCATGAGGGAACTTCACGGTAGACCCATCTTTCCGAATGAGCTTGTTCACTGGGTTTCCGAACTCCATCATTGAGATTTCCCGGACATTCCTTTTTCTCTTGGCTAAGCGTATCCCAGTAGTGATTGTCTGGATTACTCCCACCGGAGGTGGTCGATGCTTTCTGGGACTTCAGTTCCGACGTCGATCAGAATCATAGTCCTCATCTTCCCTTTTCCTTTATTCTTCCCTTCTTCCTTTGGGGGACGCAATTCACAGGTATCACCACAGTTGCCCTTGTTTGATCAGAGATTTGATATACTTTTTCAGCTGGAAGCAGTCCTCGATGTCATGCCCATCGTCTCGGTGAAACTGGAAAAAATTCTTCATGTTCTTCTTATTCTCCGAGGTCATGGCCTTTGGGCATTGGATAGTTGTCCCTTGCCTCTCCGTGGCCATCAATATGTTTGTTCTTGTGGTGTTCAAGGGAGTGAAAGACACTTGCCTCTTCCCTCTCTGCTTCCAAGGTCTACCCCCACCCTTGGTCGGATACCGAGGTTGGTGAGCTTGACCCTCGGGATGATTATGATCAGACTTAGGCCCTCATATCTACAGTTCTTCGACCCATCATGTGCTATTCTGCCCTTGGGTAGAATTCACCGAGGGTATTAGGGGGTCTTTGGAGAACTCGTAAAAGAGTTGTGAATTTCTCCAAGTACCCTGATCATGGCAAGGATGTGGATTTTGGGGAAGAAGTCGGGCACACTCAGCGCTTCTTGGTGGAACCTCTCAACATAGTCTCGAATGGTTTCCCCATTCTTTTAGGCTATGTCAAACATTTAGATGGGCATCTTCGCCATTGATCTACTTTCGATGAACTGCTGGGTGAATGCGGCGGATAACTCCTGCAAACACATTATGGTCCATGGAGCTAAGGAGTTATAGCATGTAGTTGCGGGGCCTGAAAAGGTGACTTCAAAGCATTTGCAGATGGTGGCATCATTAGCCCCATTCAACACCATACTGCACCTATACTTCATCAAGTGAGCTTCAGGTTCACCGTGTCCATCATATGTTTCCAAGCGCGGTACTTGGAAGTCACTTGGCATAGGTGCCTCTACCACTGCACGGATGAAGGGTGACTCTTCTCCGGTGAATGTCTCCGACAACCTCGACCAAATAGGCTTCCGGGAGATCTCTCTTTCTACCCTTTCCAACCTCTCTAGGGTCTTCTCCATGAGGGTGGTAGCAATGTCTTCCACTCGCTACCTGGTGGCCATTAGCAACGGAGAGCAATGTCTCCTTTTCGGAGAGTAACTTTGTCGGCGTAGGGACTGAGACCTCATGTACAGGGATGGACTTCGCCGGTGGGAAGTCCTGGATTCTTTTGACACCGTTTCTCCCACACGACATTCTCTGGAGGGTACGTTCTCTGTTTAAGACTCATCGTGAGAGCCCCCGCTTCCGGAGCTCCGGCGAGGTAACTTTGGGCTCCTCTCTTGCCAAGTGCTAGGAGAATGGGCCATTCCCCCAGGAGGTGGTTGTGAGCACCTTTGGTTGAGCTGTTGGGTCATTCCAACCACAATAGAGCGCTGAAAGTCCCACAGAAAGCTCATCGTGACCGTTAGAGGACATTCATCCTCAGGCAAAGAAGTATTTACCGTAGGTTATTCAGTCGTTGTTGGAGCTTCCGGCGCGGACTGGGACTTCAGGAGTCCCTTGTCCTTAGAACGCCGGGTCTCAACAACGGCGACCTGATAAGGAGTTCCCACAGACGGCACCAAATGATGCCCGGTGGCATCCTCATCGTATCACATGTTGGCCTGAAGGAGAAACTTCCGGTATGAAGGTGCCTGAAACACTCAGAAGAACAAGGGTAAGGAGTTCCCCGAAATGTGTTTCCGAGGGATGAGCCTCTGACGCCCAAGTTAGTGTTTGTGAGAGTAGTAGTAGTAAGGAATAAAAAGTGAGGAAAATAGCGAGAGTTCTGTGTCCTCTCCTTACCAAGGTCCTTCATAAGTATTAATAGGAGGGCAGCGGGAGAAGGCCGTTTAACACAGCATGTTCAGATCGTGATACGTGTTCGGTTAGATTTGATCCATACCCTCGTAGATAGGAATCTCCAGTTAGCCGTAGGCTGTTCCAGCTAGAGGGCAGGGGTGTGTGTGAGGTCTCTCTGTCACTAGCTCCTTAACCATTTTTTTCATATCTCTGTAAGACCCTTTTGGGTAATGAGACCCCTTTGGGATATGAGACCCCTTCGGACGTAGGTTATCATCGAGGGTTATCAAGAAAAGCCCTTCGGCGGAGAGGATCACCTTCAAAAGATGTTTTCCTCTGCCCTGGAGTGGGGATCCACTTTTCCGAGGTTGGTAGGTTTGTAAATGCCGAAGGGTGAAAGGGATCCCTACCTGAAGTTGGTCATGTGACCTTTCCGGGGGTGGTGTGAGTGTCCCCCAAGGTCGGTGCTAAGCCCTCTCCGAGGGTGGTGAGGGCTTCTTTTTCACCGAGGTTGGTCACCTGTGTTTCCCGAGGGTAGTGCTCATTAGGAGAGTTTGGGAGACCTCCAAGGGTAATAGCCATTCAGCTATCATCAATCATCAATCTTAAAGTGAGTACTAAGAATTCATAGAAAAGTTGGATTTGTTGCCAAACCAAAAATCCATGTTGATGGAATTTCCTATGTAATTCCTTGAACCACTCCCATGCTTTTGAAATTGGCTCCTCTCATATTTCTTGAATGTCACATTTGAAGCTCTCAAATGGGCAGCCTTGGATGGAGGAAAAAACTTGCTCAAGAATTTCTCGGCCATTTCATTCCAAGTGGTGATACTTCTAGGTTGTAGCGATTGATACCACCCTTCAGCCTTGCACCAAAGTGAAAAAGGAAACAATTGGAGTCTAATAGCATTGGTGGAGACTCCATGAGCCTTCAAAGTGTCACAAGCCTCAAAGAAATTTGCTACGTGTGTGTTTGGATTCGTTGAAGCCAAGCCTCCAAATTGATTTCGTTGGATAAAAGAAATCAAGGCAGGCTTCAAATCAAAGTCATTAGCTTGAATCGGTGATCCCATAACACCCAAATAATTCTCTATCACTAAGGTTCAGATGTACTGCCTTATTGGCCTTTCTGGATTCCTTGGATAAACTCAATCTTAATGATCCATCCCTCTATTTCCTATATTAGCACCATTATACCCATTGTTGCCTCCAAGACCATTAAGATTATCTGCAACACCCTCCGTAGATGATGAGGTAGAGCTTGATTCTCCTAAGTGATGTAACTCGAAGCTCCCTAAGATGTCTCTCAAATTTCAAAACCAAATGGCAACAAAGCAGAGTGTTGGGAATCAGTCATACACCAATGGTACCGACAAAAAAAAAATCCAAACACAAGGTTAAGAAATAAGCAAAAAAGGAAAGGTTTACTCTAGATTTAATCTCCTATGATATTGAACAACTTAAGACAATCAATACCCGACAACGGCACTAAAAACTTATTGCAAATTCTTGACCCTAACTGCAAGTACACGGCGGACATTGTAGTTGGGTAAGAAAAAGTATCATTCCCACGAGGATTGATTGAATTGGTTGCCAAGTACCACCATTCTAAGATAATTTTAGCTAAACAATCAAAGTTTAATAAAGATTTGAGCAAGTCAAATAGATAACGAAACTTAGCTAAGTGAAATGCTAATAACCTATAATGCAAGAATGCAATGTAAATTCATGGCTTTTATCAAATTATGAAAGCACACTTCCCATGGGTTCATTACTTGGGTTAGTGATTTGGTTTTCATTTTTTATTAGAGAAGTTAACTAATCGAATCCTTACATTCCCAAGTGAAAGGATTAACTCTCTCTATTGTAAGCTTAGTGAAGATTCCTATCCGATTACAAGATGAAAAAGAAGCATTAGTGCTCAATTTACCTTTACCTAATGACTTAGACTAGTTTCCCAACAAGCCCATTGCCATTAACGTTTTCTCCTTGGTTAAATTACTTTTCATCTTTTCCAAGTGTTTAAAAGTGATCTAGAGTGCAACCAATAGTGGCCATCAATTAGCTAACATACAACAAGCGTAAGAAAAGGAAAAATGAGCAATTGAAAGAAAACTAATATCACATAGCCATCGATTCAAATAACTTAACCAATCCAAGTAGTTATAAGCATAGAAACTGTCAAGACTACTACTCCAAACTCAAACAAAATACAACCATGAATATACATAAAATAGAATCCATGTCTAAATACAAGAAGAATAAAGAAAATAAAGAACCCAATAAACTCTGGATGCTTGATTCCTCATGGCTTTGACAAGTCTTCAAGTCCTCCAAGCCTTATCTAAATAAGGATCTGCAAGTGCTCCCAAGGAAGAAGAAGAAAAATGGAAATGTGGAGATGCAAACCTAAGTCCAAGTTGAGAATATGAAGAGGAATAAATGTCTGTAAGCTTGGTTCCAGATTTTTCTAGGTCCTAGAGGTGTCTCTTTCATTCACCGACCTATTTGTATAAAATCCTCTTGCCAATAGCATGCATAAATTCAAATTACAGGTGGCGGACCATTTTTCTCTAGGTATAGGTGCACCTAAGTGCCAGAAAGGGCTATAATTGTCAACTAGGCACCTAGGCTCACAAGGCCTGAAGCCTACATGCCAGAAGGCATAATTTCAGGCAGCCACATTTTATATGTTGCACCTAGGTGCCACTCCTGGGCTAGGTCTCACAATTATAATCCAAATTTGACTTCCGCATACCCGTATTTAGTTCTACTCATCTCAATGCCATTTTGATGCTTTAGCCTACTTCTCAAACCTATAAAATGAAAGAACAAAGACAGAATTAGTAGAAAATGTTGAGTGGTATGGTAGAAAATGGTGGTCAAAGTTGACAAAAAGTCAACATGTTTGACCAAAAATTATCATCAATTCGTATAATTCTATATGCTCACAGACATCAAATAGCTAATGATAGTTTTTGCTACCCCAATAAGGGATGTCGCTATTTATGTTGATCAAGCCATGCTACATGAGAGTTGTGTGCCTAGCTTAAGAGGTCCCTTAAAAGGTCAAGGGTCAAAAAAATTTACATGAAAATCGAGAAAATTGAGTATTTTGACAATGAACCTAGAGCCCCCTTTTCAAAAGGCTCCAATGAGGTCGAAATAGTGCCAGGTAATGTGTTAAAGATTTATAAAAATCCCCCTCATGAAGTAAAAGATTCATTCATTGAATTTTTGTTAGCAAATATGGATATATTTGTGTGGTGCCCGAGTGATATAACAAGATTAGACCCGAAGGTCATAAAAAATAAATTACAAGTTGACCCTTCTACTCAACTTGTCCAACAGAAGAATTGGAACATGTCCCTGGAAAGATGAGACTTTGTAAGAGCGAGGTTAATAGGGCAGTTCGAGACCATCATTATCAAAAAGGTGAGATACCTCAAATGGTTGGCTAATGTGGTTTTGGCCAAAAAGGAGAATTAAGACTACACCTATGCATCAACTACACAAACCTGAATGATGCTTGCCTAAAAGACCCATACTCATTGTTAGCTATCAATCAGCTAGTTGATGCCATTGAAAACTTTAAGGTCATTTCTTTCATGGAAGCCTTTGGCAGCTATCATTAGATAAAAAATGATCCTGAGGATGAGGAAAAACATTTCCTTCATCACTATGGAGCTAGATTATTATCACTAGCGAATGCCTTCACAAATGCCTTTAGGCCCTAAAAATGCTAGAGCCATTTACCGATAGTTGATGAATAAATTTTTTGCAAAACAAAAATTGAGGTATATGTGGATGATATGAACATCAAGAGCAAAGCACTGAATCACCACATTGATGATCTTTGCGGAACCCTTCAAAGAATAAGTAGCTCAAAATACACTTGAACCCCAAGAACTGTGCCTTTGGAATCAGAGCTATGAAATTCTTGGGCTATATGGGTTAGAAAGACGTATCAATGCTAATCTTAATAAAATCAATGCCATGATGATGATGCTTGACCGTAAGGACAAAAAGGGAATCCAGAGGCTGGCTGAAAGATTGATAGCCCCTAGGGCTTCATCTTAGTGTATAGAGACCATTGCCAACCCTTTTTTTAGATCCTTAAGAAAATTGCAAAATTTGAATCAACAGATGAAAGCAAAAAGGCCTTTAGGCAAATAAAGAATTCCTATGAAAGTTTCTGACATTCTAGCAACCTCGCCTTACTGATCCATTGGCCTTATAGCCCACCATCATACTTGCTTGAACAATGTGGTACTAATCAGACATTAAGTTTCCAAACAATTGCCCATCCGTTACAATAGCTGGACCCACCAAGGGGTGGAGTCAAGGTCTCCCAATATGCAGAAGACCATCTTTACGCTAGTTATTGCTTCCAAAAAGCTATGGCCTTACTTTTAGACCTATAAGATCATTGTTAAAACATATATGCATTTGAAGAATATTTTCAAAAAGCTAGACCATTCTGATAGACTCACAAAATGATATATTGAGCTGGGAATTTGATATTCTTTATGAACCCTTGAAGGCCATCAATGTGCAAGCCCTAGCTAATTTTCTAGTGGAAATGACCCTAGTGAAGAATGATCTTGTGAAAGAATCTAAAATTGAGGCATTTCTTGAAAAATGTATGGTATTGTATTATTGGGGCCCTTGGATGTGGAAGTGATGCTGAAAGTAAGATTCCAATTATCTGTTATCAATAATATGGCTAAGTATGAGGTCCAATACTAGGACTAAAAATGACCAGCAGAGTAAGGGCTCGACATCTGATAATCTACAGTGATTCTCAGTTAATTGTTAACCAAGCTAAGGGAATAGTGGGGTTAAATAATCCAACCCTCTATAAGTAATTAACCTTCATTCAAGACTTGATAAAGATGTTTAACCAAGCATGAGTCTAGAAAATTCCATAGATAAGTAAATTCCGTAGATAAGGCAATCCCATAATGGGGGAGCTCAATTGCCTTATTGACCGTTATCTTCCTTGTTAAGCTCATGGTAGACCTATTAGGTAGTTCAATGCTAGGCATTTTTTAATAGAAAGGGTTTAAACTATCTGGGCCAATTTATGGGCCAATATGGTATCAATAAGGCCTTCCATTTACAAAATATTGGTTTACGCTCCATATTTTTCATTGGTTAGGTACCATTCTGTACATCCATCCATCGACAAGTGGTCAGCTGTTACAAGGTGATGTCATTTAGGGTAGTATTGATGCCCATCAGTTGGTACAGTGTCTACCAAAACAACACTTGAGTTTAATGAAACAATGCCTCCCTATTTAAGGTGATGAAACAATAGTGGTACGGAAGCAAAGAGGCATCTTCTTTGAGATTAGTTTAGATGCTTGTACATCAAATTTGAAATGTGTCAAGTCCAATGATCGTTAGGGAGACAAAATGATGTTTAATTAATGTGGCACCAGGGATGTGACCTAGCGAGTAACATTGGTGGTTATCTAGTGCCACATGGCACATATTTATTTAATTAATGTGGCACCAAGGTTGTGACCTAGCAAGTAACATTGGTGGTTATCTAGTGCCACATGGCACATATTTATTTGCCCTTCGAAGGTGTCATAATGAGAACAGTTTTTTAGATAGGCAAATGTAGGGGATGTACTTCTCAATAAGATGGTTGTTGTTCTAAAGAAGAAGGAAACAACAGTGATTGGCGATTTTCCTAATGCTAACCTCACACCATTATTCTCACAGTTTCCTTTTTGAACTCCAAGCTAGGCTTCATTTCCTCCTCCATCATTCGGTGTAGCAATTTTATGCACACTCTATGCTATCGCCCTCTTAGTTGGCCCCCAATTTTTTCAACCACCTGAATGCATTCATCATAGCCTACAAGCTTGCTTGGGTGGAACCTATCACAAAGAGTTTCCTCTAGTTTTATGTTCTGGACCTGAGGAAAGACTCCACCTTCTTTTACACTGCCCCTGTGCACCATAGGTGCAACGAATCTTTTATTTTTGTGCTATCCAAAAAGTTGTTGTGGGATTGAAATATCATTTTCTCTTCACCATGGATGAAACAATTTGGGGTTCACCATGTGAGTCAATTGATACCCATATCAAGCAATCATTAGCTGTCCATCCTGTTTGAGGGTTTTGAGGGGAAGAGGCCTTACCACATTCTTTTAATGTGGCTAAAGGCCATTGTTCGCAATGATAATTATATGGGGCTATTTTTGATTCCTTAACATTGATATCTGAGATGAACCTCTGGTAGGCAGAGATCAGTAAAGCCCACCTATATTACCTAAATGTGGAAAATTCTTACAATTGGGTACTAGACTAGAATGAAAGGTCTAATTGAGGCTTTTGAGGGGACTTCAACCACCTAACAAGGTCTACCAGGCTATAATGCCAATACATGCTTCACATTTTTTGATGCACTTGTCTATTTATGGTGTCATTCTAATCTTCCAGTTTTTTTCGTAGATATAGGCTATGCTCAAAAGCACCTAAAGAAGAGGAAAAACATTGCCTATGGCATTTATGAATACCCATAACCCATAAAGTTTTCCAACAGTGGTAGTTTATAAGGCCATCGGTGACCCCTCCGTAATAGCCCATCTTCTGGTGAACCCCGAGATTGTTGAAGTTTAGAATCACCAAAAGAAGGCTCATAACTTTATGGCAAGAAGAGGGTTTGTGATCTAGCTCTTATTTCTCAAATAGCTGATGGCTGAGAATGTAGGAGCAATGGGATGACATTTTGCCTTGATGATTTCCTGAATTTTGAAGGGATTGATCTGACATCATTCTAAAGTTGTTACGAGTCATTTTTAGCTACTCTTGCAACAAAATAAAAAATGGGTGACTTTCCTTCTCTTGGCAGCAGCACACAGACTTCATCTTTGCACAATGCTCGACCTTCTACCCCCTCATCCTATTCCCCCAGGTGTGACTCTACAAAAGGCCTCTAGTAAGATGGGTTTTAGCTTAGGGTGGGCAAGCACAGTGGCCTTCTATTAACACTTACTAAGGGCCTACTTATATGGATGCGTTAGACCCTCTGTTTTGACCTAAGTTTTATAGTACTAAAGCTTGCCCAGGCATAAATACAAAGGTTAACTAAGAAGAGGATTTCTCCAGCTCAGGTTTTTTACCTCTAATTGGTTGTCAGCATGGGGGAGTCCATTCTTTAGAATTGAGTCAACAAACACCGCTAGGTCTTGTAGGAACTATATACTTTTGGGAAGGGCATCATCTAGCTCACCCTTTTTGGGGCATAGTTTTCAAATGCTCTCAGTGGTTCCTAGCTTGCTCTAGGTAGTCATCCCTCCATTTATTTATTTATTTTTCATCTAGTTCTATCATTTTACCATTCATGTTAAAATTCATTAATTTGTAGGAGACCATAGTTGCCTTCGCTGTTGAAAAGAGACTAGTAGCCAACGAGGGCAAGGCTATAGTGATGGCCAACTAGATTGAGCAACTAATGTTTCCTTGAACTAGGCTAGAGCAAAAGTTGACTCCGTAACAGGCTACCTATGTTGGCTTGGAAATGAAGCTGAAGGATCAGGTGACCGTCTTAAAGTAGCATCGATCGATCTTCACCAACAAGATGAAGTAACTTCATGACATTACAGATGCCATTATGGAGTTGGCAAAAAGGTAGCAAAGGCCATCCGGAGTTCAAATCCCTTAAGGACCTAGTTCTAGTACAAAGCCTCTCTCTCACATCGACGGAGCTAGCAAGGTTGATGGGGATATGCAAGACTTGAAGGTAGTACACTCAGATGTTTTTTCACTGTTTTCTTTCTGAACTCCAAGGTAGGCTTCATTTCCTTTGGTAAAGTAGTTTTATGCACACTATAAGATATCACCCTCTTAGTTGACACCTAACTCATGCACCTACCTGAATGCATTCATGAAAGTCTAGAAGCTTGCTTACGTGGAACCTATCATGAAGACTTTCCTCCAGTTTTATGTTCTGGACCAGAGGAAAAACTCCACCTTTTTTTACATTGCCCCCATGGTACATAGGGCTACAGAATCTTTTATTTTTGTGCTTTTCAAAAAGTTGTTGGGGGATTGCAAAGATCATCGTTCGTTCACCTTGGATGAACCAAGTTGGGGCTCCCCATGCGAGCCAATTGATACCTTTATCAAGCCATCATTAACCGTCCTCCCTATTTGACGGTTTTGAGGGGAAGAGGTCTTACCATGGCCTTTTAATGTGGCTACAGGCCATCATTCCCAATGACAATTATAGCGGGCTATTTTTGATTCCTTAACATTGATATCTGAGAACACCTTCAGGTGGGCAGGGATCAGCAGGACCTACCTATAGTACCCAAATGTGGAAAATTCTTATAAGTGGGTTCTTGGCCAGAATGCGGGGTCTAATTGAGGCTTCTGAATGGACTTCAATCACCCAATGAGGTCCGCCGGGCTATGATACTAATACATGCTTCATATTTGTTGATGTACTTGTCTATTTGTGGTGTCATTATAATTTTTCAATTTTTTTCCCAGACATAGGCTGTGCTTAGGAGCACCTAAGGAAGAGGAACAACATTGCCTATGTCATTGCAATTGCCCAGAACCTATAAATTTTTCCAATGGCAGCAATTTGTAATCCTAAGGCTGTCTGACCCCTCTGCGATAACCCCTCTTTCAGTGAACCCCGAGATTGTTGAAGTTTAGAATCACCAAAAGAAGGCTCCCAACTTTATAGGAAGAAGAGGGCTCATGATCTAGCTTCTATTTCTTAAAGAGTTAATGGCTCACAATGATGACCTTTTGCCTTAATGATTATCCAAGTTTTGAAGGGATTGATCTGACATCATTATGAAGTTGTTACAAGTCATTTTTAACTACTTTTGCCAAAAAACCAAAGAGGGGTGACCTTTCTCCTCATAGTAGCTGTGCATAGATGACATTTTCCACAATGTGCGCCTATCCACCCCCCATCCTGTTCCCATAGGTGAAACTCTGTGGAAGGACCTTAGTAAGATAGGCTCCAGCTTGGGGCGGGTAGATGTAAAGGCCTTCCATTTTGACTCAACAAGGGCCTACTTATATGGATAAGCTAGACCCTTTATTCTGACTAAAGTTTCTAGTGCTAGAATTTGCCCAGGCTTAGATGCAAAGGTTAGCTAAAAAGAGGATCTCTTCAAATTAAGTCTTTGACCTTCAATGGGTTGTCGGCATAGGGGTGTCAATTTTTTAGAATTTAATAAAAAAACACCACTAAGTCCTACAAAAACTATATACTCTTGGGACAGGCATCATCTAGCTTACCCTCTTAAGGGCACAGTTTTCAAATGCTTTCAGTGGTTGCTAGTTTGCTCTAGGTAGTGACCAACTTAGAGCAGCATCAATCAGTCATCACCGACAAAATAAAGCCACTTCCTAACATTACTGATGCCACTACAGGGTTTGGAAAATAGGGAGCAAAGCCTATGAGAAGATCAAATCCCTTAAGGACATAGTTCTAAAGTGGAGCCTCTCTCTCTCACATCGACCGAAGCAGCAAGGTTAATGGGGCTATGCAAGACCTGACGGCAGCACACTCAGATATTTGCTAGAGGGCTAACTTTCATGTAGAGGAGTTTTTTCTAGTTAACTGGAGCCTAGAAAAGGTTCTCAACAAGTAGGCCTTTCAGGAATCCCGTGATGGGTTCCTACCTTGCTATGCTAAAGTCTAGAAGGAGTATCCTAACCTCAACCCTATTTTCTCGTGGCTTATGTTGAACAAGAAGATACTTTTGATGCTTGGCCTAAAGAGGGCAAGCTACAACTACCACCTCTTAAAGGAGACATCGTTAAGGCCACCAATAGTAAAGAGGTAGCACTTGATGATGAATTTTAGACATCGACATCAAATCCTCTTCGATAAGTACCATACTTAGTACGTTGGGAAGTTCAGCGTGTGCTACTTCCACATGCTTCACAACAAGTTCCATGCGCCATTGCCACAAAGCTTCGTAATAGGTTCCATGCACTTTCTACATAAGCCGATGATCAAGCTTGACATTCTTTAGCTACCTCTTAGCTTGAATATCAGTTTTTGTCAAGCCATTGCATTTAACTTTTGAATGAAGTTTGTTAATTTCTAGATTGGTCCTTCGAAAGGGTTCATCTACTTGGCCCTTTCCTGAGGCACCCTAACCAGAGGGGTTTTATTCCCCCATCATGCCTTTATATAGGCTCAATAGTTAAGAAGTGTTTCTTACCTTCGTTGTGCTTTTCATTAGGTTAAAAAAAAAAAGGTCGTAACTCAACCTTTCTATGTTCCTTAAACTAATATATTTGGTCTAGATGAGGGTAAAGTCGGGAAACACTCCTTTGGAGTCACAACCTTTTGGCCAACTATGGCCTTTAAAATCATTTAGCAATGCCAAGTTTAGACTTTTCAATGTAAGCCTCTTTTTTTTTGCCTTATTTCAACATTTACACTATTAGACCATTATGCTCAGCCTTTCTTGGGCACCGGTTTGTGCTATTCTCACTTCTTTATTTTTTAGGCTACATAACGCTTGTGTTTATTTCTTCTTTGATTTTTTTGCGATTTAGGGTTCATAGCCCTTGTTTCGATCTTTTTTTTTTGCCTTTTTGTCATGTAGGGATTGTAGCCCTTAAGTCAGTTTCCCTTGCTCAAGTTTTCATGTTCAAATTTTGGAGGGCACTTATTGGGTAGCAAATTAAGAGAATAATATTAGATAACATTTTTATTGAATAGTGATGATTTATACAAAGTATAGCCGTAAATCCTCAAATAGGTAAATCCTAGGTAATTTCCTATAATTGTAGTCTCTCAGCTCATAGACACCTAACCTATCTTCATTTTTTATAGTATAGGGTCCACCCTAGTTAAACCTCAATGCCCCATGTCCTGGGTTTCTTCCTGTCAACTCACCATGGAGAAAGACTAGTTCTCCCATACTGAGGGGTTTCACTCTAGGTTTGACATTATGGGCTGAGGTTGCCCTATATTTGAAGGCCCTCATACAAATCCTGGCATCTTCTCTATGTTCTTCCACAAGGTCCAACTTAGCCCTCAAGCCTTCATCATTAACCATTGTAGCAAATATTTGGACATGAATTATGGGTCATATAATTTCCACTAGAATGAGCGTCTCTGCCCCATAAACCAAGGCAAAGGGACTTTCCTTTGTAGGCCTTGTAGAGGCCATTCAGCAATCCCACAAGACACTCTATAGCTGTTTGACCCACCTTCTTTTGGCTTCTTATTGTATTTTTCTCAAGCCCTTTTTTATCTTATGAATGCTTACCTCCACCTAGTTGTTCGATAGTGGATGAGCTATAGGGAGGTAGAGACAAATGACCTTTTCATTTGCAAATTTCCATACTTGGCCATTATGGAATTATATGTCATTGTTTATATCAATGGCCCTTGGGCATCCAAAATGATAGATGATGTTTTTTCCCAAACAAATTTTTTGATTTAAGGGGCCAAAATGGTGGCCAAGAGTTCTGTTTTCACCCACTTACTAAAATAGTCAACGGCCACAATGCGATATTTTACCTGCCTATGTGCCATAGGCAATGCTCCAATTAAAACAAGGCTTTTCATGGCAAACATTTAGTGGTAAGTGGATGGCATGGCTTTAAACAAAGGCGACCACTGGATGTGAGAATTAAGCTGGCAGGCTTGATACCATTACATGATGTCTCAAGCATCCATTTGGATGGTCAGCAAAAAATATCCCTACCTTAACCTCTTTTGGTCAGGGAGTTTCCCCTAATATGGGATCTGGAATCACCTTTGTAGGTTTCTTCGAGGATTTCTGCCCTTCTTGACTGGTTAGACACTTCTAGAAAAGCTAAGAAAATATTCTTTTGCAAAAGTGCTCTCTAATAATAGTGAGCCATTCTTTGCAAAAAAAATTTCTGCTCATCAAGGGTCTCACTTAAGTGCTCCACTTCAAGATAATGCTTGATCGACTTCCTTAATTCATCATCTCCAAACAACCAGTGTTCAAAAAGATGGATCGAGGGGGTCCATCAGTTCTTCTATCATGGCTTTTTTCTGGCCCATTGACAGTCATCTACCTTAGCATTCCAAGCAGTTGAAATTTTCTCCATCTACCCATGGTTAAACATCTTTATAGAGACTTTAACCAAGCTTAAGTGCTTATAGACCGTGGGATCCTTCACTGTCATTATTCTCTTAGCTTGCTTAACAATTAGTTGAAAATCAATGTAGACTCCATCTCACTGGCCATTTTCAGTCCTTTTATCAGGACCTCGTACTCAACCATATTTTCAGTAACACGGAAATTGAATCTTACTTTGAGAATCATTCCATATATAAGGGCCCCATTAATACGATAACAACACCGTCGTGGCCTTGGCCAAATGCTCCATCAATGTACATTTTCCAAGCTCTTCAATTCTAGGTTTTTTTACATGATCATTCTCCATTTAGGTCATTTCTATACAAATTAACCAAGGTTTGTGCCTTGATGGCCTTTCAAGGTTCATAATGAATATTGAACACACCAAGCCCAATACACCATTTTGTCATATAGGCCTATAAATAGGCCCTGATAGTTAATCCATAACTATAAAGAAGAGCCTAGCATTGAGTGGCCCAATAGGCTGACAATGAGTTTAATAAGGAAGATAATGGTCAAGAAGGCAACCAAATCTCCCCATTACAAGATTTTCTTATCTATATGATACACCCATAATCTCCTACTAACTGCTATAAAAGGGGAACCCATTGGTAATCTATAGGTATGCAATACCTACTGCACTCTTTATTCTACAAGTTCACTCCCTATATGAGAGACTGACTTAAAAGCCAAAGCATTTTCCCTAAGCACACACCCTAGGGCTTTGACGATATCTTTGAGTGCAAGTTTCCTAGTCCACATCATACCAGCTCCAAGACAAGACTGTTCAATTTGGTTGATAGTGCTTTGGCAATAAATGAAAACGTAAGATTTTATATTTTTTGGTTAATATTTAGTCTTTTATGCTATATTTTATGCCCAAATATACTAATTATTCTTATATTCTGACTTCGGCTATAATTGGAGACATTAATTGCAAAATGAAGCTACTTGGGCAATTTTGGGTAGCTTTGATACTAGTTTGTGTTTTGGGCATAACTCTTTTAGCTAAGCTTCACATGAGATGATTCAAGATACTATAAAAGCTAACAAAGAGCTCAACAATTTCCATATTTTTGGTTTTGAGAGATAAAGCTTCCATAGAGGTCAAAATCAGGCTTAGAGGTGTTATTGATGTTTTGGAACATTTTTTAGCCTACAAGTTGGATACTAGTTTTGATTCAGTGTATGTTTTGGAGGCTCCAAAACCTTTTAGGGGGAAATTGTAAGTAAAAGACATGAATAGTCATGTTAGGGCTTTTTTGTTTAATATTTTAGATTTACATGGGGTTATTTTAGAGCAATACAAAAAGTTTAGAGAGATTTTTTGGGTTTTTTACTACGGTAATTTTTCATCTCTTAGAAGAGAAAAGCAACCAAACCTGGTAGGGATCCCACCTCCCTCATTATTCTTGTTTTGATCTATTGAATTTTTATCAAGAAGCCTCATATCAAGAAAATTGTGAGCTCTTACTTGTTTCTCTTATTCAATTTTCTCTCTATTGAATATCAAATGTTTTTAAGTGTTTTGGTTTAGGATTGATTGATTTAATAATTTAGAGACCTGCTAGTTTATTACTCATTGCAATCTATGGTCAGGTTAGATATCAGATCTATAATTGTCTGATAATTCTAATCTATGAAGCAACTAGGTTATAATGATTTGTTGTGTCAAAATAGTTGGGTCTTAAAAAGAAAGTTTGACCAAATACAATTGTGTATGCTTGTGTTGCTTAATTTTAGTGATCTCTTTAATTCTTAAGGCTGTTACTAAATTAAACCTTCGTAGCTTATTTTGTGCTGTTTAGTAATTAGGGTTAAATGGATTGCCTGTTTTGTAATTAATTGAAATTAAGGAGATGTAGACTTCTAATGGAACAAGTGGTGTCTAATCAATGTGATTTTCTTTCTATGGAAGGCTGTCCAAGATAGAATTGCAACTAGACACAACCTATAGGCATGAGATCTACATCAATAATCACCTTATTGTCCATTGTGAGGTCTAGAGCCTGAAGAGTCGAATAATATTTTCCTTTAGTGTCATTTTCAAGTCAGATTTCATTTTCCTTCTACACATGATGGGGTTATCATGGAATTGGCAACATTTCTCAGCTGTTCAAATGTTCCTTGTCAAATGGATCTTTATATAGCAGACAAGCTAGGTATTGGCAAGTTTTCTCAGTTGGATAAATGTCTCTCATCAACAGGATGATCACATAGCAAACTAGCTTGGGAAGTCACGTCCAAGGCATCATTATGGACAATATGAAAGGAAAAAAAACATTTTTTTTTCAACGAGCAGTTCAGTGCTCTAGATGTTTATCTTAAGAATGGTGTAATAGCCTTAATGGAAAACTTCACCTTCATCTACATGTAATTCCTAGCCACTTGCTGGGCAAAAGCAATAATAAAATTTTTGCCTTGCTAGGAAAATAAACTTCCAATGATGAATATTCAAGAAGAAAATTGTCATATATTTGCGTCGATGACTAGTTGCAAGATTCGGATAGTAAATGTTTACAGCTCAATGTTTCTTCTACAGATTAATTTCATTATTTGATTCCACATTGGTTTATACTTGTTTTTTTCCCGTAAAATGCATTCTTGCTACTCAAACCATCCTAATATTTGTCCATAAAGCCTAAACTAGACTAGGCATTCTATGACGGAATGATTGTTACTCACACTATTAAATGTATTTTAAGAGTATATGTTTCATTTTTTGTTGTGCACGACAACACAACATCCTTTTCCTAACTGCTTGGTGGTGGTGCTATGACTTTGGTCTTGTAGAAATAAGCAATCAGCATCCCTTGTGCCGATTGTGGTTCGAGAAGATATGGAGTAGCCAAGTCAATTGTTAAGAAAGAGTTTATGAGACTTGATCAAATGGTTTTCTTGATGGCAATGGGGGCTAAGTAGTGCAGCTTATTAGTCAGGTTTCAACAAGCTCTGATGGCATGGAACCAAGAGGCGTTTGCCCAAGTGGCAAGCCAATGCTAGAAGTTGGAGAATGACTTGGGGCCTATTGCTAAGCCTCGGACTTCATAGATGAATTTCCATGATATTAAATAGCTGAAATTGGAGGTTATTGAGTTGCAATCACAAAAGGAGATCATGTGGCTAAATATTTCGTGTGGATTAGTAGCAACAAGAAGATCGTGTTAGAGTTAATGCATTTAGCCGGGCAGTATTTTCAATCATTATTCAAATCAGTGGATCCGAATAACATGATGGAGGTTTTGAGAGCTTTTCCAATGTGGATTAATCTGAAGATGAACTCAAAACTTGGTGAGCCCTATACATATTATAGATATATATATATATATATATATATATATATATATATTACTCAGAATCAAGTATGCAAGTATAGGGTTTGAAGGAAGTATTGTTATTATATAAGGAAAGGAATAACAACTTGTTTAGAATCTGAAAGAAAACCAAACTAGACCAATGGCATTTTATAGGATTGGAGAAGAAAGGGGGAATCAAACCCTGACTGTTGCCAATATCGGTGTCCTTTATATCTATGTCCTTTCACACTAGCTAAACTGGGCTTAGGGACAGTGAGCCATCTATTGAGTTCGAATTAGTGTAGCCTTAAATAATATGGGCCTGACTAAAGCTTTAGTACTTGATGGCCTTTTGCCACTATTTTACAAAAAGTATTGGGAGGAGGTCTAGTATGATATGTCCCTTATTGCTTCCAAAATCTTAATGGATGTGCATCTACTCTAGTGATCAATTAGGCAACAATAGTTTCGATACTAAAGGTCCAGGAGATGGAGAATATGGTACATCTTAGACCAACTAGTTTATGCACTGTCTTATTTAAACCGATCTTTAAAACTATTATCAATTAGTTTAAGAAGATTTTTCCAAATGTGATTTCAGGGGAGCAGATCTCATTTAAAGGAAGGTCCATTTTTTACAATATTTGAGTTTCCTTTGAGCTGTTGTAAGATCCTTATAATAAGTAACATCGTCAACAGGAATTTCATGCATTAAGGTTAGATATGTTGTGAAAGCTTATGACTAGGTGGAGTGGAAATTTTTTAGGCAAATTATATGCAAGATAGGGTTTTACCAATGCTTTTTTTTAAGAATATTACAAACTGCATTTTGACAATTTCATAGTTTTCAATCTAAATGGTTTAGGGTTTAACTAGTTTTCTCGTACCTGAGAATTGTGATATGAGGATCCTCATTCCCCTTATATTTTGGTAACATATGTGAAAGGGTTTGTCTTAGCTCCTACCATGGAGTATGGAGTAGTGAGTTCTCATATAACTTTGTGCTAGCTAAAATAGACCTAAAGGATCACATTTTTTTCTGTCGACTACACTACTTTTAGTGAGCTATGAATGCATTTCTGGATAGTTGATTAATTTTGCAAAGGCAAACATATTTTTTAGCTACAACACAAGAAAGATAAAGAAGATGAGGTTATTATGGGTGTTTGGGGTTTATGAGGTAAGGAAGATTGAGAAGTATTTAGAAGTTCCCACAACAACAGATAGACAAAAGAATTTGATATTTAGTCATGTTCAGGGGCATACTTAGAAACTCAAGGAAGGGTGGCTTAATAAAAAAATATCCAAGGTAGAAAAGAAAATTCTAACGAAATTAGTGGCTTAGGCCATTCCCAAATGTGTGATGAGCACGTTTGGGACACTAGTATCCATGATTCTTAGTAAGGAATCTTCAACCTGCATAGAAAACACTAAGGACAACACATATATATGTATATGCAATCTACTGTGAGCTCATATAGTACAAGGTTAAAGCTATGCACATAGATTTTTAGTCCCTTAAGACTTGTCCTCTACCTTGTCCCTAACTACAATGAGAAGACTTGCCTACTAGCAAGCATTGCTTACTAGGCTAACTACACAAGTTCATCACTAGTTTCAACCTCCGTTATGTTGTATAGGGGACACTATGGTTGGACTAATTTTACCTAGGTCCCAAAGACACCTAGGATTCCTGCATTGAGACCTCGCACACAAGCTACTATTGCTCAATTGCAAAATTTTAACCTAGTTTCCTTGCTTGTAGCATATGTGACTCCTAGGAACGAAAGAACTTTTGGAAGTCTCGAAGTACCACCAAGACACCTTGACACTTAGGTACCCCAACCATACCTTCAACCCTTCCCTTGAACCCTCTAGCAAAATTTCAAGTATCATTGGTTTTGGCTATGGTGCTGCAGTGCCACTACTAGCATCATAGTGCCACAACCAAAACCACTTTGATTTGCTTGAGGAAACTTGGTGCTGGAATGCATTTGTTGGTGCTACAGTGCCAACACCTCATGCCATACACCTCAAATTATTTCACTTAACACCTTAGAAGGCCTCCCAAACATACCAAGCTTGCATGGAATGCTTCCCACTCCACATACCTTTAAAACGAGTTGCATAGGCCATAATGTACGATCACGCACCTACCAATAATGCACCATTGCATCATATCAAGCCCAGACACACACCTTGCCCACCATGATCACCCATGCCCACTAACCAATGCTATTGACCAAACTACTTGCTTCTGACAAGCAACAACACTTAAATAGCATTAACTGAACATAGAACCTTGAATCCCTTACCTTAATTTGAAGCCATAAGCTAAGGTCAAGCAATTCTCTAGAAAAATTGAAGGCTCTATTAGGTTTTTTCTAAGTTCCAAGAAATCCAAGCTAAATGACACAAAATTATCACCAATTAACCAAAACCCATGGAACAAATGTCCAAACAAACAAGGAAACATCAAGGATTTGTGAGTACCTCACGTATATACCAACCCCAAGGAAGAAAAATGGTAAAAAAAACATTCCAATGCACAAAAACCACTTGAAATGAGCTACCTAATGCGTTACACACCTTTGGAGCCTTTAATTTTCATTAAGAAAACACTGATTTATGAATGATTTGAAGTAAAAATGAAAAAGGTAAGAGGAGATACAGGTTGGAGAAGAAAAATGAGTGAATAGTAGCCATCCGACATCTTCCCCAAAAGTTTAAAGCCCAAAGATTACTAACCCCTCAAGCTTTCATTATTTTGCCAAAGAGCCCTATTCCTAAAATAGTAACTCTTTTGCCTAACTTCAACACTTAGAAAAATATTTGGGTGGCAAGCATGGGTTAAGGCTTAAAACATGTTTTTAACACTCTAGGACAAGCTCTGACGCCTCAAGATGTAAAAGTACCATTTTGCTCTCTAACCTCTTTTGATGCCACAAAGTCCTCAAAATCTAGTAAACCTTGGCTAACTTACTTGACCTTACTAAGTAAACTTAAAATAAGCTATTAAGCTAGAAATTTATCAATTTACCTCCTTTAGCTGAGCTTTCAACTTGGAGGGCCGTAATATCCTCTCCTCCTACTAAAATTTGGTCTCCTAAATTTTTTTGCAACCGAGGGAACTCACCAAGATATTTTTTAGCATATCCTGCTCCATCTCTCAAGTAGCTTCCTCTTTGTTATGCTTTGACCAAAGAATATTAACCATTAGAATCCACTTGATTTGGGGTTTCCTAACTTGCCTATCAAATATTTTGACGGGTGTCTCCTCATAGGTCTCGTCCTTTAGGATAAGAAAATCAGATGGAGTAACTACTTGTCTCAGATCAACCATGCACTTCCTCAAAACATTAACACAGAATACATTGTGTACTTGGGACAAGCTAGCTGATAAAGCTAACTAATATGCCACCTTCCCAACCTTTTCCAAAATATCATAGAGGCTAATGCATGTTGGGGTTAGCTTACCCTTCTGCCTGAATCGGGTTACTCCTTTCATAAGAAATACATTGAGAAGCACTTTGTCTCTAACATCGAAACGAAACTCCTACCTTCCTAAGTTCACATACTTAGGCTGATGTTCGTTCACTACGCTAGTGCATTTTTAGATTAAGTTAATCTTAGCCATATTGTCAGCTATGATCTCGGGACTGACAACTAGCCTATCTAAAGGGCCCAACAATGGGCCATCACACATCGGCTACCATATAATGCCTTGTATGGTCTCATTGCTATAATGGCTTGGTGACTATTACTATAAGCCAACTTGATAACTGGTAAGTCTTGGTCCTAAAAGTATTGGAAGTCCATGCTACATGTATGTAACATATCCTTCAAGATTTGCATTACCCTCTCAAATTGACCTTCAATTTGGGGGTGGCAGGCAGTAGTAAGACTAAACTTTCTCACTAATGGCTCTTGGAAAACTTTCCAAAATCTTGATATAAACTGAGAATCCTTATCAGATGTAATTTGAGTTGATATGCCATGCAACCTTACCACCTCATTGATATACAACTGAGCCAACCTCTCTAAGGTGTAGACGATCTTTGTAGGCATAAAATGCACTGACTTGGTCAACTTATCAACCTCTACCCACACCAAATCATGTTGGCTCTGGGTATTTGGTAACCTAACTAGGAAGTCCAATGTAATGGATCCTCACTTCCTTTCTGGGAAACGTAAACTTTGGCAAGTGCCCACTGGCTTCTGAGGCTCTACTTCAACCATTTGGCATGTCAAACATTTAGCTACATGTTCGGCCATGTCCTTCTTGAGTGCTAGCCACCAAAAAGTGTGTCTTCAAATCATTATATATCTTACTAACACTGGGATGAATATTTAGCCTGCTACTATGTGCCTCCTGTAAAACTTGTTCCCTAAGCCCTTCCAAATTCTGCATATAGAGTCAATCCTCATAGTTCCTTGTACTAAACTCTTTTTTCATGGTACCAAGGATCTCTTTGCCAAAAATTTGTCTCAACAAGGGATCCATACTCTAGGCTTTCTTTACCATAGCCAGCCAACCTGACTAGATCTCTAGAGTACAAACTAGGGACTTTTGTTCATTTTTCCAAAACTTATGCAAACCAAGAAACAATCACCTGTCACTCCAACCGAGGAAATTGTAGCTTGATCGATAAATAATACCACTCCTGTGCACTTTTGATTTAGGGCATCCGCTACCACATTCCCTTTTCTAGTGCAATACTTAATTGAGCAGTTATAATCTTTTATGTACTCAATCCACTGTCGTTGCCTCAAGTTTAGATCCTTTTGAATGAACAAGTATTCTAAACACTTGTGGTCTTTGAAAATTTGAAACAAGCTCCCCATCAAGTAGTGATTCCAAAGCTTAAGCACCAAGACTATCACCCACTAGCTCAAGGTTGTAAACTAGGTAGTTTAACCTATTTGGCCTCAACTGCCTTAAGCCATAGACGATCACCTAGTTATCTTGCATCAACACACATCATAAACTAGAACCCAATGCATCTATGTACACCATAAAAGTCTCCTTAGGGTATGGCAAGAAAAGTATAGATGCATTTGCCATTCTTTTCTTCAGCTCCAAGTAAGTCTCCTTAAACTTCTGTGTCCATTCAAATTTCTGAGCTTTCTTATTCAACGCAATCAATGATGCCACTATCATATAGAATTTCTCTATGAATCTTCTATAATAGCTTGCCAAGCCTAATAAGCTCTGAATCTCTGTAAGTGTAACTGGCCTCTTCCACTCGACTACCGCTTGAACCTTCTTAAAGTTGACCGATAAACCTTGAACAGTTATGATGTTCACCAGAAACTATATCCTTTAAGACCAAAATTCACACTTTGACAACCTCAAATAGTACTAACTATCTTTTAGCACTTGCAAAACAATCCAAAGATGATCCTTGTGCTCCTAGGCAAATAGTTAGTATACAAATATGTCATTCGATGAAAAATTCAACAAACCAATCCAAGATCTACCTGAAGATCCTATTCATAGCTTCCATGAACACTACCATGGTATTGGTAATGCCAAATGGCATAACTATATACGTATAGTGCCCATATCTTTTCCTGAAGGTGGTCTTTAGACTATTTTCCTTCATAACCCTAATCTGGAAGTACCCAGATTAAAGGTCAATCCTCAAGAACACATTCACTCCCATTTATCTATCAAATAGATCATTGATTCTAGGGAGCAGATGCTTATTCATGACTGTTACTACATTCAACTTTCTGCAATCGATGCTCAATCTCAAAGTTCCATCATTCTTCTTCACAAACAACATTAGAGCTCCCCACAATGAAACACTAGGCCTTATAAAGCCTCTCTCTAGTAGTTCTTCCAACTGCTTCTTTAGATTATCCATCTTAGGAGCTAATATTTAGTAAAGAGGTATTAAAATTAGTTCCGCTATGGTTTAAAGGTGAATGGAAAACTAAGTGCCCTGCTTGGGTGCTAACCTAAGTAAATCAACTAAGAACACCTTAGGAAATTAATTGGCTATGAAAATTTCCTAAAGTTCCTCTTCTATCATCACCCTAATTAAAGCATAATATTTCTCCTCATCGAATATAGGGATGGAATCCATGAGTCTAAAGTGCAAACTCTTAGTGCTTGTCACTAAGCCTCCTATACAAGTCACTCTATTTTACTCTAGCTCCCTGAGCATCCGTAATGTTGACTAGGTGACTAGCACAGTCACTTTGCACCTTGTGCTTACTTAGCCAATCCATTCCCAACACTAGGTCATAGGGCCTTAAGTCTATAACCCATAATTCACATATGAAATCATGGTTATCTACTAAAAGGGATACTTAATAACTAACTCATTAATTGCAATAAAAATCTTCCATATTGTTCTAATGAGTTTTAACTCATTGGAAAAATCACACTACAAATTTAGTTAATCTACCAAGGTAAATGATATCATAGAGGGTGTAGCACTAGCATCAAGCAACACTCTAATGTTATTATTTTGAAATGTCAAATTACCTTGAACAGCAACCAGCTCCCAACTTGCCTGACTAGCTGAGGAGAAGACCCTTGGCTGAACCGTAGCTCCGGTAGCAATGGGTGTAGGCGGTGGATTCCTAGGTAGGCCTGGCATGGGTCGAAGCTATGCATACTCTCAAGCCCAATGATCATCCCAACCATAATTTTTACAAATGTTTGTCCCCAAAGTACATGGCTTAGAGCCATAGAACCTTATAAACATTAGGTATAGGCCCCTTTTTCTTCTTGGCCAACCCTTGGCCCTTGGCTGCCTTTCCCTTCATTGGACACTTCTTGACACTCTTTCTTAGGTTGGATGGTCCAACTTCCACCTTCTTGCCTTAAGCCATTGAGTCCTCAAACTCACTCCTTACAGCTAATGCATTTTGAACCACTTGGCAATAGCTCCGAATGTACACCATCACCATATACCTCCAGAGCATGAGCTTAAGGTCTTAAAAGAGCTTTTTGGCCTTAAGTTATCATTTATAGCCATACATGCTGCGTATTGGATAAGAAAATTGTAGCATTATTCATAGTCCCTCACTGACATATCTCATTCTATAAGATTCCCAAATTGGATCCTCTTTAGGTCTTGAGCCACCTTACTTACGTATTCTTGTCAAAAATTTATGTCAAAGTCCAACCATATAAGCACATTTTTCTTGTGCTTTGGTCAATTCTCATTGCTCCTATTTAACATCTCTAGGACATCATCCCATCATAAGCTAGGCTTCCCCCTTGAAAAAAAAGGTACCAAGGTCATCCTTCACTCTGATTCATAGCCTCCATAAGTAAATAGCCGTTTCATCCTATTCAACCAGTCCTCCACTTTGTCAGGGTCGCCTAACCCATTAAAATTTTATGGGTTAACCATCTTTAACTTCTCAAGTAGTTTCATCTGATGTGGTGTCTCTCTCCTTCTTTGAGCGTTTATATCCTCTTGCTCATCATCATACTCATAAGCATGCTCTTTCCTCTTTCAAGATCTAAGCACTTGTCATGGAACATATGCCTCTCTTGACCTCAAGGTGGCTCGGTCCCATTGTTCATTCTCCTTTAAGATGACTCCTCCATTTCCATGGTCTTGAAATAGCTTCTTCAAAATAGTAGTCATGCATTGTGCCACTTTCACCGTAGTCTGATTGATGCCTTAAAGCACATTGGATATCTCATGCAACCTTGCCACAACCTAATGACTAGAACCTTCACCAAAGTCCCTAGCTCCTTTCATAGCTTCTAAGCTAGTGTTAACCATGGTAACCTGCAACCAAAAGTTAGATGACCTTTTACAGGTGTTGGTTAATGTTTATTGTCCTAGCACATGGACCTTAAACTAGTTCTTAGTCCTAGCCTCTAATATTTATGAACTGGGCTATGATACCAACTACATGTCCCTTCTTGGCCATCCTAGGCAAACTCTGAGAATAAGTCTCACACTAGTTGCAATTGGCTGATTGATTATGTGCACTCTGGTTATAAACTTCATGCTACTAGTTATTTAACCTAGAAATCTACAAGCAAGTGTTGCTTTGATTTGGGCAAGTGAAAATAGATAAAAATGTTTACATAGCCTAGGCATTTTCATAACTAGACATTCAAAGATTCAAAGCATACTAAGCCATCATAGTGTCATCATAATAATTACACATAACTAACCACGTGTAGGCACTCAACAAAACAAGGTTATGTCAACACCCAAAGACAAACCTAGAGATAATCACTCTATCAATACACATTGGAGACTACTAGCATATTCACTATACATAAAGAATATCACTACTGAGATCCATCTATCTAGCTCTCACCTTAGATGCAAGTCCCAATGGAAACTCTCAAAAGTCCTTCACATGCCTTACTAGCCTTTATGGCCAAGAAGACTATAGTTAGTATGATACCTTAACCGACAAGTAACCAACTAAACTAGAATCTCAATGATTCTCATGGCAATGTGCATGTAAGAGAAAACTACCTCGACAACCTTCAATGGTTATCAGACTCAACAATGTCAATATATGCGCAACATAAGATAATAGAGTGAAAATCCAAGATTCTCAATAAGGGATCTTCAACCTATATAGTAAACACTAAGAACAACACATATATGTATATGTAACCTACTGTAAGCTTATACAGTATGAGGCTAAACATATGTGCATAACATTTCAGTCCATTAAGACTTGCCTTCTCCCTAGTCCTTAACTATAGGGCAAAGCCTCGTCTACTAGCAAGCATTGTTCTGTAGCCTAACTAGTGAAGTTCATCACTAGTTTGAATCTACCTTATGTTCCACATGAGCACTATGGTTGGACAAATTTTACCTAGGTTTTGAAGAACCCAACTAGGTGTAATAGGATTCTTACATCGGGACCTCATGCTAAAAGGTACAACTAGGCCCTCAATGGTACTGAACACTGTACCCAAGCTAGTAATGTTCCATTGTAGCCTTTTCACCTAGTTACCTTGCTTGTAGGATTTGTGACCATAAATCCCAAGAAATTTCTTTGACTTGGATCAGTTCTGGAAGTCTTGGTGTACCACCAGGACACCTTGACCCTTAAGTACCCCAAGCATCCCCTTGACCTTCCTCTCAATCCCTTTAGCAAAATTTGGGGCAACAATAGTTTTGCCTGTGGCCTTGTAGCTCCACTTTTGGTGTTGCAGTGCCACAAGCAAAACCACTCTGACTTCCTTGATGAAACTTGGTATAGCAGTGTGACAATTGGCATCATGTCGACAACTCACAATGCCCTGCACCTCAAATTCTTGCAATTAGCACCCTGAGAGACCTTCCATACATTCCAAGCTTGCATTGGGTGGCTTTCTACTACACATACTTGAAAAACAAGTTGTATAGGGCATAATGCACCATCACCCACATACCTATAAAGCACTATTGCATTATTTGAAGCTCAAACACACACCTACGACCACCATGATCATGCATGCCCTCTAACTAATGTTATTGACCAAACTACTTATTTACAACAAGCAACAACACTCAAGTAGCATCCATTAGACATAGAACCTTAAATCCCTTAGATTAATTTGTGAAGAAATTGAAGTAGAAAAGAAAAAGGCAAGAGCAGATGTGGGTTAGAGAAGAGAAATGAAAGAATAGTTGCATGCTACCTTTTCCCCAACAAGTTTAAAGCCCAAAGTTTACTAACCCCTAAAGCTTTCATTATTTTGCCGAAAAGCCCCCTTCCTAAAATAGTAAGTTTCTTGCCTAACTTCAACACTTAGCAAAAGTTTTAGGTGCTAATCATGGGTTAAGGTTTAAAACAACTTTTTAACACTCTAGACACGACCCAACACCTCAGTATGAAAAATTACCATTTTACCCCCAACCTTTCTTGATGCCATAAACTCCTTGGAACCTAGTAAACATTGCCTAACTTACTTGACCTTGCTAACTAGACCTAAAATAAAGTATTAAGCTAGGACTTTATTAATTTACCTCCCTTAGCTGAACTTCCCACTTGGAGGGTGATGACAAGTTTAACGTGTTTAACGTATTTTGAGCAAATTTTAATAGAACCATGGCAAGCAATAATCAATTATGTTGTGGGCCAACTGGATTTGGGGGCGGGTTCGGGAAAGGTTGATTTGGCACCATACCCATGATGGAAATATGTGGTTCATGGTGGCTAATATATTGATACCTAAAGTGGTTAGATGGGATGCCCAAGACATCTAAAGATGAGCTTGCCTGCAAAGAAAGACAAGGTTAGTGGCCCCGATAGTGTGTGCTTAGGAAAACGCTCTAATGCTTAAGTCAGTTGCAATTTGATTGTAAAAAGAAAGGTTAGACAAAACTATATATGTTGTATGTTTTGTACCTGAGCTCTTGATCTCAAGGCTATATATAGGATCTTCTAAGTGTTCATAGGGAAAGTCACCCCTCATTCTGTGACTAACCCCATGATTTTGGAGATCCTTTTATGTACTAGTTTTTAGCTCCCCAATTAACCCATCAAACACTACTCAATAGGCATTTGGCCCTAAGCCCATCTCCATACTTTCAACAGGCCTATACCATTACATGGGCATATACCTATTTAGGTATAAATAGACCCCTTGAAGCTGAAATGGAAGGAACGAGTGCCATACATTTCAAAGAGGTAGACTTGAAAAAGCATCCACATGTCAAACTGGTGGTGGTTTGGGGCACAGTTCTCCTTAGAGATGATGGTTCAAAGGCTTAATCCTGCCTTTTTGCCTTTCTCTTCTTCAACTATCATCCTCTTTCAAAAGAACAAATATCTTAAAAGGACCTTTCTTACATTCTCTTGCTTAGTTGCTTCTGATCCATCCCTTATGAGCTGCTAGTCCCCTGGCTTCAAGTAAGAGCCCTATTCCTGTCATCATGTATATCTCTTGTTATTTTTCTTGTCCTACTAAGTTGGCTCACTAGCACCTGAGGCTGCTAATAGGGTTGCCTTCCCCAGCTAACATTTTTTGTTTGCTACCACCCAGATATGCAATTTCCTAGAGGAAAGGGCACCATCAAGACTCCTAAAGAGGGCGACACTCTAAATCCTTTAGATCTTTCGAATGCTTACCCCTTCAAGTGCATTGTTACATGAAAATCTCTAAACCTTTTACATAAGGACATCTTCCTTTTTATGTTTGTGGACCCAATGATTCCTAATTCTAAGTATGTACCTAGCCTCCTGTGGAACTAGCTTATTGTCTTTCCTGACCAGTGGTGTGCTGGGCTTAAGTTCCCATCACATCCTCTAGTAAGCCAGTTGTGCAACCATTTCAAAGTTCCTTATTCTTAGCTGGCCTAACCAACATTTTCATCCATCTTTCAAGTTTTTTGGTAGTATGTTGTCTTACAAAGGTTGATACTTTTTATAGACTTGTTTCTTGTTTTATTCATTGATCGTGATGGAGCCAACTTCTTAATTCTTCAATCTAAAGTCTAACTTTTTTTACGACAACCTTTCCTCTCCTTCACCCAAGCCCCTTAAAACATGAAGGAATGGAAGGAAAAATTCTTTTACACGTCTCCAAAGGAAGATTGGGACCTTCCTTTAAAGTGGATGGATAACAATGTTTTGGATTTTGTGCCCCCTACAGCTGGTCATTAGTTCTAAAGCCTTCACTACCGTAAAGAGGTTGGTGAACTATCTTTTTAGGGTGATAAAAGATGACAAGAAGTGGAAGTGACTACCCTTTACTGATGATGACATGAATGAGATAACTCTCTAAGTTTATGGCATCAACCTCTTATGCCCTGACAAATCTAAGCCCTTTGGATCAGCCGTGAGATGCTGTGCCAATTAGTAGATTCCTTAGTTAAGGTGTTCTACTAGAATGTGATCATAGCACCCTATTTATCATTTGTGTCTTGCTGCATTATGTTGACCTCTATTTCTCTCTTACAAACATCGAACTAGCAACAATGAATCTTGTGAAGAGAAGGAAAGCAATTTTAGTGTCTCTTCAGAAAGCTAAAAAATCTCTAAAGGATATGAAGGTTTGCTAAGTTTTCCAACGACCCTGTGATGATAATGAACACACCACACATTCTACCCTACTACACTAGAGCAAGAAACAAAAAGTCTTAAATTAGAGAAAGTTGAAAATATCCAAGGACCTTCCTTCCTCAGAGCCACAACAAGTGGATCTGGCATTGTTATTCCTCTAATGATGCCAATAAGCTCTTGTCGCTTCCATGGAAGGGCTTTCATAAATGCCTTTTCAGTCCTTCGGACTTGTACTTTCTATCTTTGATTTTTTCTAATCCAAAATTTAAGAATTGCCTAACCCAATCTTCTAATTATTTTGTAGGTAAGGTGGCTTCCTTTACTATTTCCATTGACAAGTGGAGAATCTAGTGCTCAAGATGCCCCCATGGTTCCTAGGGTGGCTGCCGCCCACGTTCGCCCTCTTACTCTCACTACATGTAACCCTTAGGGGGCATCCTTATCTTTTGGAGCTCGAGAAACTCAAAGAAGTTAGGCCACTACCAAGTCTCCCCAAAATCCCGACCTCATTCTTATGGTACAGTCTTATTCCAACCCTAGACGCTACAAAGGGACGGCCACGAGCTTTAGGTGGCTTATTTTCTAAAAGGGAGTTTTTCCTTGGATCCCTTACTATATGTGCCCAAAGAGGAATCCATCATGAAGGATTGAGATTAAGACTACACCTACAGGATCTTGAAAAGGTTGCCTCTTTTCCTAGAACTTGAGAAATTTTAGATGGTGGCGCAGGACTTTACCCAAAGAGATAATGTTAGCAGCTAATGGTATCTATAAGTAATTCTTTATAGGCCATATTTCTATTAATCATGCAATCTTTTTCTCTTCTTTTCTTTTAGTTTACCATTGCACCAAATAGGATGGTAACTTGGGAAGAAAGCACTTAAAAGGCAAATCATCTTTTCAATGATGCTAAAAGATCATTAAAGAAGAAGCTAGACAAACTGCCCCCTATTAAACATTGGGTTGTGTGCTTGAAGGAGGAGTAGAGTTAGCTGAAGGATAAGAATCAAAGATTGGAGAAGTCCCCAGAAGGTATGGTGCATTTGAAGACATTTGTAGAAGGGTGATAAAGAGGTCCAAAAACACCTTTCCCCTATGTCTTTTTTTTTTTTTCAATTTTCCCTTGTGATGAACAGGATGGCAAGTTAGATAAAAGGACTCAAGAGGTGAATCATCTCTTTAATGATGCTAAAAAATCACTGGAGAATGAGCTAGACAAATTGCTCCTTATGAAAAATATGATTGTATGCCTAGAAAAGTGGAACCAATTGAAGGATAAGATTCTAGGACTGGAAAAGTCCTTGTATGGCATGTAGACCTTGAAGGCCTTCAATGTGCCAACTATAGGCCCCTAAAAAAAATATAAATCAGCCTCTCCAATGATGTTTTCTCCTATACCTTTTTAACTTTAAAAAATGATGTAAACCATTTTATGGAGGATTTGCCTTGTCTATGTTTAGTTTTGCTATTTTGCTTCCCCTTTACTCAATTTTGCAACATTATTGGTACTTTTAAAACTCTAATTCATTCTATGAGGGTCGCTTTTCCTACCTAAGCTAATGACTTAAGGTTGTTCCTAACTTTTAAATTTTGAGAGGCCTTAATCTTTTACACTCTCATCCAATTAGGACTTGAGTGCCCATGCCGTAATGAAAAAAGGCCTTTGGACTTGCCTAACTCTTTCTAAGGGACCTTGGCATTGAGACCTTAGTCTCAATGTCATTTCTTCTTGACCTCTTCTAGAGGTGAATCCATATATATTTTATAATGGACCTATATTTTTTAAAAATATATGTTAATAAGAGATACATAATTTAGTAATTAAATCCCTTAGGATTTTTGTTGGGCCCTCATAGTTTTCATAACATCTGTTAGATGGAATGAATGAACATCTCTTACTATAAGAAAGACAAAAATACATCAGCCCATGTTCTATGCTAACTATTTTCTAATCATAAAACTCTATATTAGCCGTTAAATTTTCATATATGAACCTTTTCTTTTACTCTTTTTTTTTTTTGCTCAAACATATGGAAAAATTAAGCAGCTAGTCAGACACAACATAAAATCTAGCAGCTAAGTGGCAAGAAATTTATAAGTTTAAAGGCTAATATGAACCTTTTTCTTTTACATTTCATACGACATGCACATGTCCTCAGCTTCTCCATATATTCATTTATAGCTTTATAACTTGTGTTATAGTCATTTGACTAGTGGTGGAAAAAGTATATGCTACATTAAAACATTTTTAAGATTTTGTTCAAAAATAATCTTCATTATATTACATATAAGCTTATTTTTTTAGTATTAGGTTTAATGTCTGTGTATATATACAAACCCCTTTTATAAAATTTCTAAATCTACCACTGACTCTTTCTATAGTACCTGGGCCATGGAAACAACTATCTAGTTGTCACAGGTACAAAGGTAGAACTCTGACGTTCTTATTAAATGTTATAATCAAGAGAAAAATACATAGTTGATATTTAGTTCAACCTAGGTATTGATTAGTTCATATTCAGTTCAACCTAGCTATACAATCAATAGCATATCATGTTATAGGTAATAGGGCTGATGTTCTTTAGAGTGGTAAAGCCTAGGAAGTATTTTCCTAAAGTTGTCCTTAAGCTCATACACTCCCCTCCAAAGCTCCCTGGTGAATACGTTTGGCACCTCCTAATTCATCTTAAGGGCTCAATGCCTCAAATCTCACCTAGAATGTTTTGACTCCATTAGTGCCAACCCCCCAATTCATATTTCTTTGGGCCTGACCCTTCCGTTGTGGGTGTCTGCCATTGATTGCTGGAACTTGGTACTACTCTAAAAGGTCTAGCTTTGCTATAAGGCTTTGCTCATTCCATTCTTTATAAAAAATCAGAACATGCAATATTCACTGGGCAACCTTGACATAAATGAGGCCGCCATTCTATATATGAGGGAGAAATAATTTTACAACACTCAAAATAAACCATTTCTGAAGGTTTCAGGCATAATGCTAAGTACTTTGGATATCAACTTTCCTATTAGACTTAATGATCAGTTTAATATTATTAGATCACAAATATTGAATATAGAGCTTTTTCCATCTCTAAAAAAGCATATGCTTTTATTGTGAAAGAAAAGAGTCAACAAAGTGTTACTCTAATAAGAACTCAAACAACAAAAACTATTGCATTTGCTATAAACTCAAACAAAAATATGAGGTATTCAGAAGGAACACGAGGGCAAAGGAAGCTACACAAACTATGGTAAAAGTGTACAACTTCTGATGTCTGCTTTGAAATTATGAGGTATCCAAATTGGTGTAAGAAATATGTCTGTAACAAACTCAAACAAGTCAGCTTAGAGTAAAGGAACAGGAAAAATTCAACTGACAAAATAGTTTTGAACCAAAGGGATCCATCATTTTTTAACAATTTTATGCCCAGTTAAACACAATATGATCAGCATGTTTATCTATTGCTAAATAAAAAATAAGGAAACCCCCGAAAATTTAGTTGTTAATGGATATTTGAAAGTGGAGCCTCTAAACACATGACTTGTCACCAAGATTCATTGACAAATGCTCAACTGACCATTTTTATCCTCACCTACTTGGTTACTTAATTTATGTAGCTTAAAATCCATTAACATGGACAACTCCATCTGTCACAGAAAGTAAAGCTTAGTGCTGTGTTATATGTGTCTCTTTTTACTTATAATATATTATCAGTAAGTAGACTTACTCAGTCCTTAAATTGCTCCCCAACCTTCTTCCCAACTTATATATTTTAGGATAAATTTCATCAACCATCTTCCAAGTGTGCTCTATATTGCACATTTGTCCTGAAAGTACAAAATCTTGCACCGTTCATCCTGGAAGTATGCGGTTGTTGCACCATTCATCCTTCCACCAAGTCCTATTGTTGAAGAGCAGCAAAAAGCTGACCTAGAAAGATGAATGATGAAATATAAGAAATATTTACAGGATAAATGATGCAACATAAGGCATACTTCTAGGACAAATGGTGCAAGATAATGCATAATCTCCAAGGCAAGAATTGACGGAAGGAAAAACAATACAATAATTGCATACTTCGAGTAAGATTGATTTGACATTTTATACTTCAAAATAAATGTGCAACATAGGGCATGCTTCTGGAACATTTGATGATGTTTACCTTATATTTTGTAGGGCTTGAACTCAAGGAAGATGATTGACAAGGGTGAAGAGAATGATGATTTGTATCACTATAAGGAACTCAACAACCATATGGTTGATATAATCAACATTGATACCTTTCCTTTGACCTCACATAGTTTGTTTAAGTTATATTTCCTTCAAAAAATTGGCTTCTATTTTTCAAAGCTCTAGCTTTTCTTTCACAAAGTTAACAAAATTTAGTGAAACAAGCCATTGTTCTAACCAAACTAAAATTTGTTTTCTTTCCTGGACTTCTAGTACAACAAAAAAAACCTTGATTTGGTTCATATGGACATATGGGTGCCTTATAGAACTCTTTCTTTATCTTGATGTCATTATTTCTTAATCATGGTAGATGATTACAGTAATTACACTAGGATTTATTTACTAAAATATGAATTTGATGCTACAACTCAATTTGGGCTAAATTGCACCAAAAATCCCAAACCTTTAATTTTCATTGCAAATAGGTTCTCAACCTTCATTATAATACATATTAGTCCCAAACCTTTATACTTCATTGCATATTAGTCCCTAGCCTTTGTCAAGATAGAATAGACACAGAAACTCGATTTAGAAAGAGAAAAATTTGATAGTTTCAGTAATTTATTAACTGTCAAAATTGTCAAGGCCCAACTTACCCCAACTCTAAACCATTTTAAGAGGTTCATGCCAACTGATGGTGTTAGTTACTTACTTGTTTTCATATGGTGATTTGGATTCTGACTCCCAGGATTCTTAGCCCTAACTTGTTACTTACCCAGGTGGGAATCTTAAGCTTTTGAAGTCTTAGTAGAATTTTCTTAGTTTTACTCAATTGGTGGGCATTTACTTAGTTGACTTCGCTTAGGGGTTTAAGTATGCATGTGAGAGTGTGTCTTAGTGTCTTTAGGGGTTCATTAGAGTCTTCCTAAAGCTAATCATATTAACACACATAACCATACATACATGCATACATCATAGATTTCAAACTATGCATGCCTATTTTTCTTAGTGCCTTATGGCCTACCCAGGCCCAAAATGCATACACGCACAAGTTGTGTTTTATTCTAGCCGAGTCCTCTTCCTTCCATATATATAACTATCTACAAGCCAAAATTTCAAGAAGGATTGCAAGGCCCAAAACATTTAAAGTTTGATGTTCTAAAAGTTCTCATGCATGGTACAATGTTTTCTATTCGAACAGTCTTTAGACCAACTGAGACTTTCACTTCAACTTTAACTTTGCACTTGGGTTGTAGATTACTCATAACTCTCCTGGTTCTTGCCATATCATAATTGATCCAAAGACAACTATCCCCACTATAGCCATCAGGGCATACAATCACAGAAACATAATCATCAATTCAAATTGATGAACTTTTCATGCTTCATTTTTCATAAGCCATAATTTAGAGAGTATACCTCTCTGTACATAGACCTCCTCTAGAGGTTCATGAGCCCTTTGGTCCTCCACTTATTTACCTAAAATGGGCAAAAAAAGGCATGAGTACATAGGTACTCAGTGAAGAACCTGAACAACACCTAGTGCCTTATTCAATGTTTAAAACATTGATATGCTTAAAACCTCCAAGCTCCTTTGGTTACCTTCATCCAAAGACATGGAAGACACCAAAAACAACAAGTAAAACATAACACATAATACATATATAAATGATTAGCACACACATGGAAATAGAGAAACATACAAACACACACATACCACAAACACAGGGTTTCCATAATGTAGCAAGCATGATTCCTTGGCAGTTTCTTCATGTGATCACTTTGATTAAGTTCATTTATCATAGAGCTCCAGTTGATTGTTAAGCTCTGCCCAACTTGAAGTAAAACCCTATGCTTGCTGAAAGCAAACTAGATCGCTTGCCATAGTGCTTTATGCACATATAGCCCATTAACATAATGTCTAAGTTCCTTTGGCTTAGGCCATCACCTAGGGTAGCTTTTCCACTTCAAAAGACAGGAGAAGAAGCTCCATATGGGTCCTCACCTATACTAAAAAAGGTAGTAAGGAAGCTTGATCATATGTCCATAAATGTAGGCATCCATATAGGTAACACCATGTGCTACTGTTGCTTTGTCTTGTCTCGGATTCACCTTTTATCCATCCTTCTCCACTTCTTTTCTTCCTAGAAACTCAAGGGTAATTAGAAAAGTGTATGGCCAAGTAGATGATTATGAAAAAATAAGAAGGAAGAAGAAAGTAGTGCATGAAGGACACCAAAGATGGTGTGCTAGTTTAGTTTCAATTTTGGCTAACTTGTGTTATTGTTGGATTCTTGCTTATGTATTGGTCTCTAACTATTTTTGGCTTCTATCTAATGTATTTGTAGGATGGAAATGAGTAAGAAATAGCTAAAAAATAGCTAGGTAGCTACAAGGAAGCGGTCTTAAAAGGACTTGGAAGTTTGCGGTGGCCGAATGGCTTATTTAAGCCATTTAGATTTTCCTTGCTTAGTTTAGTCTTCTTTTTGCTTTCTTTTCTTTCCCTCCTTTTTGGTGGTTATTGGAAAGACTTAGTAACATGTCTTAGCTAGTAAATCAGGTTGGAAGTTGCTTCAAAATAGCGTAGGAAGCTACCTTGAATGACTTAAATACACTCAGTGGCCAAATGGCTTTACTTTCCAAATCTTGACTAGTTTAGTCTCCAGTTGGTTTTCTCTTTTTTTTTTAGCCTTGGGAAGGCTATTGGCTTGACTTAATGAGCCCACACAGCTATTAAGAAATATCTAAAAAGCTACTTCAAACATCCATTGAAGACTATGAATCCAAAGTTGGCCGAATGGTGTAGCTGCTAGGAGCTTAGACTTAGGTTCTTGGTCCAATCTTCCTCCAAGTACCTTAAGTCCTTTTATACTTTGTTTTATCCTACCTAGCTCATCAATTGGCACATATTTAGCATCCACTTTTCCAAATTATTTGGCCAATTAAGCCCTCAAACTTTGCATTGAACACTAGTGCACTTTAGTGTGCATTTTAGAGCACTTTAGTGTCTCTTGAGGTATCTTCATGGTTCCTTGGCGTTTTCCTATTTTTATTGGCTCACATTGTAGCCTTTATTTCCATTTGAATGATAGGTATCATTCCCATAAAATTCATTTCAAGGCATTAGGTCTTAGAGTCACCAAAAGCACCTACTTGCACATAATGGTGCACTTAAGAGTGTTCTAATGCATTCTAGTATGTCTTTTCCATTCTTCATGAATTCATCACATTTTTGTGTCTGTCTGGTTTCCAAAAATGGTATCACCACTTTGGGCATTGTACCTATACAATTTCCCTTAGGTTTTTGGCTTTAAAGCCCATAAGCCTACATAACAGTACACTAGGGTTTGCTTAAAGGCCTCCCTTTTGTGCCTTAGCTTATATCACTTGGTTTCTGGTTTTCTCAACAAATTTTACCATAAATTTTGACTCCCACCCTTGCAATGCACTTAGAACTTAAGCATAGGCTTGTTTGGCTCATTATTTTGCCACATTTCATTAGACCCTACCTGAAGTTCAGAGAGAGTGCCTATGTGCCATTCTCATGAAGCACCTACACTGTGTAGCCCTTATTTTCATACTTGTGATTTGTGTTACTCATATATTCACATAATGTACCTCATATTTACATTTCATCATAGCCTAGGGCATAGACAAGTCATAGGCATGAAATCCTTTCCCCCCATAAAGAATTTGGTCCTCCAAAATCTCAAGAAATGTAGGGAATTGCTTTGGGTACCTTCTGAGTATTTCAGTTTCTATTTCCCAAGTAGCTTCTTGTTCAAAATGGTGAGACCATTATATCTTCACCATGTTTATCCACTTACTCCTTAACTTTTTCACATCCTTAGAACTGTCACTAATTTTTCCTCATTAGAAAGGTTAGAAGTTGCTGAAACATCAGAAGTTGGTATGGCTTCTTGTAGGTTAGATAAGTATTTCTTAAGCATGCTGACATAAAAAGTATCATGTATATGACCTAATTTTGGAGGTAACTCCAGCTTCTATGCCACATTACCAACTTTAGCCACTATTGGAAATGGTACAATATATTTAGGGGCTAGTTTTCCTTTCTTCCCAAATCTCATACTTCATTTTATAGGAGAAATTTTGATCCACACATAGTCTCCCACTTGGAACTCCAATTCCCTTCTCCTTCTTTGGTTGGCATAGGCTTGCTCTCTTGCATTGGTAGCCTTGATCCTTTCTTGGATCATTTTAACCATATCAGTGGTATCTCGAATCAGTTCTGGTTCTCTTTGAGTTGTATCCTGAAAATCATGCCAACCATAAGGAGTAACACACCTCTTTCCACACAAAGCTTCACATGGTGCCATTTTTATCATTGAGTGGTAATTGTTGTTGTAAGAGAATTCTATTAGGGGTAGGAGTTAATCCCATTCTACTTTAAAGTCCATTACATAGCACCTTAACATATCTTTTAGAATTTGTCTGGTTCTTTCGGGTTGTCTATCAATTTGGGGGTGGTAAGCTAAACTTAGTATCGGTTGAGTACCCAATGCCTGATGTAGTGATTTCCAGAATATGGACACAAATCTTAGTTCTCTATCTAAAACTATATCATCTAGGATGTGATGTAATCTCATTATTTCATTAATATACTGATAGCTGAAGTACCATCACCCTCTCAGCTGATGAGCATCGGTCGAACACCAACCTCGGAACAGAGGTGACTGACACCCTGAACACACAATCCCGGCAGTCCAACGACACCCCTGGGAGCGACAGCACAAGCCTCTGGAAAGTGGCGTGTCGCTCCCTCGAGAAGACCACTGAACTAGCTTTGGGGAGAAGGGTAGCCGCGTTCAGCAGGAGAAAATCCCCCCAAATGAGGAACCCTAGCGCTAAGGGAACTCCCAAACTACTGAGATGACTTCGGAGAGGGGTCCTTATTCCAAAGGATGACCTCGACCTAAAAGACCTTGGGAGTACGGCAGAAGCAATTAATGAGCCACCGACATGTCACCCTCATATGCAACACGCCGCCCTCATATGCGCTCTGACACGCTGACGCCGCATAAGTCTTATCATGTAGGGCTATTCCGGCCCTAGCCCTTGGCCCGAGGAGCTTGCAAACGGCTAGAGGTCCCCACGCCTAAAAAGTGTATATTCCATCTGACCAAACACGTGTCACAATCTGAACGGGTCACACCCTCCTTTATATACTGAGGAAATGGCCTCAGAGGGGGGTCCTCTCCTCCTCATTCTAGAGAAAATGTTACAGGCAAGAATCTTTGGCCCTTAGTACTCCCTCTCCTACCCCATGGCACTGACTTGGGGGTCAGAGGCGCCTCCCCGGAAAAACACTCTGGGGAACTCCTAACCCCTCTCTTCTGAGTATTTCAGGCAGCTTTCTCATGGGAAATCTTCACTTTGGACATTCTCCCTCAACAGAAGTCCCTCTCAATTCTGCCATGTCACGTATCGAAGATGCTGAAGGGCATCATTTGGTACCGTCTGTGTGAACCCACTCCCAGGTCGCCGTCGTTGAAACCCAGCGTTCTAAGGACAAGGGACTTCCGAAGTCCTCATCCATGCCAGAGCTTCAGCCGGCAACCGAGCAAATTGCAGTAGGGACTTCTCTACTGGAGGATGAACGTCCTCTAACTATTACCATGGGCTTCCTGTGTGGGTTCCAACACTCTGTTGTGGCCGAAATAATGTAGCAGTTAGACCAAAGATGGCCGCAGCCAACTCCTGGTCAAAGGCCCTCCTCACCAGCACCTCATCGGGAGAAGAGTCCCAAGTCAGCTCACCGGAGTTCGGGAAGCGAAGACCAACGAGATGAGTCCTCAACGGAAAACATACGCCTTGGGACGTGACCTGCGGGAGAAATAGGGTCAAAACGACCTACACTCCCCGTCGAAGGAGCTCTTCACCTGAAGAGAAGTCACCATCTCCTTGACACTGAAGTCACTCCCCAAAGAAGAGACGTCAGTCTCCATTCCCGGAGACCTATAGACAGCAGGAAGAAGAGCCCAGCGCCGCACTCCTCATGGAGAAAATCTTAAAAAGGCTAGAAAGAGTGGAGAGGCAGGTAGCTCGAAAGCCCGTCTGGGCTTGGTTGTCAGAAACTTTCAACGGGGACGAATTGCCGTTCGCTTGAGCGGTGGTCGAAGCACCCATGCCGAGCGACTTTCGGGTACCTCGGTTGGAGACCTACGATGGCCGAACTGATCCTCAGGCCCATCTGACCAAAGATAAACGCAGCATGGTGTTGCACGGCGCTGATGATGCCATCTTGTGCAAATGTTTTGAGGTCACCCTCGCCGGATTGGCAATGACGTGGTACAACTCATTGGCTCTTAGAGCCATCATGGAGTTCCAAGAGTTGCCTACTGCCTTCACGTAGTAGTTTATTGGGCACCGGCCAACGACGAAGATGCCCATCCAAATGTTCGACATAGCACAGAAAAATGGGGAAACCATTCGCGACTATGTCAAAAGGTTCAACAGGGAGGCCTTAAGTGTTCCAGACTTCAGGCTAGAAATACATATCCTCGCCATGACACGAGGACTTCAGAGAGACTGTCAGTTGTTCTATAAGTTCTCCAAAGACCCTCCCGACACGTTTGGCGAATTTTACTGAAGAGCCGAGCAGCACATGACTGCTGAAGAACTAAGAATGGGATGACCGAAACTCGACCACATTCGCACCGAGGGGCCGAGCCAGCAACCTCGCTACTCGACCGAGTCAAGAGGACGACCTAGGAAGGTTAGGGGAAGGAAGCCACTGGCTTTCACCCCTCTCAACACCTCAAGGATGAACATCCTTATGGTAATGGAAAGGCAAGGAGCTCAGATCCAGCGACCAAAGGCCATGACCTCGGATAACAAAAAGAATATGAATAAGTTCTGCCAGTTCCATCAAGACCACGGGCATGACACCAAGGATTGCTTTCAACTAAGGAAGTACATTGAATCCCTGATAAAGCAAGGTCAACTCCGACGTTACCTGCGGATGCCTTCCCCGATGGGGAGAAGAGAAGATGAGGGGAAAAGAGATGATGAGGAATATGACTCCAACATACGATGGAACCGAAGTCCGAAAAGGCACCTGCCACCCCCGGCAAGAGTGATACAAATGATCACAACAGGACTGCCACCGGCTGAAAGAAAGAGAAAGGCTAGGGAGATTTCAGTAATGGAACATGGGAATCCATCAAAAAAGCTGGTTCAGATAGATGGGTCCACCGTCATATTTCCCCATGATGATCCACTGCTGGTTATGGCAAGGATAGGCAGCTAGGACGTCAAGAGAGTATTGCTTGATGATAATTCAAACGCCGACGTCCTATTCTTACACCTGCTACCGAGTCTGGGTATCTCGAAGAGCGACCTCAAGTTTGTCACTTCTCCTACCTTTGGAGTAGGACCATCTGAACTCCCCGTCCTCAGCTGGATTGATCTCCCCTTAATGCTAAGGGGAACTTCGGTGAACAACAAGGATGAGCTGTTTTCTTCCATAATCACAAGGTTCATCGTCATAGATGTCCCTTCCTCATACAACGCCATTATGGGAAGGCAAACGCAAGGGAACCTCCACATTCGCCCGGATGTGAAGTACCTGATTATCACCTTCTGCACCAAGGATGGAGACGCTGAGATCTTCATCGACTAGAGGGAGGTGAGGAAAGTGTTCGTCAAGGCAAGGAAAGCCCCAGTGATGAACTGCGCGCAGACTACCAAAATGAAGGACTTGCCCGCAGAAGAGTTGAAAGGAACAGAAAATCTTGAGAAAATAGAAATGGAAGAAATAGAGCTTATCCCAAGCCGAAATACCCAGATAGGAAAAAAATTGGCCGAAGGTGACAAGGAAAAACTTGTATTTTTCCTACTGATGAATAAAGATCTGTTTGCCTACTCGCCGAGAGACATGACTAGGGTAGACCCCTGCATAATACAGCATAGCCTTAAAGTGAGCCCAGAGGCAAGGCCTGTTCGCCAAAAAAAGTGAAGCCTCTCGGTACACAAAAACAACTTCGTCAAAACCAAAGTCCAACATTTGATAGAGGTGGACGTAATCAAGGAGGTCAAGTACCCCGAATGGCTAAGTAATGTGGTTATCGCCACAAAAGAAGGAAGCGACAAAGCTCCGAATGTGCATCGACTTTCAAAACTTAAATGATGCTTGCCCCAAAGATTCGTACCCTCTCCCACCAATAGACCAGTTGGTAGACTCGACTACTAAGTACGATCTCCTAAGCTTCCTCGACGCCTTCAGTGGGTATTATCAAATCAGAATGGACCCCGAAGATGAGGAAAAAACCGCCTTCATCACCGAATTCGGTACGTATTGCTATGTCAGAATGCCCTTCGGGCTTAAAAATGCAGGGGCCACCTACCAGAGGCTGATGAACAAGGTCTTCAGAGACCAAATAGGGAGAAACATAGAAGTCTATGTTGATGACATGATAGTCAAAAGCAAGTTGCCTGGCAGTCATATCACAGATTTGGAGGAAACCTTCCACCAACTTAGAGCATTCGGAATTTACCTCAATCCGGAAAAATGCATCTTCGGCGTAAGCTTAGGCAAGTTCCTCGGGTTTATGGTATCGAAAAAAGGTATCGATGCCAACCCGGAAAAAATCAAGGCGCTACTCGAATTCTGAACTCCTGTCACAACAAAGGATGTGCAAAGGCTCACAGGGAGGATAACGTCCCTTAGCAAATTCATTTCCAGGTATAGGGATCGCTGCCGAGCATTCTTTAAAGTCCTTACCAAGGCAGAAAAAATTGTTGGCAACTTTGGAGGCGATGACCATCCTTGGAACAAGGATTGCCAAACGGCCTATGAAGAGCTCAAACTCTATCTAGCACGCCTACCCACTCTTCGGCAACCATGAGAAGGGGAACCTCTTGTGTTATACCTCACCGTTACTGAAAAAGCGCTGAGTTCGGTTCTCGAGAAGGAAGAGGGGGCGGAGCAATGGCCAGTTTACTATGTGAGCAAGTCCCTGCATAGTGCCGAGGTCAGGTATCCCCTGCTATAAAAAGCTATCTATGCCCTGGTGCTAGCAAGCAAGAGACTACATCCGTACTTTCAGGCTCACACCATTATTATCCAAAGTAACCTACCTCTTCAGGATGTCATGAAGAGAGTAGATCATTTGGGAAGACTTTCCAAGTGGTTCATAGAGCTCGGCGAGTATGATATTACTTATGAGCCAATAAAAGCAATTAAAGCCCAAGCTCTAGCAGACTTTATTGCTGAGGTACTTGTTGCCGAAGGAGAACTATTGGACCTCGACCAAAGTGACCCAGAATGGACTCTGTTTATAGATGGGGCCTCCGGCTCCGAGCACTAGGGAGCTGGGGTAATCATTCGTGGCACCGAAGGCCTGGAAGTCATGAAATCCATCAAATTTGGGTTTAATGTCATCAACAATATGGCAGAATATGAAGCTCTCGTAGCAGGGTTAAGCCTGGCCAGAAAGATTGGTGTGAGAAACCCAAAACCCACAGTGATTCCTAGGTAGTGGTGCAGCAAATGGCAGGAGACTATAGCGCCAAAGACCCAACTTTGGAAAAATATCATGAGTGCGTATCAAAACTCATCCGGGAATTCAACGCCGTACATATTGAAAATGCACCTCGCCGAAACAATACTGAAGCGGACAGCTTGGCCAAATCAAAAAGGTTTACCGAAGTGTTTGATAGTCGAAGGACTGTCTCCTCTCCCAGTGCGTACTTCCGACTGAAAGTATGATCAGGAAGCCTGGCGTCACCCGAAAGAGACATCATCGCTGACCTCGGAAGGAATGAAGCCAAGCACCCCGAACTTGGAAGTTCGGCAAGAATGCCAGGGATCGCAAAGATGGTGCCGGCTCCCTCGGGGGACCGAACGGATCACCTTCGGATGAGCTATCACAAACAGGAAGGAATCTCCCCGAAGGTGGAACCTCCGAACAAGGGAACCCCCCAAAAAGCACGAGCATAACTCCCGAAGAAGGGCGGCCGTGTCAAAGAACGACCTCGTCCAGAGGACCTCGGAAGTACGGCATGAGCATTTAAGGAGCCTCTGACATGCCGCCCACAGATGCTACATGTCACCTCAAACGGCGATTTGACACACCGACGCCGTCCAGGTCTTGTCACGATCTGTCTCGGTTCAAGGCTCAAGGAGCCTGTTGCCGGCTACTCGCCCCCTACGCCCAGAAACTCAGAGAACATCCGACCGAACACGTGTCGTCATCTGAACGGGCTGGGCTTCTCTATAAATACCAGGGAACAGACCCTGGCAAGGGGTTCAACTCCTCTTCCTCGAGAAAATACAGGCAAGCCCACTAAAAACTCTAGTTCTTCCCCCTTACCTTCTCAGGAAACTGACTTGGGCGTCGGAGGCTCCTCCCCAGAAAAGCACCCCGAGGACCTCCTAACCCTCTTCTCTGAGCCTTTCAGGCACACTTCCCTGGGAAACCTCAACTCCAGACGCTCTCCCTCACAGGAAGTCCTCCCGGAAGTCACCATGCCTTCCAGCGAAGATGTCTCAGGGCATCATTTGGCGCCGTCTATGGGAATCCATCCTCGGGTCGCCGTCGTTGAGACTCGGCATTGTAAGGACAAGGGACTCCATAGGTCCCCGTCCGCGCCTGAAGTCCAACCGGCCACTGAGCAAGCCCTCCTAGGGACTTCCACGCCTGAGGAAGAGCGTCCTCTGGTCATAACCATGAGCTTTCTGCGCGACCTTCAACATTCTGTTGTGGCTGAAATGACACAACAGATAGACCGAAGGTGGCCGCAATAAGCTCAAGCCCAAAGGCCTCCTTCGCCAGCACACCCTCGGGAAAAAAGTCCCAAACCAACCCATTGTAGTTCGCGATGCGGAGACCCACGAGAGGAGTCTTCAACGGAAAACATGCCCCACAGGGCATGGCTCACGGGACAAGCAGGGTCAAGACGACCCAAAATCGCACACAAGAGGAGCCAGTCACCTGAGGCGAGGTCCCCATCTCCTCAGCGCCGAACTCACTCTCTGAAGAGGCACCGACAATCTCCCCTCCCAGAAGAAGAACCTAGCACCACGATCCTTATGGAGAATATATTGGCGAGGTTGGACAGAATGGAGAAACAGGTGGCCCGCAAACCTGTCTGGGCTAGGCTGTCTGGAACCTTTTGTGGGGATGAGTCCCCATTCACCCAAGATGTAGTTGAGGCAGCCATGCCAGGTGACTTCAGAGTACCTCGGCTGGAAACTTATGATAGCCGTACTGATCCACAGGCCCATCTGACCAAGTACAGATGCAGCATGATGATGCACGGTGCCGACGACGCCACCTTGTGCAAATGTTTCGAGGTCACTCTCACTGGGCCAGCAACAGCTAGGTATAATTCATTGGCCCCAGGAACCATCACAGAGTTCCAGGAGTTATCCACAGCCTTCACACAGCAGTTTATCGGAAGTCGGCCGACGGCAAAGATGCCGGTTCAGATGTTCGACATAGCCCAAAGAATTGGAGAGACCATCTGCGACTATGTCGAAAGATTTAACAGAGAGGCCTTGAGTGTCCCAGACTTTCGGCCCGAAGTACGCATCCTCGCGATGACACGGGGCCTTCGGAGGGACTCACAGCTGTTTTACGAATTTCCCAAGGACCCCCCGGACACGCTGGGCAAATTTTACCGAAGGGCCGAACAGCACATGACGGCCGAAGAACTGAGAATGGGCGGACCGAAGTCCGATCACACCCGGGCCGAAGGGTCCAGCCAGCAAACCCGGTATCCCACCGAACAGGCAGGCCGACCTCGGAGAACGTGAGGAAGGAAACTCCCCATTTTCACACCCCTGAACACCACGAGGACCAACATTCTTATGACAATGGAAAGGCAGGGAACTCAGGTTCAGCGGCCACAGGCCATGACCACCGACAACAGAAAGAATATGAAGAAGTTCTGCCAGTTTCATCGCGACCACGGCCACGACACCGAAGACTGCTTCCAATTGAAAAAGTATATAGAGTCGCTGATAAAACAGGGCCAACTTCGGCGTTATCTGTGCATGCCTTCCCCGAAAGGGAGAAAAGAAGAGGAAGGAAAGGCAGAAGATGAGGACTACGACTCCGACAGGCGGAGAAACCAAAGTCCGAAAAGGCACCCCCCACCTCCAGCAGGAATCATACAAACAATTACGACGGGACTGCCATCCTCGGAAAGAAAGAGGAAGGCCAGAGAAATAGCAGTCATGGAGTATCAAAGTCTAACAAAAAAGCTGGCCCGAAAGGATGGTTCTGCCATCATTTTTCCCCATTACGACCCATTATTGATCATGGCGAGAATAGGAAACTAGGACGTCAAGAGAGTGCTGCTTGACAAAGGATCAAATGCTGACGTCCTGTTTTTGCACTTGCTGCCGAGGTTGGGTGTATCTTGCAACGACCTCAAGCCCATCACCTCACCTACCTTCGGGGTAGGTCCGTCCGAACTGCCCGTCCTCGGATGGATCGATCTCCCTTTGATGCTGAAAGGGACTTCGGTGATTTGGACAGCAGAGTTGTACGCCTCCACAATGGCAAGGTTCATCGTTATGGATGTCCCTTCATCGTACAACGCCATCCTTGGAAGACAGACATAGGGAAACCTGCACAGTTGCCCTGATGTCAAGTACTTAACCGTCACTTTCGCCGCCAAGGATGGAGATGCAGAAATCTTCATAGATCAAGGCGAAGTCAGGAAGGTGTTCGTCAAAACACGAAAGGCTCCAACAAACAACTTCGCGCAAGCTGTGGAAGCAAAAGCACCAAAAAAGGGCAAGGCAGAGAATCCCGCGAAGGCGGAAATGGAAGAAGTAGAACTTGTCCCAGGCCAAAATACCCGAATAGGGAAAAACTTGGCCGAAGGTGACAGGGAAAAACTTGTATCTTTCCTACTAACAAATAAAGATCTGTTTGCCTACTCGCCGAAACACATGCCAGGGGTAAACCCTGACATAATTCAACATAGCCTCAAAGTAAGTCCGGAAGCAAAGCCTGTCCGGCAAAAGAAGCGCGGCATCTCGGCTCATAAAAGTAACTTTGTCAAAAGCGAAGTCCAATGACTGTTAGAAGCCGATGTCATCAGTGAGGTCAAGTACCCTGAATGGTTAAGCAATGTGGTAGTTGCCACAAAAGAAAGAAGCAGCAAACTCCGGATGTGCATCGACTTCAGAAACTTGAACGATGCTTGCCTGAAAGATTCATACCCTCTCCCACCGATAGACCAATTGGTAGACTCAACTGTTGAATACGGGCTCCTAACTTTCTTAGACGCCTTCAGTGGGTATCATCAAATAAGGATGGACCCTGAAGATGAAGAAAAAACCACCTTCATCACCGAGGGAGGAACATACTGATACATCAGGATGCCCCTCGGGCTCATAAACACAGGAGCCACCTACCAGAGGTTGATGAGCAAGGTCTTCAACGACCAAATAGGGAGAAACATGGAAGTATATATGGACGATATGATAGTCAAAAGCAAACTGCCTAGCGACCACGTCGCAGATCTAAAGGAAACTTTCCACCAGCTCAGAGCCTTCGGGATCCGCGTTAATCCCGAAAAGTGCATCTTCGGAGTGACCTCGGGAAAGTTCCTTGGGTACATGGTATTAGAAAGAGGCATTGATGCCAACCCAGAAAAAATTAAGGCTCTACTCGAGTTCCGAACTCCTGCCACAATAAAAGATGTGCAGAGGCTCACCGGAAGGATAACCTCCCTCAGCAGGTTTATTTCCAGATATGGAGACCGGTGTCGACCATTCTTCAAAGTCCTCACTAAGGCAGCAAAAAAGGAGGACAACCTCGGGAGTAATGACCATCCTTGGGGTGAAGACTGCCAAAAGGCCTGGGAGGAACTCAAAATCTACTTAGCCGGTCTGCCCACTTTGCGGCAACCTCGCGAGGGAGAGCCCCTCGTGTTATACCTCGCCGTCACAGAAAAAGCCGTAAGCTCGGTCCTTGTGAAAGAAGAGGGGGCGAAGCAATGGCCAGTCTACTACGTAAGCAAGTCCCTGCATGGCGCCGAAGTCAGGTACCCTCTGTTGCAAAAAGCTATATATGCCTTGGTGCTAGCAGGAAGAAGGCTGCGACCATATTTTCAGGCTCACCCTATCATCGTCCGAAGCAGTCTACCTCTGCGCGATGTCATGAGAAAAGTTGATCATTCGGGAAGGCTTTCCAAATGGTGCATAGAGCTTGGCGAACACGACATCACTTATGAACCTCGAAAAGCCATAAAAGCTCAAGCTCTGGCAGACTTCATTGCCGAAGTACCCACCACCGAAGATAGCCATCCAGATCCAAGCGAAGGTGAGCCAGAGTGGACTTTGTACGTCGACGGAGCCTCGGGGTCCGAACACCAGGGAGCTGGGGTAATTATCAGAGGTCCCGAAGGCCTTGAAGTAATGAAGGCTATTAAGTTCAGCTTTAACGTCACCAACAATGTGGCTGAGTATGAAGCCCTCATAGCAGGATTGCGCCTAGCCAGAAGAATTGGCGTGCGAAATCTAAAAGCCCACAGCGATTCCCAGCTAGTAGTTCGGCAAACGGCAGGAGACTATGGGGCGAAGGACCCAATCTTGGCAAAATATCACGAACTGGTGACAAAGCTCATTCGAGAGTTCGACACCATACGGATCGAAAACGTACCTCGATGGGATAACGCCGAAGCAGACTGCTTGTCGAAGTCAAAAACATACACCGAGGTACTAAGCCGCCCGAGCATTGAAGTACTGAGCATAGTAACTTCGGAAAAAGGCTGGAAAGACCCGATAAAAAGGTATCTTGCGAACAACGCGCTCCCCGAAGACCCCATCGAGGCTGCAAAAGTGCGAAGACGCTCCGGGCGATTCTTCCTAATAGGCGAAGAACTGTATCGGCAGGGATATGCAAATCCTTTACAGAGGTGTGTTGGCGAAGAGGATACTGAAATGATCCTCGAAGAAGTCCACGAAGGCGCTTGTGGTTCACACATTGGAACCGACGCCCTGGCGGCAGTAATACTGCGCCAAGGATACTTTTGGCCTACCCTGAGAAAGGACGCTAGGCAGTTCGTCCGAAAATGTGGTAACTGCCAAAAACACGCAAATATCCAGAGGACACCCTCGGAAATGGTGACTTCGGCTGACTATCCCTGGCCCTTCGCAGTCTGGGGCATAGACCTCATAGGACCACTCCCAACAGCGCCTGGAGGCGTGAAATTCTGTGTAGTAGCAGTAGACTATTTCTCCAAATGGGTCGAGGCGGAACCGTTGGCTACTATCTCGGCAAAAGAAGTGCAGAAGTTCGTATGGAAGAACATCGTATGCAGATTTGGCATACCAAGGGTACTAGTAGCTGATAATGGATCCCAGTTTATAGACAAAGGGTTCCAGGAATTTATCAGTGACCTCGGAACAAAAATGCACTTCGCCCCAGTAGCTCACCCCCAAAGCAATGGGCAGGTAGAAGTATCTAACAGGACCATAAAAGATGGTCTGAAAAAGAGGCTGGGGGAAGCAAAAGGGAAATGGCCAGGAGAGCTCCAAAGTGTACTGTGGAGCTACCGAACAACACCCCGAAGAGCAACAGGGGAAACGCCTTTTTCACTCGTTTTCGGTACAGAGGCCATCATCCCAATCGAGGTAGTGCAACCATCAATCCGAGTACAAGTTTTTGATGAAAGTAGAAATGACCTCGGCCTAAGAACCAAGCTCGACCTCGTCGGCGAACACAGAGAAATAGCGGAGCTGAGAAGAAAAGCTTTTCAGCAGAGAGTGGCCACGGCTATAAACTTGCGTGCCAGGCCAAAAGGAATAAAGAAAGGAGACCTCGTTCTCCGAAAGGCTGAATTTGCACCTCGTAGGCCATCCCACGGGGTATTTCGCGCGAACTGGGAAGGTCCCTATCTGATCCTTGCCGAAGTACGAAAAGGGGTGTACAAGCTCGGCGATTCCGAAGGTATAGAATTAAAAAATACGTGGCATTCGGACTCCTTGAGAAAATTCTATACTTAGGACCTCGGCGAAGAAGATTGTGCTGTACAAATTAGAAAAATTCTCTAAGTACGAAAGTTTCTTAGCCAAAAAGTCTTAAGCATAAGAGGTGCAAAATTCCGCAAAAGTGGCCGACCAGATAAGGTTTTCCGAAGTCTCTTGAGCGAACGTGTTCGGGACAATGGAGAAAACCTGGCAAAAGACTTAGCCAAAATTCTTGGGCATAAGTTGTACAAGTCAAGATTTCGCGAAGAAGGTCGCCATGCTAAGCGCAGATAAGGTTTTCCGAAGTCTCTTGAGCGAATGAGTTCGGGACAAAGGGAAACGAAAAATCTCGCAAAGATACTTAGCCAAATTTTCTAAAAAAGTCTTTTATTAAGATAAATTTGCTTACAAAGAAGGAAGATTGCCAGAAGAAGAAGTACAAAAGAGAAGGAAAATAAGGCAAAGGGCCCTAGAACAAACTAAGGATTCTCGGCGTCCCGGGAGCCACCAGCTCCTGCGTCCTTCTCCACAACCTTCGGCGCCGGAAGCGAAGGGGGCAGGTTCAGATGCTCAATCTTGGACCAAGACCACCGAGGCCCCTCGGGAATGTTCAGAGCCTCCAAAAAAGAAAGGTCCAAGTCTGGGAACCTTTGAAGAACTTGATACCGAGCGAGGCAAAACCCGTCCTGAAAACCAACTTTGGTCATCTGGTCGGATTTGTCCTTCTCGACACCGAGGTCTTCAAGGTCCTCCTTCAGATCCGCGACCTTCTTCTTCAGCGCCTTCATCTTCTTCTTCTCCGGCTCCTTCTTCAAAGACTCGACCTCGGCTTGAAGCGTGGCTTTCTCTTCAAGCACCTTCGCCAGGAGAGCCTCAGATTCTGACTTCTCCTTTTGAACTGCCTCGTTCGCCGAAATCAGCTCCGCCACCTGGGAGCCGAGGTCAGAAATCTTCTGGGAGGAGTCCTTCAAAAGTTCTTCCTTTTCCTTCAGGAACTCCTCCCGAACGGCAGCAACCTCCTTTTCTGCAGCTTGAGCCAGCTGCGCGTTCTGTGTGGCCAGTTCCGAGCACTGGGCCTTATATTGGTCTATGGTGCCTAAGGCCGAGGCTCGGAACAGCGCCTGCCTCGCCACCCGAACTCTGAGGAAACCGGCGTACCCCAGCAGCTGCAGAGAAACAAAGACAAAGTTAGTAAGGCAAAGAAGAAGAGGCAGACATTTAGAGGAAATCAAAAGGAAAAACACAAAGGCGAGAGGCGTACCTGGGCAGCGTGCTCAGAGACCTTCGCGGCAAGGGAGTCATCGTCAGGGTGAGCCTCCACGATGGCCTTGAAGGAGGCCTCAGTAAGCACCCCCTTTGAGATCTCCTTAGCCATTTGCTGGCAGTCTCCGGAGTACAAATTCATGTCCTCCGTAAACGTCCAGAAAGGCTCCTTCGGGACCTTCCCCTTCGGGATATGGGCATCCCGAAGGGCCCGCTTTCGGGCGTGCTCGGCCACCCAACCCGGAGATGATATCTCCCCTGCATGGCAAAAACAAAAAATTGGTCAAGGCAAGAAAATCTCAAAACCCACAAAAAAGAAGGCACCACAGTTTGTTAGGAAAACAAACCTGCTGGCACCTCGGCGACGTCGTCGTCGGAAGCCCGAGCCTCCTCGGTAGAAATCCCCTTGCCCTTGCTTTTACGTCGCTCTTCGGCAGAAGGGGCCTCTACCAAAGCATCCAGAAGAGTCGCCGAAGGAGTGGGACTCTGAGCAGTGAGGTCAGCAACGACCTCGGCCGGCGGAACAACAGCAGCCTCGGGCTCTTCGCCCACCTCCTCGGGAATCTCTGGGAGAGGAGGGGGCGCATCCTTCTTCGCCCGTTTGGCCGCAGATGGCCCAGCCCCAGACGTTTTCCGTCTTCGGGAGACGGCCTTCTTCGTCTGCTCACCTTTCTCGGATTGCCCGAGGAAAAGCGATTTGTAGAAGGCAGCGGTGTCGTCGCCCATCTCTGAAAAGGAAAGAAGACATCAGTGTGAGTCCAGGGTGAAAATATAGAAAAGGGATTTGGAGATAACTTACTTTCATAAAAACTTTCGTAAGACTCTTCCTTCCGAAGAAGCTTCACCAGCCAGGAGTCTTTCCCGGCAATGGCAGGAGCCGGCATCCCGAGGTCCGTCTTGTGCTCCTTTACCACCTTTAGCTCCCGAAGGACCTCTTCGGTCATCAACTTCCAGTTAATGGGAAAGGGGTAAAGAGGGCACGAAGGGACCTCGGAATCCCAGTCGGAGACAGCTCGGATCCATCTGTCGAAGTCCGTGAAGATAGGTGCCAACTCGGGAGTCAGCAATATCCTCGGGTCAACGACGTCCATCTCCAGCTTTCCCCGAGCCCATTTGGTCGGAACATGCGACCAGGCCTCCTCCTTCTTCAGAAAAAAGAACTTTTGTTGCCACCCTCGCCAGCTGTCCTTGTTGGCAAAGGTGAACTTATATTTTTTGCTCCCTGATCCCCGAGGTAGCATAAAGTAGAAGCCACCCTTCGGGACCACGAAGAGCTTATAGTACTGCAGAAAAAGAATGAAGTGGGGTTCTATTTTGAAAACGCCACACATACAAAGAAAGGCGTTGAAGTAGCAGTACGAGTTCGGTGGAAGTTGGTTTACGGCAATGCCATGGAAATCGCAAAACTCGCAAACCATCTTCGGTGGAGGGTACCAAAGTCCGGCCTTCAGCTGGGCTCGGAAAACGGTAATCTCGTCACTACGGTTTGAAAAACTGAATTGGTCAGAACGTGGCAACCTCGTAGTGGCATAGGAGGGAAGGAAGAACTTCTTCTTCCATTTCTCTAGTTTTGCAAGAGTGGTGCAACAAGGGTGAGAAAGAAGAGGCTGCCAGCTCTCGTGGATAGGCATGATTGGCTGAAAAACAAGTTCGGAAAAAGGCAAAAAATGATTTCGGAAAAGCTTGAAAAAGCAAGAATCAGAGGACTCTGGAGATAAAAAACCCACCGAATGATTTGCCAAAATCTGGATTTGAAAATGCCGTCGTGAAAGGTGGCCGGAAAAAACCCCGTTAAACAGCACCGCCATGAAAAGCAAGGAAAAAGGCAGGAGCACTTGAAAGACAGAGGAGAGCAAAAGGAGAAGCAAAAGGGGTTATGAAGGAACAAAAGTATATATAGGCCGAGGGGGGATAAGCGAAACGGCGTCATAAATGCTGCGCGAAGGCAAGGAGTCGCCATAACTGCTTACTAAGCATAAAAAGGCACGCCCGCTGTAACCGATGCAACCCCAGCCAATAAAAAGCTGCCACGTGTCAGCCATCGCGCCAAAAGGGGGACACGCCTTCTGACAGACGGCGCGCCGCTCCAGACTGACACGTCTGGTTACGAGACGCGACGTTTCACAGACCTACAAAAGTAAAGAAGTAGGTTACCCCGGAGACACCAAAAGACGGGCTATGTTTGAACAACCCGTGTCTTCGGACAAAAGGTGCACCTTCGGCAAGAGTGCTATACCCAAGGCCCCGAAGTACTCCCTTTGAAAGCTGCCAAACCGAAGTTCCCACTTCGGCTTTCTGGAGGGGGCCTTGTGATAGCCGAAGGACTATCTCCTCTCCCAGTGCGTACTTCCTGCCGAAAGTATGATCAGGAAGCCTGGCGTCACCCGAAAGAGACACCATCACTGACCTCGGAAAGAACGAAGCCAAGCACCCCGAACTTGGAACTTCGGCAAGAACGCCAGGGATCGCAAAGATGGTGCCGGCTCCCTCGGGGGACCGAACGGATCGCCTTCGGATGCAGAGAATTAGCTATCGCAAATAGAAGGGAATCTCCCCGAAGGTGGAACCTCCGAACAAGGGAACCCCCCAAAAGCACGAGCATAACTCCCGAAGAAGGGCGGCCGTGTCAAAGAACGACCTCGCCTAGAGGACCTCGGGAGTACGGCATGAGCATTTAAGGAGCCTCTGACATGCCGCCCACAGACGCTACATGTCACCTCAAACGGCTATTTGACATGCCAACGCCGTCCAGGTCTTGTCACGACCTGTCTCGGTTCAAGGCTCAAGGAGCCTGTCGCCGGCTACTCGCCCCCTACGCCCAGAAACTCAGAGAACATCCGACCGAACACGTGTCGTCATCTGAACGGGCTGGGCTTCTCTATAAATACCAGGGAACAGACCCTGGCAAGGGGTTCGACTCCTTCTCCTGGAGAAAATACAGGCAAGCCCACTAAAAACTCTAGTGCTTCCCCCTTACCTTCTCAGGAAACTGACTTGGGCGTCGGAGGCTCCTCGCTGGGGACCTCCTAACCCTCTTCTCTGAGCCTTCCAGGCACACTTCCCTGGGAAACCTCAACTCCAGACGCTCTCCCTCACAGGAAGTCCTTCCGGAAGTCACCATGCCTTCCAGCGAAGATGTCTCAGGGCATCAATGTTGAGCCACCCGAGCATAGCAACACTAAGCATAGTGACCTCGGGAAAAGGGTGGAAAGATCCTATAAAGAAGTACCTTACAAATGAAGAGCTTCCCGAGGATCCTCACGAAGCGGCAAAAGTGCGAACACGTTCCGGATGGTATTTCCTAATTGGGAAAGAACTATACCGGCAAGGGTACGCGAGTCCGCTACAAAGGTGTGTTAGTGAAGAGGATGCTAAGATGGTCCTTGAAGAGGTCCACGAGGAGGCCTGCAGTTCCCATATTGGAACTGACGCCTTGGCGTGAGTAATACTCCGCCAAGGGTACTTTTGGCCCACCTTAAGAAAGGACGCAAGACAGTTCGTCCAGAAGTATGACAATTGCCAAAGACATGCCAGCATCCAAAGGCTGCCCTCGGAATTGATAACCTTGGCTGACTACCCCTGTCCCTTTGCAGTATGGGGCATTGACCTTGATGGGTTTCGGGAGCCAAACAGCACAGCGGAATTTAACCGAAACCCTCCAGGATCTAAGTGAAATGGGGTAAACCGGGTGTTCGAAAATTTTCATACCTAATTTTCAGTTAAGATCTCTCACTCAACGGTAGAATCGAATCACAATTTTCTTACAATTGCTTAGCCCGAAATCTTCTATTTCGACCAAGTAGGCACCCGAGACTCCTCCATTCGAGTCACCAAAAATGCCTTACTTTCGGTGCCCGAACAGGCCGAATCCGAACAAAGCTAGGTGATAGCCGAAGGGCTATCGCCTCTCTCACCACATACTTCCCGCCAAAAGCGTGGACGGGAAACCTGGCGCCATCCGAAGGAGGCGCTAACATGGACCTCGGAAGGAGTGAAGCCGAACGCCTCGAACCCACGACCTCGGATAGAACACCAAAAACAGCAGAAATGTTGCCGGCTCCCTCGGGGGACCGAACGGATTGCCTTCGGGGATAAAACACCAGCTATTGCAAGCAGGAGAGACTCTCCCCGAAGGCGGAACCCTCGAACCAGGGAAATCCCCGAACCGCGGGCATAATCCCCGAAGAGGGGCATCCCTACCAAAGGACGACCTCGTCCAGAGGACCACGGGAGTACGGCATGAGCATTTAAGGAGCCTCTGACATGTCGCCCACAGGCACTACACGCCGCCTCAAAACGGCGGTCTGACGCGCCGACGCCGTTCGAGTCTTATCACAACCTGTCTCAGTCCAAGACTCAAAGAGCCTATAAACGGCTGCCTGTCCCCTACGCCCGAAGGTACAGAAGACATCCGACCGAACACGTGTCAAAATCTGAACGGGCTGGGCACTCCTATAAATACCAGGAAACACGTCCTGGCAAGGGATCAGACCCTCTTTCCCTGAGAAAACACGCACAGGCAAGGCCATCTTTCCCCTAGTGTTCCTCCTTTATCTCCACTCAGGGCACTGACTTGGGCGTCGGAGGCTCCTCCCCGGAAAAACACACCGGGGACCTCCTAACCCTCTTTTCTGAGCATTTCAGGTACTCTCCCCTGGGAAACTTACACTCCAGACGTTCTCCCTCTCAGGAAGTCTCTCCCGAAGTCACAATGTCACATGACGAAGATGCTGCTGGGCATCATTTGGCGCCGTCTGTGGGAACCCACCCTCAGGTCGCCGTTGTGGAGACTCGGCGTTCTAAGGACAAGGGACTTCCGAAGTCCCCGTCCGCGCCTGAAGTCCAAACGGCCACTGAGCAAACCCTACCAGGGACTTCCTCGCCTGAGGAAGAGCGTCCTCTAGTCGTAACCATGAGCTTTCTACGCGACTTCCAGCGTTCTGTTGTGGCTGAGGTGACACAGCAAATAGACCGAAGGTGGCCACAACCAACTCAGGCCCAAAGGCCTCCCTCGCCAGTGCGCCCTCGGGAGAAAAGCCCCAAGTCAATCTATCGCAGTTCGGGGAGTGGGGATCTACAAGAAGAGTCCTCAACAGAAAATATACCTCTCGGGGCACGGCCTACGAGGCAAAGGGGGTACAAGCGACCTAAGATTCCTCGCCAAAGGAGCTCATCACCCGAGGCGAAGTCCCCATCTCCTCGGGTCCGAAGTCACTCCCCGAAGAGGCGCCGACAATCTCCCTTCCCAGGAGCCTACAAACACCAGGACGAAGGGCCCAGTGCCACGCTCCTCATGGAGAAATTGTTGACAAGGCTGGAGAGAGTAGAAAGACAGGTAGCTCGCAAGCCGGTCTGGGCTAGGCTGTCCGAAACCTTCTGTGGGGATGAGTCCCCGTTCACCCGAACAGTGGTTGAGGCAGCCATGCCAGGCGATTTCCGGGTACCTCGGCTGGAAACTTATGATGGCCGGACAGATCCACAGGCTCACCTGACCAAGTACAAACGCAGCATGATGATGCACGGTGCTGATGATGCTACCTTGTGCAAGTGTTTTGAAGTAACCCTCACAGGACCAGCAACAGCGTGGTACAATTCATTGGCCCCAGGGACCATCAGGGAGTTCCAGGAGCTATCCACGGCCTTTACACAGCAATTCATTGGAAGTCGGCCGACGGCGAAGATGCCTGTCCAGATGTTCGACATAGCGCAGAGGAACGGAGAAACCATCCGTGACTATGTCGAAAGGTTCAACAGAGAGGCCCTAAGTGTCCCAGACTTTCGGCCCGAAATACGCATCCTCGCCATGATACGGGGCCTTCGGAGAGACTCACAGCTGTTCTACGAATTTTCAAAGGACCCTCCGGACACGCTTGGCGAGTTCTACCGAAGGGCCGAGCAGCACATGACAGCCGAAGAGCTGAGGATGGGTGGACCGAAGACTGATCACGCCCGTGCCGAAGGGTCCAGCCAGCAGACGCGGTATCCGACCGACCAAGCAGGACGACCTCGAAGGACTAGGGGAAGGAAACCCCCAACCTTCACACCTCTGAACACCACGAGGACCAACATCCTCATGACAATGGAGAGACAGGGGACCCAAGTTCAGCGGCCAAGGGCCATGACCGCTGATAACAAAAAGAACATGAAGAAGTTCTGCCAGTTTCATCGCGACCACGGCCACGATACCGAAGACTGCTTCCAATTGAAAAAATACATAGAGTCGCTGATAAAACAAGGCCAACTTCGGCGATACCTGCGGATGCCTTCCCCGAAAGGGAGGAAGGAGGAAGAAGGAAAGGCAGATGACGAGGACTACGACTCCGACAGACGGAGGAACCGAAGTCCGAAAAGGCGCCCTCCACCTCCCGCGGGAATAATACAAACAATCACGACAGGGCTCCCATCCTCGGAAAGAAAGAGGAAGGCCAGAGAAATAGCAATAGCAGTGATGGAGTATCAAAGTCCGACGAAGAAGCTGACCCGCAAGGATGGTACCACTATCATCTTCCCCCATGACGATCCCCTTCTGGTCATGGTAAGGATAGGAAACTGGGACGTCAAGAGAGTGCTGCTTGACGATGGATCAAACGCCGACGTCCTGTTCTCACATTTGCTGCCGAACTTGGGCATATCCAACACCGACCTCAAGCCCGTCACTTCGCCTACTTTCGGGGTAGGACCATCCGAACTGCCCGTCCTCGGATGGATTGATCTTCCCCTAATGATGAGAGGAACTTCAGTAGATGGGACAGCTGAATTATTCGCCTCCACAATGACAAGATTTATTGTCATGGATGTTCCTTCATCATACAACGCCATCCTTGGAAGACAAACACAGGGAAATCTGCACATTCGCCCTGATGTAAGATACTTAACTGTCACCTTCGCCACCAAGGATGGAGACGCAGAGATTTTCATCGATCAAGGCGAAGTAAGGAAAGTGTTCGTCAAGGCACGAAAAGCTCCAGCAAACAACTTCGCGCAAATTGTAGAGGCAGAGGCCTTGCCAGCTGGAAAACCAAAGAAGGGCGAGGCAGAAGATCTCGCGAAGGAAGAAATGGAAGAGATAGAACTTGTCCCAGGCCGAAATACCCGAATAGGGAAAAACCTGGCCGAAGGTGACAAGAAAAAACTTGTATCCTTTCTACTGATGAATAAAGACCTGTTTGCCTACTCGCCGAAAGATATGCTGGGGGTAGACCCCCGCGTAATACAGCATAGTCTCAAAGTAAGTCCGGAAGCAAAACCTGTCCGGCAAAAGAAACGGGGCATCTCAGCCCAAAAAAGTAACTTTGTCAAAACCGAAGTTCAGCGCCTATTGGCCGCTGACGTAATCAGGGAGGTCAAGTACCCCGAGTGGTTAAGCAATGTGGTTATTGCCACAAAAGAAGGGAGCAGTAAGCTCCGAATGTGCCTCGACTTCAAAAATTTGAACGATGCTTGCCCAAAAGACTCATACCCTCTCCCACCAATAGACCAATTGGTAGACTCAACTGCCGAATACGGGCTCCTAAGTTTCCTAGACGCCTTCAGTGGATATCATCAAATAAGGATGGACCCCGAAGACGAGGAGAAGACCGCCTTCATCACAGAGGGTGGAACATATTGTTACATCAGGATGCCCTTCGGGCTCAAAAATGCTGGAGCTACCTACCAGAGGTTGATGAGCAAGGTCTTTAATCATCAAATAGGGAGGAACATGGAAGTCTATGTTGATGACATGATAGTCAAGAGCAAGCTGCCTAATGGCCACGTCGCAGATCTAAAGGAAACTTTCCACCAGCTCAGAACCTTCGGGATCCGCCTTAACCCCGAAAAGTGCATCTTCGGCGTGACCTCGGGAAAGTTTCTCGGGTACATGGTATCAGAAAGAGGCATTGATGCTAACCCAGAAAAAATTAAGGCTCTGCTCGAATTCCGAACTCCCGTCACAATAAAAGATATACAAAGACTCACTGGAAGGATAACCTCTCTTAGCAGGTTCATTTCCAGATATGGAGACCGGTGTCGAGCATTCTTCAAAGTCCTCACTAAATCAGCAAAAAAGGAGGGCAACCTCGGAAGTAATGATCATCCTTGGAACAAGGACTGCCAAAAGGCCTGGGAAGAGCTCAAAATCTACTTAGCCCGCCTGCCCACTCTACGGCAACCTCGCGAGGGAGAACCCCTTGTGTTATACCTCGCCGTCACAGAAAAAGCAGTAAGCTCGGTCCTTGTGAAAGAGGAAGGGTCAAAGCAATGGCCGGTTTACTATGTAAGCAAGTCCCTGCACGGTGCCGAAGTCAGGTACCCCTTGCTACAAAAAGCTATATATGCCTTGGTACTGGCAGGAAGAAGACTACGACCATATTTTCAGGCTCACCCTATCATCGTCCGAAGTAGCCTACCTCTACGGGACGTCATGAGGAAGGTTGATCATTCGGGAAGGCTTTCCAAATGGTGCATAGAACTTGGCGAACACGACATCACTTATGAACCTCGGAAAGCCATAAAAGCTCAAGCTTTGGCAGACTTCATTGCCGAAGTACCCATCACCGAAGGTAGCCATTCGGATTCTGGCGAAGGCGAGCCAGAATGGACTTTATATGTCGACGGAGCCTCAGGGTCCGAACACCAGGGAGCCAGAGTAATTATCAGAGGTCCCGAAGGTCTGGAAGTAATGAAGGCCATCAAGTTCAGCTTTAACGTCACCAACAATATGGCCGAGTACGAAGCTCTCATAGCAGGGTTGCGCCTAGCCAGAAAAATCGGTGTGAGAAACTTGAAAGCCCACAGCGATTCCCAGCTGGTAGTTCGGCAAACAGCAGGGGACTATGGGGCGAAGGACCCAACCTTGGCAAAATACCATGAACTGGTGGCGAAGCTCATTCGGGAGTTCGACACCGTACGAATCGAAAATGTGCCTCGTCGAGATAATGCCGAGGCAGATTGCTTGGCAAAATCGAAAACATGCACCGAGGTGCTAGATCACCCGAGCATCACAGTGCTGAGCATAGTAACTTCGGAAAAAGGCTGGAAAGACCCAATAAAAAGATATCTCGCAACCAATACGCTCCCCGAAGACCCCAGCGAAGCAGCAAAAGTGCGAAGACGCTCCGGTCGTTTCTTCCTGATTGGAGAAGAATTATATCGGCAGGGATATGCAAATCCACTGCAGAGGTGTGTTGGCGAAGAGGATACTAAAATGATCCTCGAAGAAGTTCACGAAGGCGCTTGTGGTTCGCACATTGGAACCGACGCTCTAGCAGCAGTGATACTTCGCCAGGGATACTTTTGGCCTACCCTGAGAAAGGACGCTAGACAGTTCGTCCTGAAATGTGGTAATTGCCAAAGACATGCGAATATCCAATGGACACCCTCGGAATTGGTAACTTCGGCTGATTATCCCTGGCCCTTCGCAGTTTGGGGCATAGACCTCATTGGGCCGCTCCCGATAGCGCCTGGAGGCATGAAGTTCTGCGTAGTCGCAGTAGACCATTTCTCTAAATGGGTCGAGGCAGAACCCTTGGCAACTATCTCAGCAAAAGAGGCACAGAAGTTCATATGGAAGAACATTGTATGCAGATTTGGCATATCGAGGGTACTAGTAGCCGACAATGGGTCCCAGTTTATAGACAAAGGCTTCCAAGAATTCATCAGTGACCTCAGAATAAAAATACACTTCACCCCAGTAGCTCACCCCCAAAGGAATGGACAAGTAGAAGTGTCTAACAGGACTATCAAAGATGGTCTGAAAAAGAGACTGGGGGAAGCAAAAGGGAAATGGCCAGGAGAGCTCCCAAGTGTGTTATGGAGCTACCGAACAACACCCCGAAAAGCCACAGGGGAAACACCTTTTTCACTGGTTTTCAGTACAGAGGCTATCATCCCAATCGAGGTAGTGCAACCATCGGTGCGAGTGCAAGTGTTTGATGAAAGGGGAAATGACCTCGGCCTAAGAACCAAGCTTGACCTTGTCGGCGAACATAGAGAAATAGCCGAGCTGAGAAGGAAAGCTTTCCAGCAAAGAGTGGCCGCAGCTATAAACTTGCGAGCCAGGCCAAAGGGAATAAAGGAAGGGGACCTTGTTCTCCGAAAAGCTGAATTTGGACCCCGAAGACCATCTCACGGGGTACTTCGCGCAAATTGGGAAGGTCCCTATCTGGTACTTGCCGAAGTGCGAAAAGGAGTTTACAAGCTCGGCAACGCCGAAGGCATAGAATTAAAAAATACATGGCATTCGGATGCCTTGAAAAAATTCTATGCTTAGGATTTTGGTAGGAAAGTTGTATTGCACAAGTTAGAAGAAATTTTTTCTAAGTACAAAAGACTTAGCCAAAATTCTTGAGCGTAAATTGTACAAGTTAGAATTTCGCGAGGGTGATCGCCGGGATAAGTGTAGGTTTGATTTTCCGAAGTCTCTTGAGCGAATGTGTTCGGGACAATAGGAAATGAAAAATCTTGCAAAAAATTCTAAGTACAAAAGTTTGCAAGCATAGATCCGATTTTTCGAAGTCTCTTGAGCGAATGTGTTCGGGACAATGGGAAATGAAAAATCTTGCAAAACACTTAGCCAAAATTTTACAAAAGAAAGAAAGAACCTTTATTGAGGATGGAGCTGCTTACACAGAAGGAAGCTTGCCAAAAAGAAGAAGTACAAAAAGAGGAAAAAGAAGGCAAAGGACCCTAATACAGACTAAGGGATCTCGGCATCTCGGGAGCCACCAGCTTCTGCGTCCTTATCCACTGCCTTCGGCGCCGGAAGAGAGAAGGGCAGTCTGAGATGCTCAATTTTGGACCAAGACCACCGAGGCCCCTCGGGAATGTTTAGGGCCTCCAAAAAGGAGAGGTCCAGATCTGGGAACCTCTGAAGGACTTGGTGCCGAGCAAGGCAAAAGCCGTCCTGAAAGCCGACCTTGGTCATTTCATCGGCCTTTTCCTTCTCGACCCCTAGCTCGTTAAGCTCCTTCTCCAGATCAGCGACCTCCTTCTTCAGTGCCTTCATCTTCTTCTTCTTCGGCTCCTTCTTCAAAGACTCGACCTTGGCCTGGAGCTCGGCCTTCTCAGCAAGCGCCTTCGCCAGGAGAGCCTCAGACTCTGACTTCTCCTTTTGAAGTGCCTCGTTCGCCGAAGTCAGCTCCGCCACCTTGGAGCCAAGGTCAGAAATCTTCTGGGAGGAGTCCTTCAAAAGTTCTTCTTTCTCCTTCAAGAACTCCTCCCGAACGGTAGCAACCTCCTTCTGCGCAGCTTGGGCCATCTCCGTGTTCTTGGCAGCTAATTCAGAACACATGGCCTTAGATTTTTCTAGGCAATCTAAGGCCGAGACTCTGAACGCCGCCTGCTTCGCCACCCGAACCCTGAGGAGGCCAGTGAGCCCCAGCAGCTGCAAAGTAGTAAGAACAAAGTCAGTAAGGCAAAAAACGAGCCAAACACTTAGAAGAAATCAAGAGGAAACAAAACAAAGGCATGAAGTATACCTGGGCAGCGTGCTCGGAAACTTTTGCAGCAAGGGACTCGTCGCTCGGGCACGCCTCGGAAATGGCCTTAAAAGAGGCCTCGGTGAGGATCCCCCGCGAGATTTGGTTGGCCATTCGGGGGCAGTCGCCTCCGGAGTACAAGTTCATGTCCTCCGTAAACGACCAGAAAGGCTCCCTCGGGATCTTCCCCTTCGGGATATGGGCATCCCGAAAGGCTCGTTTCCGAGCGTGCTCGGCTGCCCAATTCGGATATAGCAGCTCCCCTGTATGGCAAAACAAGAAACTTATCAAGGCAAGTAATCGCCAAAGTTCAAAAATAAGGGCACCAAAGCTTGCCTAAGTGAACGAACCTGGCGGCACCTCGGCCACATCGTCGTCAGAGTCCCGGGCCTCCTTGGTAGAAATCTCCTTGCCTTTGCTCTTGCGGCGCTCCTCGGCAGAAGGAACTTCTACCAAGGCGTCCAGAAGAGTCACCGAGGAAGTAGGACTCCGAGGAGGGACGTCGGCAACGACCTCGGTCGGTGGGGCAGCAGCGACCTCGAGCTCTTCGGGAGCCTCCTCGGGAATTTCTGGCTGAGGAGGAGGCTCGTTCTTCTTCGCTTGTTTCACCGAGGACGGCCCGGCCCCATATGCTTTCCATCTTCGGGAGACGGCCTTCTTCGTCTGCTCGCCTTTCCCGGCTTGACCGAGAAAAAGGGACTTGTAATAGTCAGCAGACTCGTCGCCCATCTCTGAAACAAAAGAAAGACATCAGTGTGAGTCCGAGAAGTACTTATACTGAAAAATTCTTGAGATAACTTACGCTCATAAAAGGACTCGTAAGTGACCTCCTCCCGAAGGAGTTGCACCAACCAGGAATCCTTCCCAGCGATGGCAGGAGCCGGCATCTCGAGGTCCGTCTTGTGCTCCTTCACTACCCCTAGCTCCCGAAGGACCTCCTCGGTCATCAATTTCCACTTGATGGGGAAGGGGTAGAGGGGGCGCGAAGGGACCTCGGAATCCCAGTCGGAGACTGCTCGGATCCGTCTGTCGAAGTCCGCGAATCTGGGTGCCAACTCAGGAGTGAGCAGCATCCTCGGGTCTACGACATCCATCTCCAACTTTCCCCGAGCCCACTTGGTCGGAACGTACGACCAGGCCTCCTCCATCTTGAGAAAGAAAAATTTTTGTTGCCACCCTCGCCAGCTGTCCTTAGTGGCGAAAGTGAACATATACTTTTTGCTCCCCGATCCCCGAGGTAGCATGAAGTAGAAGCCACCCTTCGGGACCGTATAGAGCTTATAGTACTGCAAAAAAAGAATGAAGTGGGGTTCTATTTTGAAAACGCCGCACATGCAAAGGAAGGCGTTAAAGTAGCAGTACGAGTTCGGGGGAAGTTGATTTACGGCAATGCCATGAAATTGGCAAAAGTCGCAAATCACCCTCGACGGGGGGTACCGAAGTCCGGCCTTCAGTTGGGCGCGAAAAACGGTAACCTCGTTTTGACGGTTCATAAAACTGACCTCCTGAGGACCAGGAAGTCTGGTGGTGGCATAAGAAGGAAGAAAAAATTTCTTGGTCCATCTTTCTAATTTTTCCGAGGTCGTACAACAAGTATGACTAGCAAGGGGAAGCCAACTTTCCGGGATAGGAGAAACAGTTGGCGAAGACATTTTTGGAGGAAAAGACGACTTTGGGGAATGAAAAAATGACTTCGGGAAAGCTTTAAAATCAAAAGGCTCTGGAAATCAAAACCCACCAAATCTTTTGCCGAAATCTGGGTTTGAAGACGCCGTCGCGAAAACTGACCGGAAAAAACTCCGTCAAACAGCACCGTCGCAAAGAACAGAAGAGAATCGGAAGGCAAGAGGAGAGCAAAAGCAGAAGCAAAAAGAGATTATGACGGAGTGGTGTATATATAGGCCAAGGGGGGGTAGGCGAACCGGCGTCATGAGTGCTCCGCGAAGGCGAACAGTCGCCATAACTGCTCGGTGCGCATAAAAAGGCGCGCTTGCCCTATCCGATGCACCCCCTGCCAATAACAAGCTGCCATGTGTCAGCCATCGCGCCAAAAGAGGGACACGCTTTCTAACAGCCCAGAGTCCTAGGCGCGCCGCTCCAGACTGACACGCCTGGTTACAAGACGCGATGTTGCGCAGACCTACAGAAGGGAGAATTAGGCTACCTCGAAGACACCAAAAGACAGGCTATGGACGAACAGCCTATGTCTTCGGAGAAAAAGGTCCATCTTCGGCACAGGTATTACACCCAAAGCCCCGAAGGACCTTCTCCAAAAAGCTGACAAGCCGAAGTCTCCACTTCGGCTTTCTGGAGGGGGGGCCTGTGATAGCCGAAGGGCTATCGCCTCTCTCACTACATATTTCCTGCCAGAAGCGTGGATGGGAAACCTGGCGTCATCCGAAGGAGGCGCTAACACTGACCTCGGAAGGAGCGAAGCCGAACGCCCCGAACCCATGACCTCGGCTAGAACGCCAAAAACGTTAGAGGTGTTGCCGGCTCCCTCGGGGGACCGAACGGATCACCTTCGGGGATAAAAGACCGGCTATCGCAAGCAGGAGAGACCCTCCCCGAAGGCGGAACCCCCGAACCAGGGAAGTCCCCGAACCACGGGCATAATTCTCGAAGGAGGGCATTCGTACCAAAGGACGACCTCGTCCAAAGAACCTCGGGAGTACGACACGAGCATTTAAGGAGCCTCTGACATGTCGCCCACAGGCGCTACACGCCGCCTCAAACGGCGGTCTGACGCGCCGACGCCGTTCGAGTCCTATCACAGCCTGTCTCAGTCCAAGGCTCAAAGAGCCTATAAGCGGCTACATGTTCCCTACGCCCGAAGGTACAAAGGACATCTGACCGAACACGTGTCATGATCTGAACGGGCTGGGCACTCCTATAAATACCAGGAAACACGCCCTGGCAAGGGATCGGACCCTCTTTCCCTGAGAAAACACACAAAGGCAAGGCCATCTATTCCTCTTTGTCCCCCCTCTATCTCCTCTCTGGGCACTGACTTGGGCGTCGGAGGCTCCTCCCCAGAAAAACACACCGAGGACCTCCTAACCCTCTTTTCTGAGCATTTCAGGTACTCTCCCCTGGGTAACTTACACTCCAGACGTTCTCCCTCTCAGGAAGTCTCTCCCGAAGTCACAATGTCACATGACGAAGATGCAGTCGGGCATCAACCGACCTTGGAATAAAGATGCACTTCGCCTCGGTAGCTCATCCTCAAAGCAACGGACAAGTAGAGGTATCCAACAGAACCATAAAAGAGGGTCTGAAAAAAAGGTTGGCGGAAGCAAAGGGAAATTGGCCAAGAGAACTTCCTAGTGTGCTGTGGAGTTATCGGACAACACCCCGAAGGGCCATGGGGGAGACACCTTTTTCTCTCATCTTCGAAACAGAGGCCATTATCTCTATCGAAGTAGTGCGGCCATTAGTAAGAGTACAAGTGTTCGATGAGGGAGGAAATGACCTTGGATTAAGAGCTGATGGCCTCGGGCCTCATTGCTTATAGTCATGGTGACTGGTGGAGAGACTTCTGGGAGGAAGAACGCCTGGTCGACTGGACCGCCTAAAGGAGAGTGCCTGAAAGCTCAGAAACAAAAGGTTAGGAGGCCCCCGGAGTGTTTTTCCGGGGGGGGAGCCTCCGACGCCCAAGTCAGTGGTGGCCGAGAGAAAGGCAGTAAAGATAGCACAAAGGGCTGAGGAGTTTTGCCTGGTAATGGGAGCCGTATTTTGCCAGCCAACCCCCCTGTCTGGTATTAAGTCCTGGTATTTATAGGAGTGCCTAGCCCGTTCAGATCGCGACACGTGTTCGGTCGGATGTTCCTGAATTTCTGGGCGTAGGGGACAGATAGTTGGTAGCTGGTTGCCTTGAGCCATGTGCTGAGACGGGCCATGATGTGATTTTGATGGCGTCAGCGTGGTAGAGCGCCTTTTGAGGCGGCTTGTGGCGTCTGTGAATGGATGTGCCAGAGGCTTCCTTAAATGCTTCCATAAATACCCCTGCCGTACTCCCGAGGTCCCTGGGTGAGGTCGTCCTTTGGTACGGACAGAGCCTCTTCGGGAAACAAGCCCTGAGTTCGGGGTTTCCCAGCTTCAGGGAGTTCCGCCTTCGGGGATATCATGTTCGGCACGCTATGTTAGGTGCCACTTTTCCGAAGGCGATCAGTTCACGACCCTGGGGGGGGCGAGTAGTGTCCTGGCGTGCCGGGCTCGGAGCTCCTCGGCTATCTCCCGAGGTGCCTGATCACACCTTTTCTCGGGTAGCGCCAGCTTCTTCTGGCCATGACTGTGGCAGGGAGTTCGGCCAGATAGAGGCGATAGCCTTTGGCTATCACATGCCCCCCTTTGGAAAGCCGAAGGAAGACTTCGGTTTTGCATCTCTTTCCGAGGTCGTCTGTGGGAGTCTTTTTGGAAGCATAACCTGTTCCGAGGATGTGCCTTTTGCCCGAAGATCACGGGCTCTACGGCCTTGGCCTTTTCTTTGGCGTCCTCGAGGCGGAGTCTGCGTTTTGTTTCTGCAGGTCTGTTCGGCCAAGCGTGTCAGTCTGAGCGGCGCGTCCCAGTTTTCCAGGGATGTCAGAAGACGTGTCCCAGCTTTCAAGGGACGTTTGGAGGACGTGTCCCCTATTTTTGCGCAGCGGTTGACACGTGGCGCTTTGCCATTGGAGGAGAGTCGCGTTGGTTACAGAGGGCGCGCCTTTTCAAGTGCAGAGAGTAATTACGGCGTCGGTTCGCCTCCAAAGGGTACTTATGACGGCGCTTCGGCTATCCACCTCTGGCTTATAAATAGCCCATTTCATCATAAGTTCCTTACGCTTTTGCTCTTTTCTCTGCTTTGCCTCTGTTCTTGCATTTTTCTTGCTTTCTGTGGCGGAGCTTCCTTAATCAGAGCCTTTTTTTCCAGCCAACTTTCACGACGGCGTCCTCAGATTTTGGCAAATCTTTCGGTGGGTTTTTGTTTTCCAGCGCGTTTTGATCCCTTTGTTTTCCAGCGCGTTTTGATCCCTGTGTTCTTCTGAGTTTTTTCTCTGAAAACTGTTTTCTTCCGTTTTCAAACTCATTTTTACGTCGAAAATGCCCATTCCTGAGAGCTGGCAGCCCCTTTTAGCCCATCCTTGTTGCACCACCCCTGAGAAGTTAGAGAGGTGGAAGAAAAAATTCTTTCTTCCCTCTTACGCCGTTATCAGGCTGCCTCGTTCTAGCCACTATGCATTTTCAAACCACAGTAAGGAGGTTACCGTTTTCCGAGCCCAACTGAAGGCCGGTCTTCGGTATCCCCCCCCGAAGATGGTGTGCGAGTTCTGCCAATTTCATGGCATTGCGGTGAACCAGCTTCCCCCGAACTCGTTCTGCTATTTCAACGCCTTCCTCTGCATGTGTGGCGTCTTCGGGATAGAACCCCATTTTAGGATTTTTATGCAGTACTACAAGCTTTCTGTGGTCCCGAAGGGTGGCTTCTATTTCATGCTACCTCGGGGATCCGGGAGCAAGAAATTCATGTTCACCTTCGCTACCAAGGATAGCTGGCGGGGGTGGCAACAGAAGTTCTTCTTCATGAAGAAGGCTGAGTCCTGGTCGTATGTTCCGACCGAATGGGCTCAGGGAACACTGGATGCGGACGTTGGTGATCCGAGGATGCTGCTGACCCCAGAGTTGGCTCCCGTGTTCGCGGATTTCGACGCCCGCATCCGGGCAGTTTCTGACTGGGATCCCGAGGTCTCTCCGCGTGCCCTTTACCCTTTTCCAATCAACTGGAAGTTGATGACCGAAGAGGTCCTTCGGGAACTGAAGGTGGTAAAGGAGCACAAGACTGACCTCGGGATGCCAGCTCCTGCCATCGCCGGGAAAGATTCCTGGTTGGTCAGGCTTCTAAAGGAGGAGATTTCTTTCGAAATGCTTGCCGAAAGTGAGTTATCTTCTACTCCTTTGCTGTTTTTTCCTCGGACTTACGCTGATGTTTCTTTCCTGTTTCAGAGATGGGCGACGATACTGCCGCCTACTACAAGTCCCTCTTCTCCGGCCAAGTGGAGAAGGACGATCAGATGAAGAAGGCGGCTTCCCGAAGGCGGAAGTCTACTGGCGCGGGTCCTTCGAGGAAACGGGTAAAGAGAGCCGCTCAGGTTCCCCTAGACAAAATTTCTGAGGAGACTGCCGAGGAGCCTGGGACAGCCGACATTCCGGCGCCTGAGGCTGCTGCTTCCGAGGTCCCTTCAACCGACGTCCCTCCTCAAAGTCCTACTCCGTCGCCGGCCCTCCTTGATGTAGTGGTAGAAGTACCTTCTGCCGAGGAGCGGCGCAAGCAGAAGGGCAAGGGCATTTCGACCGAGGAGGCCGAGGACTCCGAGGACGTTGTTGTCGAGGTTCCACCAGGTTTGTTTCCAGACAAAGTGTACTTCCTTTGTTTTTTCTGGAATTGCCTTTATCTCTGACCTGCTTCTCTTTTTCGCCCTGCAGGGGAGTTACTTACCCCGAACTGGGCGGCCGAGCACGCGAAGGCGAGGGCCCGCCGTGACGCCAAAGTCCCGCAAGGGAAGATACCGAAGGAGCCTTTCTGGACATTCACGGAGGACATGAACTTGTACTCCGAGGACTGTCCTGAAATGGCCAAGCAGATTGCGAAGGGGGTGCTCACCGAGGCCTCCTTCAAGGCTATAGCGGCGGCCCATCTAGGGGATAACACCCTTGCCGCGAAGATCACCGAGCATGCTGCTCAGGTATAATCCTTCATAGCTCTTCCCCTTCAATTTGGCTCTGACTGACCTTGCGTTTGATCTTCTTTACAGCTGCTGGGGTACGCCGGCTTTCTCCGAGTTCGGGTAGCCAAGCAGACGGCATTCCGAGCTTCGGCCTTAGAGGCCCTAGAAAAGGCGAAAGCGACGTGCTCGGAATTGACCGCCAAGAACCAGCAGCTGGCGGATGCTGCGAAGGAGGAAGCTGCCACCCTTCGGGAAGAATTCCGGAAGGAGAAGGAATTCTTGATGGCGGACTCTTCCCGGAAGATTGCCGACCTTCGTAATGACGTGGTGGGGCTGCGTGCTGCAAACCAAGACCTTCTCCAAGACAAGGCAAAAAAAGAGAATATCATAGTCACACTCTTGTCTGAGAAGAAAGCCCTTCAAGCCGAGGTCCAGTCTTTGAAGAAGGAGCCGAAGGGGGAGGAGCGGATAAAGGTGCTGGAAGAGGAGGTCGGGGACCTGAAGGACGAGCTTGACGACCTTGAGCTTAAGAAGAACAAGTCTGATCAAATGAACAAGGTCGCGTTTCAGGACGGCTTCTGCCTCGCTCGGCACCAGGTTCTCCAGAGGTTCCCAGGTCTGGACCTCTCTTTTCTAGAGGGTCTAGACATTCCTGGGGGACCTCGGTGGAAATGGTCCAAGATCGAACATCTGAAGCTTCCTCCTTCAATTCCAGCGCGGAAGGTGGCGGAAAAGGGTGGGCAAACGAGTGGCTCTCAGGACGCCGCGAACCCTTAGGCTTTTTTAGGGCCCCTTTTCCTTCCCTTCTATTTTGTACTCCTTCTTCGGTACTTCGTTATTGTAAGGCAGCTTTGCTCTTAATGAAGATTTTTTTGGCTAAGTGTTTCTTCGAGTTTCTTTATTTCCATTTTCCCGAACACGTTCGCTCAAGAGACTTCGGAAAACCTGCGATCAAAGAAACTTTTTTACCTTCCTTTGTCCCGAGTGCGTTTTACTCGAGAGACATTTACTGAAAAGTCTGAAAAAATTTGACTAAGTCTTTTTGCAGGCTTTTGCATTTTCCTTTTGTCCCGATCACGATTGCTCAAGGGGCTTCGGAAAACCTTTAATCAAATTTTTTGTTTTTCCAGATGTCCCGAGCATGCTTGCTCTAGGGACTTCGGAAATCCTTCAGTCAATTTTTGTATTTCCAATTGTCCCGAGCATGTTTGCTCAAGGGACTTCGGAAAACCTTTCGCGAGATTTTTCACTTCCCATTTTCCCGAGCATGTTCGCTCAAGGGGGTTCGGGAAATTGTCTCAGCGCTGGGTATGACGAGTACTTTTGCGAGATTTTTGTTATCCATCTTTCCCGAGTGTGATGGCTCAAGCGACTTCGGAAAGTCATATCTATGCTTTACCATGGCGAGCATCTTTGCGGAACTCTTTCTTCATTTCTGTACTTAAGGAATTTTCTCAAGATACTACTGTACTTAGAACATTTTTTGTACAACATACCTCTTCCGCTCAACCTTACGCGTAGAATTTTTTCAAGGCGTCTGAGTGCCAAGTATTCTTCAATTCTACGCCTTCGGCGTCGCCAAGCTTGTACACGCCTTTTCGTACTTCGGCAAGAACCAGGTAGGGTCCTTGCCAGTTTGCGCAAAATACGCCATGGGATGGCCTACGAGGTGCAAAGTCGGCCTTTTGGAGAACGAGGTCTCCCTTCTTGATTTCTTTTGGCCTGTGTTTTTTCGGCTTACGACCAAGGGGTCCCAGCTTTTGTTTCTTTAGCTTGAGGGTCATTTTTTCCCCTATTTTCATCGAATTTCTGGTTTACCCCGTACCGAATGGGTACCCGATCGGCACTACTTCTCGATTGGGGAATTGATGGCCCCCCTTCTCATACCGAAGAACGCTTGTGGAAAAGAAGGTCCCCCCTCCCCCTGTCTCCCCCCTGATAATGGCCTCCTTTCCTTTTCTTCGGGGTTGAAAAGTTTCTCGGTAAAAAACTTTCCGGGGCACGCTTTTTTGTAGCCTCCCCTTTCTAGAACCGACCCAATTTTTTCTCGGCCTTTTCCCCTTTGCTTTTTTCCCCTAGCCCTCTTTTTTTTCCCAAGACCCAATCTTTTTTTTTTAATGGTCCCCCCCTGTTTAGATACTTTTCCTAACCTGGCCCCCAATTGCCTTTTGGGGGTGAGCCCTTACTGGAGCAAGTTCATTTTTTTTTTGGTTCCGAGGTCGGCGATGAATTCTTGGAATCCTTTATCTATGAACTGGGATCCATTATCAGCTACCGGTACCCTCGGTATGCCGAATCTGCATACGATGTTCTTTCATACGAACCTCTGCACTTCTTTTGCCGAGATAGTTGCCAGTGGTTCTGCCTCTACCCATTTTGAGAAATAGTCCACTGCTACCATGCAGAATTTTACACCTCCAGGGGCTGTTGGGAGCGGCTCAACGAGGTCTATGACCTAGACTGTGAAGGGCCAAGGATAGTCTACCGAAGTTACCATTTCCGAGGGCGTCCTCTGGATTTTTGCATATCTCTGGCAGCTACCACATTTCCGGAAAAACTACCTTGCGTCTTTTCTTAGGGTAGGCCAGAAGTATCCCTGGTGAAGTATTACTGCTGCAAGGGCATCGGTTCCGATGTGCGAACCACAAATGCCTTCGTGGACTTCTTCGAGGATCATTTCAGTATCCTCTTCGCCAAACCACACCTCTGCAGCGGATTTGCATATCCCTGCCGATATAATTCTTCGCCAATCAGGAAGAATCGGCTGGAGTGTCTTCAGATTTTGGCAGCTTCACTGGGGTCTTCGGGGAGCGTATTGTCGGCGAGATATCTTTTTATTGGGTCTTTCCAGCCTTTTCCCGAAGTTGATATGCTCAGCACTGTGATGCTCGGGTGGCTTAGCACCTCGGTATATGCTTTTGACTTTGCCAAGCAATCTGCCTCGGCATTATCTCGCCGAGGCACATTTTCGATTCGTACGGTGTCGAACTCTTGGATGAGCTTTGCCACCAATTCATGGTATTTTGCCAAGGTTGGGTCCTTCGCCCCGTAGTCTCCTGCCGTTTGTCACAACTACCAGCTGGGAATCGCTGTGGGCTTTCAAGTTTCTTATGCCGATTTTTCTGGCCAGGCGTAATCCTGCTATGAGGGCTTCATACTCCGCCATATTGTTGGTGACATTGAAGCTGAACTTGATAGCCTTCATTACTTCCAGGCCTTCAGGGCCCCTGATGATCACGCCAGCTCCTTGGTGTTCGGACCCCGAGGCTCCGTCGACATGCAAAGTCCATTCTGGCTCACCTTCGCCATGATCTGGATGGCTGTCCTCGGTGGTGGGTACTTCGGCGATGAAATCTGCCAGTGCTTGAGCTTTTATGGCTTTCCGAGGTTCATAAGCGATGTCGTGTTTGCCAAGCTCTATACACCACTTGGAGAGCCTTCCCGAATGATCAACCTTCTTCATGACATCCCGAAGTGGTAGACTACTTCGGACGATGATAGGGTGAGCCTGAAAGTATGGTCATAGCCTTCTCCCTGCCAGCACCAAGGCATATATAGCTTTTTGAAACAAAGGATACCTGACTTCGGCGCCATGCAGGGATTTGCTCACATAATAGACTGGCCATTGCTTTGGCCCTTCTTCTTTCACAAGGACGGAGCTCACAGCTTTTTCTGTGACGGCGAGGTAGAGCACAAGGGGCTCTCCCTCGCGAGGTTGTCGCAGAGTGGGCAGGCTGGCCAAGTAGATTTTGAGTTCTTCCCAGGCCTTTTGGCAGTCTTCATTCCAAGGATGATCATTACTTCCGAGGTCGCCTTCCATTTTTGCTGCCTTTGTGAGGACTTTGAAGAATGATCGACACCTATCTCCATACCTGGAAATAAACCTGCTAAGAGAGGTTATCCTTCCGGTAAGTCTCTGCACATCTCTTTGATTGTGGCAGGAGTTCTGAACTCGAGCAGAGCCTTAATTTTTTTGGGTTAGCATCAATGCCTCTTTCTGATACCATGTACCCAAGGAACTTTCCCGAAATTACCCCGAAGGTGCACTTCTCGGAGTTAAGGCGAATTCCGAAGGTTCTGAGCTGGTGAAAAGTCTCTTTTAGGTTTGCGACATGGTCAATAGGCAGCTTGCTTTTGACTATCATGTCATCTACGTATACTTCCATGTTCCCTCCCTTTCCCCCCCCCCTCCCTATTTGGTCGTTAAGGACCTTGCTCATCAACCTCTGGTAGGTGGATCCTGCGTTTTTAAGCCCGAAGGGCATCCTGGTGTAACATTACGTCCCCCCCTCGGTGATGAAGGTTGTTTTTTCTTCGTATTCAGGGTCCATCTTTATTTGATGGTAGCCGCTGAAGGCGTCTACGAAACTTAGGAGCCCATATTAGGCAGTTGAATCTACCAATTGGTCTATCGGTGGGAGGGGGTATGAGTCTTTTGGGCAAGCATCGTTCAAGTTTCTGAAGTCGATGCACATCCGGAGCTTACTGCTTCCTTCTTTTGTGGCAATAACCACGTTGCTCAACCATTCGGGGTATTTGACCTCCCTGATGACACCAGCGTCTAACAAGCGCTGCACTTCGGTTTTGACAAAGTTACTTTTATGGACCGAGATGCTCCGTTTCTTTTGCCGGACAGGTTTTGCCTCGGGATTAACTTTAAGGCTATGCTGTATTACGCTAGGGTTTATCCCTGGCATGTCTTTCGGCGAGTAGGCAAATAGATCTTTATTTTCCAGTAGAAAAGATACAAGTTTTTTCTTGTCACCTTCGGCCAAGCTCTTCCCTATTCGGGTAGATTGACCTGGGACAAGTTCTACTGTTTCCATTTCTGCTTTCGCGGGATCTCCTTCCTTGCCTTTCTCTGGTGCCTTTGCCTCCATCGTTTGTGCGGAGTTGTTTGCCGGAGCTTTTCGTGCCTTTACGAACACCTTTCTTACTTCGCCTTGATCTATGAAGATCTCTGCATCTCCATCCTTGGTGGCGAAAGTGACAGTCAAGTATTTCACATCAGGGCGAATGTGTAGATTTCCCTGTGTCTGTCTCCCAAGGATGGCGTTGTACGATGAAGGGACATCCATGACAATAAACTTCGCCATTGTGGAGGCGTAAAGTTCAGCAGTCCCTTCCACCGAAGTTCCTTTCATCATCAAGGGGAGATCGATCCATCCGAGGATAGGCAGTTCGGACGGTCCTACCCCGAAAGTAGGCGAGGTGACGGGTTTGAGGTCGCTGCTAGATATGCCCAAGTTCGGCAGTAAGTGTGAGAACAGGACATCAGCGTTCGATCCGTCGTCGAGCAGCACTCTTTTGACGTCCCAGTTCCCTATCCTCGCCATGATCAGCAGCGGATCGTCATGGGGAAAGATGATGGTGGATCCATCCCTGCGGGCCAGTTTCTTTGTCGGATTCTGATATTCCATGACAGCTATTTATCTGGCCTTCATTTTTCTTTCCGAGGGAATGGGAGCCCCGTCGTGATTGTTTGTATTACTCCTGCCGGAGGTGGAGGGCGCCTCTTCGGACTTCGGTTTCTTCGCCTGTCAGAGTCGTAGTCCTCATCTTCTACCTTGCCTTCCTCCTCTTTCGTCCCCTTCGGGGAAGGAAACCGTAGGTACCGCCAAAGTTGGCCTTGTTTTATCAACGACTCAATGTACTTCCTTAGTTGCAAGCAAATCCTCAGGTCTCGCGGCACATGATCGCGATGATAACTGGCAGAACTTCTTTATGTTTTTCTTGTTATCAGCGGTCATGGCCCTTGGCCAGCGAATCTGCGTCCCCTGCTTTTCCATCGTCATAAGGATGTTGGTCCTAACCGTGGTGTTCAGGGGTGTGAAAGCTGTCTGGGTAAATTTCCTTCCAAAACCAAGCATTCTCCGAGGAGGCGCACCCGCCTGTAGTCGGTTGGATGCCGAGTTTGCTGGTTTGAAGCCCTTTGCCGCGGGTTGTGGCAGTCGAGACTTGGGCCCACCCATTCTCTGCTCTTCGGCCGTCATGTGCTGTTCGGCCCTTCGGTAAAATTCACCGAGGGTGTCTGGAGGGTCCTTGGAGAAATTCATAAAAGCTCAATTGCGGAGTCCCTCCGAAAACCCCTTGTCATGGCGAGGATGTGTATTTCGGGCTAAAGGTCTGGGACGCTCAAACTTCTGTTAAACCTTTCGAGATAGTCACGGATGATTTCTCTATGTCGAACAGTGCCGTATAGGTTTCTCCGCTGGCGGACTGAGAATATGTCGAAACATTAAGGCGGGCCATAACTCCTGGCCGAAGACGACTACCTGGAGCTTCAACCTGTTATGAACGCAGTTGTTGATCCTGTGAGGGTCCTTGGAAAAATTTGTGACAAGGTAGCATCTTGGACTCCGTTCAGTTATAATGCTGCGTTTGTACTTTGTCAGATGGGCCAGAGAGTCAATGTGGCCGAAACATCTGCAGCCGAGGTACCTCGTATGTCACCTGGCACCGCTGCGTCAAATACAGTTTAGGTGAACGGTACTCGAGAGTCAGGTGGGCCTGACAGTCCGGAATCCAGACCATCGTGCGGTGCTACTTGCCTTAGGCACCCTGAAGTAGCCTGGCATAGCTGCCTCTACCACAAGGGTCGTGGTGTTAGGAGACTGGATCCCCAAAAAAGACTGCAGACGCCTCGTCTGGGAGCAAACTGGCGTCGAGGTGAGAGGGACCTGCCTCAGGCGACTCGGTCCAGCGCTGTGAGTCAATATTTTCTCCATGGGGCTGGTTTGTCGCGTAGGTTGTTTTTCCGAGTGGTATGGAGCCTGTGAGGACTCACCACGTGGGTCCGAGCATCCCGAACTATGATCGGTCGAGGGGAGGGTGGTACCGAGGTCGTCCTGGCAAGGAAGGCTACTTCGGGCGTGAGAATTTTGTGGCTGGTTAGGCCTCTGTTGTGCCATCTGGAAGGTTGTGCCCTGAACGGGTAAATTCATCTGTTGAAAGCTCATAGTAATAACTAGAGGGAGGTCTTCCTCGACATCCTAGAATTGCCTGGGAATGACTGCTTAGCTGGGTTGCTGCTCAGGCGCGGAGGGCGTTTCGGGAGTCCCTTGACCTTAGAACGCCGAGTTTGAATGATAGTATCCTCTCCATAAGGTGTCTACAGACGGTGCCAAATGATGCCTCAGCCTCTGGGTCAGGTGACATTGTAAGTCACAGAGAAAGCTCATGAGGGGTAGAATGACCAAATGACACTCTTCCTCAGGCGTGGAAGTCCATGGGAGGGCTTGGAAGAGTGGGTCAGAAGGTCCCCTGGGGGTGTGTTTCGCGGACAGAGGAGCCTCCGAAGTCCTTTTTCAGTAGACACGCCGAAAGTTAAATAAGGGAGGCGCACTGAAAAGTAGAAAGGCCTTGCCTGTTTGTGTTTTCTCAAGGCCAAATGAGTCTGCTCAGAGGATCCATCGCATGCCCAGACATGGTGGTTTCTGGAGGTATTTACTGAGGAGTATCCAGCCCGTTCAGATCATGACACGTGTTCGGTTAGAGTGGTTCCTGAATTTCTGGGCGTAGGGGACAAGTAGCTGAGGGCAGGTTTCTTGAGCCTTGAACCGAGACAGGTCGTGACGGGACTTGGATGGCGTCGGTGTGTTAGACCGGTGTTTGGAAGGAGAGCACTGTAATGTCTGTGGGTGACATGTCTGTTCGTACCCTCTAAATGCTCGTGACCGTACTCCCGAAGTCCCTGGACGAGGTCGTCCTCTGGCGCGGATGATAAGTGTCTGGCCCGGGAAGATCGTGACACGTACCTCGGGGAGTTCTGCCTGATTCAGGGTTCCGCCTTTGGGGACAATCCTCTTCGGCTAGCGATAGCTCGATTCTTCATCTCCGAAGGTGATCTGTTTAGTACCTCGGCCTGGGCTATTCGGCGCCAAATTTTCTTCTGCTTGCGGTGGATTGTTCATCTGACCTTCCTTACGATCTAACTAACCAAGCTAATAGTATTTCCAAAACGTACATTTGGGATTTCTCTTGGGTTTGCCAGGATAGATCCAAAGTTGAGAAACACTGGAAAACGCTCATTCGGAGGTCATTACTAGTAGCCAAACAGGGATGAGCCTCCCCCGCCCTGAATTTCAGAAGTTTTGATAGGGGGCCTACGTCTAGAAGGGCTATTGCCTCTATCTGACCCGAACTCGGATAATCAGCGAACGCGAGGACACTATTAGCCCCCCCGAGGTACTAAACAGATCGCCTTCGGAAATGGAGAATCAGCTATTGCAAGCCGAAGAGGATCTCCCCGAAGGCGGAACCCTGAATCAGGGAACTCGCCGAACTACGGGCACATTTCCCGAAGGGGCACCGTCCGCGTCAGAGGACGACCTCATCCAGGGACCTCGGGAGTACGGTATGAGCATTTAAGGAGCCTCTGACATGCCGCCCACAGACGCTACATGTCACCTCAAACGGCGATTTGACACACCGACGCCGTCCAGGTCTTGTCACGACCTGTCTCGGTTCAAGACTCAAGGAGCCTGCCACCGGCTACTCGCCCTCTACGCCCAGAAACTCAGAGAACATCCGACCGAACACGTGTCGTCATCTGAACGGGCTGGGCTTCTCTATAAATACCAGGGAACAGACCCTGGCAAACGGTTGGACTCCTCCTCCTTGAGAAAATACAGGCAAGCCCACTAAAAACTCTAGTGCTTCCCCCTTACCTTCTCAGGAAACTGACTTGGGCGTCGGAGGCTCCTCCCCGGAAAAGCACCCCGGGGACCTCCTAACCCTCTTCTCTGAGCTTTTCAGGCACATTCCCCTGGGAAACCTCAACTCCAGACGCTCTCCTCCACAAGAAGTCCTCCCGGAAGTCACCATGCCTTCCAGTGAAGATGTCTCAGGGCATCATTTGGCGCCGTCTGTGGGAAACCATCCTCGGGTCGCCGTCGTTGAGACTCGGCGTTCTAAGGACAAGGGACTCCCGAGGTCCCCGTCCGCGCCTGAAGTCCAACCGGCCACTGAGCAAGCCCTCCCAGGGACTTCCACGCCTGAGGAAGAGCGTCCTCTGGTCATAACCATGAGCTTTCTGCGCGACTTTCAACGTTCTGTTGTGGCTGAAATGACACAACAGATAGACCGAAGGTGGCCGCAACAAGCTCAAGCCCAAAGGCCTCCTTCGCCAGCACACCCTCGGGAAAAAAGTCCCAAACCAACCCATCGTAGTTCGGGATGCGGAGACCCACGAGAGGAGTCTTCAACAGAAAACATGCCCCTCGGGGCACGGCTCGCGGGACAAGCAGGGTCAAGACGACCCAAAATCACACACAGGAGGAGCCAGTCACCTGAGGCGAGGTCCCCATCCCCTCAGCGCCGAACTCACTCTCCGAAGAGGCACCGACAATCTCCCCTCCCAGAAGAAGAACCTAGCGCCACGATCCTTATGGAGAAGATATTGGCGAGGTTGGACAGAGTGGAGAAACAGGTGGCCCGCAAACCCGTCTGGGCTAGGCTGTCTGGAACCTTTTGTGGGGATGAGTCCCCATTCACCCAAGATGTAGTTGAGGCAGCCATGCCAGGTGACTTCAGAGTACCTCGGCTGGAAACTTATGATGGCCGTACTGATCCACAGGCCCATCTGACCAAGTACAGACGCAGCATGATGATGCACGGTGCCGACGACGCTACCTTGTGCAAATGTTTCGAGGTCACTCTCACTGGGCCAGCAACAGCCTGGTATAATTCATTGGCCCCAGGAACCATCACGGAGTTCCAGGAGTTATCCACAGCCTTCACGCAGCAGTTTATCGGAAGTCGGCCAACGGCGAAGATGCCGGTTCAGATGTTCGACATAGCGCAAAGAATTGGAGAGACCATCCGCGACTATGTCGAGAGATTTAACAGAGAGGCCTTGAGTGTCCCAGACTTTCGGCCCGAAGTACGCATCCTCGCGATGACACGGGGCCTTCGGAGGGACTCACAGCTGTTTTACGAATTCTCCAAGGACCCCCCGGACACGCTGGGCGAATTTTACCGAAGGGCCGAACAGCACATGACAGCCGAAGAACTGAGAATGGGCGGACCGAAGTCCGATCACACCCGGGCCGAAGGGTCCAACCAGCAAACCCGGTATCCCACCGAACAGGCAGGCCGACCTCGGAGAACGAGAGGAAGGAAACTCCCCATTTTCACACCCCTGAACACCACAAGGACCAACATCCTCATGACAATGGAAAGGCAGGGAACTCAGGTTCAGCGGCCACGGGCCATGACCGCCGACAACAGAAAGAATATGAAGAAGTTCTGCCAGTTTCATCGCGACCACGGCCACGACACCGAAGACTGCTTCCAATTGAAAAAGTATATAGAGTCGCTGATAAAACAGGGCCAACTTCGGCGTTATCTGCGCATGCCTTCCCCGAAAGGGAGAAAAGAGGAGGAAGGAAAGGCAGAAGATGAGGACTACGACTCCGACAGGCGGAGAAACCGAAGTCCGAAAAGGCGCCCCCCACCTCCAGCGGGAATCATACAAACAATTACGACGGGACTACCATCCTCGGAAAGAAAGAGGAAGGCCAGAGAAATAGCAGTCATGGAGTATCAAAGTCCAACAAAAAAGCTGGCCCGAAAGGATGGTTCCGCCGTCATTTTTCCCCATGACGACCCATTATTGATCATGGCGAGAATAGGAAACTGGGACGTCAAGAGAGTGCTGCTTGACGACGGATCAAATGCCGACGTCCTGTTTTCACACTTGCTGCCGAGGTTGGGTGTATCTAGCAGCAACCTCAAGCCCGTCACCTCGCCTACCTTCGGGGTAGGTCCGTCCGAACTGCCCGTCCTCGGATGGATCGATCTCCCTTTGATGCTGAAAGGGACTTCGGTGATTGGGACAGCAGAGTTGTACGCCTCCACAATGGCAAGGTTCATCGTTATGGATGTCCCTTCATCGTACAACGCCATCCTTGGAAGACAGACACAGGGAAACCTGCACATTCGCCCTGATGTCAAGTACTTAACCGTCACTTTCGCCGCCAAGGATGGAGATGCGGAAATCTTCATAGATCAAGGCGAAGTAAGGAAGGTGTTCGTCAAAACACGAAAGGCTCCAGCAAACAACTTCGCACAAGCTGTGGAAGCAAAAGCACCAAAAAAGGGCGAGGCAGAGAATCCCGCGAAGGCGGAAATGGAAGAAGTAGAACTTGTCCCAGGCCAAAATACCCGAATAGGGAAAAACTTGGCCGAAGGTGACAAGGAAAAACTTGTATCTTTCTTACTGACAAATAAAGATCTGTTTGCCTACTCGCCGAAAGACATGCCAGGGGTAAACCCTGACATAATTCAACATAGCCTCAAAGTAAGTCCGGAAGCAAAGCCTGTCCGGCAAAAGAAGCGAGGCATCTCAGTTCATAAAAGTAACTTTGTCAAAACCGAAGTCCAACGACTGTTAGAAGCCGATGTCATCAGGGAGGTCAAGTACCCTGAATGGTTAAGCAATGTGGTAGTTGCCACAAAAGAAGGAAGCAGCAAACTCCGGATGTGCATCGACTTCAGAAACTTGAACGATGCTTGCCCGAAAGATTCATACCCTCTCCCACCGATAGACCAATTGGTAGACTCAACTGCCGAATACGGGCTCCTAACTTTCTTAGACGCCTTCAGTGGGTATCATCAAATAAGGATGGACCCTGAAGATGAAGAAAAAACCGCCTTCATCACCGAGGGAGGAACATACTGCTACATCAGGATGCCCTTCGGGCTCAAAAATGCAGGAGCCACCTACCAGAGGTTGATGAGCAAGGTCTTCAACGACCAAATAGGGAGAAACATGGAAGTATATGTGGACGACATGATAGTCAAAAGCAAACTGCCTGGCGACCACGTCGCAGATCTAAAGGAAACTTTCCACCAGCTCAGAACCTTCGGGATCCGCCTTAATCCCGAAAAGTGCATCTTCGGAGTAACCTCGGGAAAGTTCCTTGGGTACATGGTATCAGAAAGAGGCATTGATGCTAACCCAGAAAAAATTAAGGCCTCTGCTCGAGTTCCGAACTCCCGCCACTATAAAGGATGTGCAGAGACTCACCGGAAGGATAACCTCTCTTAGCAGGTTTATTTCCAGGTATGGAGACAGGTGTCGACCGTTCTTCAAAGTCCTCACCAAGGCAGCAAAAAAGGAGGACAACCTCAGGAATAATGATCATCCTTGGAACGAAGACTACCAAAGAGCTTGGGAAGAACTTAAAGTCTATTTAGCCAGCCTGCCCACCCTGCGACAACCTCGCGTAGGAGAGCACTTGTGTTATACCTCACCGTCACGGAAAAGGCTGTGAGCTCGGTCCTTGTGAAAGAAGAGGGGGCGAAGCAGTGGCCAGTCTATTATGTAAGCAAATCCCTGCACGGCGCCGAAATCAGGTATCCTCTGTTGCAAAAAGCTATATATGCCTTGGTGCTGGCAGGGAGAAGGTTACGACCATACTTTCAGGCTCACCCTATCATTGTCCGAAGTAGTCTACCACTTCGAGATGTCATGAGGAAGGTCGATCATTCCGGAAGGCTCTCCAAGTGGTGTATAGAGCTTGGCGAACACGACATCGCTTACAAACCTCAGAAAGCCATAAAAGCTCAAGCACTAGCAGACTTCATCGCCGAAGTACCCACCACCGAGGACAGCCACCCGGATCCTGGCGAAGGTGATCCCGAATAGACTTTGCATGTTGACGGAGCCTCGGGGTCCGAACACCAGGGAGCTGGTGTGATCATCAGGGGTCCTGAAGGCCTAGAGGTGATGAAGGTTATCAAGTTCGACTTTGATGCCACCAACAATATGGCGGAATATGAAGCCCTCATAGCAGGATTGCGCCTGGCCAGAAAAATTGGCATAAGGAACCTGAAAGCTTACAGCGATTCTCAGCTGGTGGTACGCCAAACGGCGGGAGACTATGGGGCAAAGGACCCAACCTTGGCAAAATACCATGAACTGGTGGCAAAACTCATCCAGGAGTTCGACACCGTGCGAATCGAAAATGTGCCTCGACGTGATAATGCCGAGGTAGACTGCTTGGAAAAATCAAAAGCATACACCGAGGTGCTGAGTCACCCGAGCATCACAGTGCTGAGCATATCAACTTCGGGAAAAAGCTGGAAAGACCCGATAAAAAGATATCTCGCGGACAATACGCTCCTCGAAGACCCCAGTGAAGCTGCCAGAATCAGAAGATGCTCCGGCCGATTCTTCCTAATTGGCGAAGAATTATATCAGCAGGGATATGCAAACCACTGCAGAGGTGTATTGGCGAAGAGGATACTGAAATGATCCTCGAAGAAGTACACGAAGGCGCTTGTGGTTCGCACATCGGAACCGACGCCCTTGCAGCAGTAATACTTCGCCAAGGATACTTTTGGCCTACCCTGAGAAAGGACGCTAGACAGTTCGTCCGTAAATGTGGTAATTGCCAAAAACACGCAAATATCCAGAGGACACCCTCGGAAATGGTGACTTCGGCCGACTACCCCTGGCACTTCGCTGTATGGGGCATCGATCTCATTGGGCCGCTCCCAACAGCCTCTGGAGGCGTAAAATTCTGCATTGTAGCAGTAGATTATTTCTCCAAATGGGTCGAGGCAGAGCCACTGGCGACTATCTCGGCAAAAGAAGTGCAGAAGTTCGTATGGAAAAACATCGTATGCAGATTCGGCATGCTGAGGGTACTTGTAGCTGATAATGGGTCCCAGTTCACAGATAAAGGATTCCAGGAATTCATCAGCGACCTCGGAACAAAAATGTACTTCGCCCCAGTAGCTCACCCCCAAAGCAATGGGCAGGTAGAAGTATCTAACAGGACCATAAAAGATGGTCTGAAAAAGAGACTGGGGGAAGCAAAAGGGAAATGGCTAGGAGAGCTCCAGAGCGTATTGTGGAGTTACCGAACAATACCCCGAAGAGCCACAGGGGAGACCCCCTTTTCACTCGTCTTCGGCACAGAGGCCATCATCCCAATCGAAGTTGTGCGACCGTCGGTATGGGTACAAGTATTTGATGAAAGTGGGAATGACCTCGGCTTAAGAACCAAGCTCGACCTTGTCAGTGAACACAGAGAAATAACTGAGCTGAGAAGAAAAGCCTTTCAGCAAAGAGTGGCCGCGGCTATAAACTTACGAGCCAGGCCAAAGGAAATCAAGGAAGGAGACCTCGTTCTCCGAAAGGCTGACTTTGCACCCCGAAGGCCCTCCCACGGAATACTTCGCGCAAATTAGGAGGGACCTTATCTGGTTCTTGCCGAATTATGAAAAGGCGTGTACAGACTTGGTGACGCCGAAGGCATAGAATTAAAAAATACTTGGCATTTGGATGCCTTGAAAAAATTCTATGCTTAAGGTTTCGCGGAAGAATTGCGTTGTGCAAATTTGGAAAATATGCTAAGCACAGAAGTTCCTTAGAAAAACTCTCAAAGTACAAAACGTGTACAAGTCAGAATTTCACGTAGGCGTTCTGATGCCCAGAGACATCTTCACTGGAAGGCATGGTGACCTCCGGGAGGACTTCCTGTGAGGGAAAGCGTCTAGAGTTGAGGTTTCCCAGGGGAACGTGCCTGAAAAGCTCAGAGAAGAAGGTTAGGAGGTCCCCGGGGTGTTTTTCCGGGGAGGAGCCTCCGACGCCCAAGTCAGTGTCCTGTAAGAAAATGAGAGAGGAGCACTGAGAGGTAAAAAGGCCTTGCCTGTTTGTGTTTTCTCAAAGAGAGGAGTCTGCTCTTGGATCCGTCTTTTGCCCAGGTTTATTTCCTGATATTTATTGGAGTATTCAGCTCGTTCAGATGATGACACGTGTCTGGTCAGATCTTTCCTGAATTTCTGGGCGTAGGGGACAAATAGCCGGCGGTAGGTTTTTTGAGCCTTGAACCGAGATAGGTTGTGACGAGACCTGGATGGTGCCGGCGTGTCAAATCACTGTTTGAGGTGACATGTAGTGTCTGTGGGCGGTATGTCAGAGGCTCCTTAAATGCTCATACCGTACTCCCAAAGTCCCTGGACGAGGTCGTCCTCTGGCGCGGACGGTGCCTCTTCGGGGAATGTGCCCGTAGTTCGGGGAGTTCCCTGCTTCAGGGTTCCGCCTTCGGGGAGATCCTCTTCGGCTTGCAATGGCTGATTCTCCATCTCCGAAGGCGATCTGTTGAGTACCTCGGGGGGGCTAATAGTGTCCTCGCGTCCCCTGATGCTCCGAGTTCGGGTCAGATAGAGGCGATAGCCCTTCGGCTATCACATGCCCCCCTTTGGAAAGCCGAAGTGGAGACTTCGGTTTGTAGTCTTTCCGAGGATGCTCTTTGGGAGTTTTTAGAGAGTAAAACCTGTGCCGAAGGTACACCTTTTGCCCGAAGATATGGGCTGTTCGGCTATGGCCTGTCTTTTGGTGTCTTCGAGGTTACTTACTTCTTTCCTTTTTCCTTTTGCAGGTCTGTGCAGCGTCGCGTCTCATGACCAGGCGTGTCAGTCTGGAGCGGCGCGTCCCAGTTTTTTAGGGGTGTCAGAAGGCGCGTCCCCTATTTTGGCGCGGCGGCTGACACGTGGCATACTTGTGATTGGCGGAGAGTCGCATCGGTTACAGAGGGCGCGTCTTTTCGGGAGCAGAGAGCAGTTATGGCGACCGTTCGCCTTCAAGGGATACTTATGACGCCGGTTCGTCTACCCTCCTTCGGCCTATATATAGCCCATTCCATCGTAAGTTCCTCTTTTCGGTTTCGCTTCTGCTCTTTTCTCTGCTTGCAACTGCTTTTTCTTCCTTGCTCTCCGCGGCGGTACTGTCTGACAGAGTTTCTTTCCGGCAACCTTTCACGACGGCGTTTTCAAATCCAGATTTTGGCAAATCATTCGGTGGGTTTTTGATCTCTAGAGTCCTCTGATTTTTGCTTTTTCAAGCTTTTCTGAACTTGTTTTTTAGCCAATCATGCCTATCCCCAAGAGTTGGCAACCCCTTTTATCTCACCCTTGCTGCACCACCCCTAAAAAACTAGAAAAATGGAAGAAAAAGTTCTTTCTTCCCTCATATGCTGTTACGAGGTTGCCACGTCCTGACCAATTTTTCTTTTCAAACCGTAGCAACGAGGTTACCGTTTTCTGAACCCAGCTGAAGGCCGGACTTCGGTACCCTCCCCCGAAGATGATTTGTGACTTCTGCCAATTCCATGGCATTGCCGTAAATCAACTTCCGCCGAACTCGTATTGCTATTTTAACGCCTTCATCTGCATGTGTGGCGTCTTCGGGATAGAACCCCATTTTGTGATTTTTATGCAGTACTACAAGCTCTTCGTGGTCCCGAAGGGTGGCTTTTATTTCATGCTACCTCGGGGATCCGGGAGCAAGAAATATATGTTCACCTTCGCCACCAAGGACAGCTGGCGAGGGTGGCAACAAAAATTTTTCTTCCTGAAGATGGAGGAGGCCTGGTCGCATGTTCCGACCAAGTGGGCTCAGGGAAAGCTGGAGATGGACGTCATAGATCCGAGGATAATGCTAACTCCGGAGTTGGCTCCTATCTTTGCGGACTTCGACGGACGCATCCGTGCTGTCTCGGACTTGGGTCCCGAGGTCTCTTCGCGCTCTCTCTACCCCTTCCCCATCAATTGGAGGCTAATGACTGAGGAAGTCTTTCTGGAGTTAGGGGCAGTGAAGGAGCACAAAACAGACCACAAGATGCCAGCTCCTGCCATCGCTGGGAAGGATTCCTGGCTGGTGCAACTCCTTCGGGAGGAAATTTCTTACGAAACTTTCTTTGAGAGTAAGTTATCTCAGACTCCCTTTGTTTTTATTTCCATTTTGGACTCACGCTGATATCTTCCTTCTTTTTCAGAGATGGGCGACGCCACTGCTGCCTTCTACAAATCCCTTTTTACCGGCCAAGTTGAAAAGGGTGAACAGACAAAGAAGGCAGCTTCCCGAAGGAGGAAAACGACGGGGGCTGGGCCTTCGGCGAAACGGGCGAAGAGGACCATTCAGCCTTCTCATTTGGAAGCGCTTGAGGAGGCGAGCGAGGAGCCCGAGGTTGCTGCCATTCCGCCGCCCGAGGTCGCTGCCGACGTCCCCCCGACCGACGTCCCTCCTCAGAGCCCTACCCCGTCGCAGGCCCTTCTGGATGCCGTGGTAGAGGTTCCTTCTGCCGAGGAGCGGCGTAAACGCAAAGGTAAGGGGATCTCCACCGAAGAGGCCCCGGACTCCAGCGATGACGTCGTCGAGGTGCCGCCAGGTTTGCTTTCTCAAGCAAAGTTTGATGCCTTCACGTGCAGAATTTTGTGATGTACTTACCTTGAGCAGCTTTTTGTTTTTGCCGTGCAGGGGAGTCGCTTACTCCAAATTGGGCGACCGAACACGCCCGGAAGCGAGCCCTTCGCGATGCCAAAGTCCCGCAAGGGAAAATCCCGAAGGAGCCTTTCTGGTCGTTTACGGAGGACATGAATTTGTACTCCGGAGACTGCCAACAAATGGCCAAAGAGATCGCGAATGGGATGCTTACCGAGGCCTCCTTTAGGGCCATCGCGGAAGCTCATCCAGGCGATGACTCCCTTGCTGCGAAGCTTTTCGAGCACGCTGCCCAGGTATGTTAGGCTCACTTCCTAAGTGCTTGGCTTAGGCCAAGAATAAAAAGAAACACCAATTTAAAACATGAGGGACTTGATTGAAAGTAAGGATGAGGATGAAATGAAATTATGGAAACTTGAAGGGTGAAATGCACCATGCAAATAAGAGCATGGACCAAGGTGGAATTAGACCAATTTTGGTTGATAAAAACAAATTGGCCGGTCAAGAATTGCGGCTTCTTCCAAATTAATTTGGTTATGGGTTAATTATCATTTTGGGCTATATTAATGAAAACTTGGCAATTGGAGCCATGAGTTAATAATAGAGCTGAAATAGTCCTACATTTTAGTGGGTAAAGTGTGCACATGGAAACTTAAGGGAGGAAATTGTCACATGTAGAGTACTTGAGGACCAAGGATGACATTGAGCCAAAAGGTTGAATATGTGTATACGCTTCCATTAATGCTGATCAATGCGCCAGAATTCATTTGTTCCCTTTGCTGCCGCCTGGACGTGTGTATTCGTTTGCCATTTGCTAATTAATGCGCCAAGACTATTAAAGCGTCTGCCATACGCTTATTAAGGCGGCTTGTCTTCGTTTTACATATATCCGTTTCGTTGCTGTCCGAAAAAGGAAGAGAAACGAAAAGAAAAAGAAAAGAGAAGAGAAGAGAGTTTCGGTTCAGGCGATTTGGCCGAGAAAAACGGAGGGGTTCAAAGCTTGTTGGAAGGAAAGTTGGAGTTCTTGTCGTGCTATTGTTGAAGTTGAAGCTTGGAGGAGAAATCAAGCTTTGATTGTGAGGTAGGGTTCACTAACTACTTGACTGCTTGGTAGTATACCATGATTCAAGTGTTTAGAGTAGCTAAGTGATGGTTAAATTTGCCAAATGACCTTAGTTACTTGATGGGCTATTGAGATTGATTCGGTTATGGTTGTTAATTAGCTAATTGACTATGGACATGTGCTAGAAATGCTAGTGAATGTGGCCATTTTGCTAGACATTTCGGAGCTCTAGAGGAAGTGGAGTTTATGGTGGAGTTTTGTGTGCAAAAGTGCACAATGGCACGTGTTATGGTACTTGGCCAAATGGACTTTATGGTGTGTGTGTGTGTCCATTGTGTGCTTGAGTGATTCTTTGTGCATGCTAATCTGTATATTGATGATTATATGTATTGGTATATTTTTTTGTGTTTTCCATGTTTTCATGTCTTTCTTGCAGGATAAGTAAGCTTGTGGAGGTTAAGTCATTGGACTTAACTAAATAGACTTTATATGGTCGTTTGTGAAACCCTACTGAGTAATTGTTACTCATTGCCCATACATTTTGTTTCAGGAAAGGATATACAGCTTGAGTAGTTGCTTGAGTTGCTAGTTTGTGTGCTAGTTAGTACACTATTTGCTCGAGGTATGTGCCAACTGAATCTTGGCTTGAATACTTATATTACAAGTCTTATGGCTTAAGGCTGAAACTTACGTTCTAAGTTTGCAGGCTTTTGTAGTTGTGGGATCGGTCTAGGTACAGAAAGGATGTGTGGACTTGAACCCTGGTTATGGTTTGTATGTTTGGGTAGGTTTTGTGAGTGTGCTGCTGTTCTGTACACTTAGGTTTCTTTTAAGAAACTAGGGTATATGGCTTGTAAACTTAACCTTGGCCACATTGGGTTTATAGCATCCTTGGATTGTATCCAAGCTAGTGATGCTGGACATTAGGCTATTTTGTGTGTATATATATACAGCCTTGCTTGTACATGGTTTGTATCTATATATGGTGGATGTTATGTGCCAAGTTATGTTAAGATTATGAGCTTATGATTATGTTTCATGAAGCAGTCTCTTGGGTACTTATGATTGGCTGATTGTACATGTGCATGGAAACTTGATTTTTCAAACTATAGAGATGTGGGCTTCTTGGCTGTCATTCATGAAACTAGCACACTTGATGAGCACACATCCTAGACACCTAACAGATAAAAGTGTATGCCTTGCTTGTATTGCAAGTTATTGATTTACACCCTTGCCTTGTGTTGCAAGATAGTGGTTGGGCCTACTTGAGTTGCAGGTTGTTGTTCTAAATAACTCATAAGCCTCCTGGGACATATCCCAACTCTCGGTTTAAGAAAATAAGGTTTAAACAATAGGGAGTTATTAACACCTGGTTTTAGGTGAAATCTATTGAATCTCGGGTAAATTGGTGAGTGGTACTGATAGTGCACAGGCTGGGGCCTGTGTGGGATGTGACAAGGTATGCTTTACGCCTATCTTTTTCCCTTCAACATTTTCTAAGTGTTTGGCTTTTTCTTTGTCTTACTGACTTCGCCTTTTTCCCTTTGCAGCTGCTGGGGTACGTTGGCTTCCTCAAAGTTCGGGTAGCCAGGCAGAAGGCATTCCGAGCCTCGGCCTTAGAGGTGATTGATAAAACTAAGGCCATGTGCTCGGAATTGGCTGTCAAGAACCTGCAGCTAGTTGATGCTGCAGAGAAGGAAGTTGCAGCCCTTCGGGAGGAGTTCCAGAAAGAAAAGGAAGAATTTTTTAGGGACTCCTCCCAGAAAATTTCCGACCTCGGCTCCCAGGTGGCGGAGCTGATTTCGGCAAACGAGGCGCATCTGAAGGAAAAGTCGGAATCCGAGGCTCTCCTGGCGAAGGCGCTAGTTGAGAAAGCCGAGCTCCAGGCCGAGGTTGATTCTTTGAAGAAGGAGTCAAAGAAGAAGAAGGTGAAGGCACTGAAGCAGGAGGTCGCGGATCTGCAGAACGACCTTGAGGAACTTGGGGTCGAAAAAGACAAATCCGACCAGATGGCGAAGGTCGCTTTTCAGGACGGGTTTTGCCTAGCTCAGCACCAAGTTCTTCAGAGGTTCCCAGATCTGGACCTCTCTTTCTTGGAGGCTCTAAACATCCCCGAGGTGCCTCGGTGGTCCTGGTCCAAAGTTGAGTACCTGAACTTGCCCTCTTCTATTTCGGCGCCAAAGGTGCCGGGCAAGGACGCAGGGGCTAGTGGGTCTTGGGACGCTGAGATCCCTTAGTTTGTTCTAGGACTCATTGCCTTTTTCTCCTTCTTTTTGTACTTCTTCTTTTCTGTAAGCCAATTTCACTTTAATGAAGATTTTTTGGCTAAGTCTTTTTGTGAGATGTTTTGTTTTTCCCCTTTGTCCCAAACGTGATTGCTCAAGGGACTTCGGAAAATCATATCTGCGCTCACTTCGGCGAGCACCTTCGCGCGATTTTTCGTTTCCCATTTTTCCCGAACGTGATCGCTCAAGGGTCTTCGGGAAATCGTACCTGTGCTTATTACGGCGAACGCCTTCGCGAAATTCTGACTTGTACACTTTGAGAGTTTTTCTAAGAAACTTCTGTACTTAGCATATTTTCCAAATTTGTACAACGCAATTCTTCCGCGACACCCTAAGCATAGAATTTTTTCAAGGCATCCAAATGCCAAGTATTTTTTAATTCTACGCCTTCGGCGTCACCAAGTCTGTACACGCCTTTTCGCACTTTGGCAAGAACCAGATAAGGTCCCTCCCAATTTGCGCGAAGTACTCCGTGGGAGGGCCTTCGGGGTGCAAAGTCAGCCTTTCGAAGAACGAGGTCTCCTTCCTTGATTTCCTTTGGCCTAGCTCGTAAGTTTATGGCCGCGGCCACTCTTTGCTGAAAAGCTTTTCTCCTCAGCTCAGCTATTTCTTTGTGTTCGCTGACAAGGTCGAGCTTGGTTCTTAAGCCGAGGTCATTCCCACTTTCATCGAATACTTGTACTCGTACCGACGGTCGCACAACTTCGACTGGGATGATGGCCTCTCTGCCGAAGACAAGTGAAAAGGGGGTCTCCCCTGTGGCTCTTCGGGGTGTTGTTTGGTAACTCCACAATACGCTCTGGAGCTCTCCTGGCCATTTCCCTTTTGCTTCCCCTAGTCTCTTTTTCAGACCATCTTTTATGGTCCTGTTAGATACTTCTACCTGCCCATTGCTTTGGGCGTGAGCTACTGGGGCGAAGTGCATTTTTTTTCCAAGGTAGCTGATGAATTCCTGGAATCCTTTATCTGTGAACTGGGACCCATTATCAGCTACAAGTACCCTCGGTATGCCGAATCTGCATACGATGTTTTTCCATACGAACTTCTGCACTTCTTTTGCCGAGATAGTCGCCAGTGGTTCTGCCTCAACCCATTTGGAGAAATAGTCTGCTGCTACAACGCAGAATTTTACGCCTCCAGGGGCTGTTGGGAGCGGTCCAATGAGATCGATGCCCCATACAGCGAAGGGCCAGGGATAGTCGGCCGAAGTCACCATTTCCGAGGGTGTCCTATGGATATTTGCGTGTTTTTGGCAATTACCACATTTCCGGACGAACTGTCTAGCGTCCTTTCTCAGGGTAGGCCAAAAGTATCCTTGGCGAAGTATTACTGCTGCAAGGGCGTTGATAGCCGAAGGGCTATCGCCTCTATCTGACCCGAACTCGGAGCGTCAGGAAACGCGAGGAAGTTATTAGCCCCCCCGAGGTACTAAACAGACCACCTTCGGAAACGGAGAATTAGCTATTACAAGCCGAAGAGGATCTCCCCGAAGGCGGAACCCTGAATCAGGGAACTCCCCGAACTGCGGGCATATTTCCCGAAGGGGCATCGTCCGTACCAGAGGACGACCTCGGCCAGGGACCTCGGGAGTACGGTATGAGCATTTAAGGAGCCTCTGACATGCCACCCACAGACGCTACATGTCACCTCAAACGGCGATTTGACACGCCGACGCCGTCTAGGTCTTGTCACGACCTGTCTCGGTTCGAGACTCAAGGAGCCTGCCACCGGCTACTTGTCCCCTACGCCCAGAAATTCAGAGAACATCCGACCGAACACGTGTCACGATCTGAACGGGCTGGACATTCCTATAAATACCAGGAAACAAACCCTGGCAAAAGGTTGGACTCCTCCCCCTTGAGAAAACACAGGCAAGCCCACTAAAAACTCTAGTGCTTCCCCCTTACATTCTCAGGAAACTGACTTGGGCGTCGGAGGCTCCTCCCCGGAAAAGCACCCCGGGGACCTCCTAACCCCCTTCTCTGAGCTTTGCAGGCACGTTCCCCTGGGAAACTCCAGCACCAGACGCTCCCCTCCACAGGAAGTCCCCCCGGAAGTCACCATGCCTTCCAGCGACGATGTCCCCGGACATCATTTGGCGCTGTCTGTGGGAAACCATCCTCGGGTCGCCGTCGTTGAGACTCGGCGTTCTAAGGACAAGGGACTCCCGAGGTCCCCGTCCGCGCCTGAAGTCCAACCGGCCACTGAGCAAGCCCTCCCAGGGACTTCCACGCCTGAGGAAGAGCGCCCTCTGGTCATAACCATGAGCTTCCTGCGCGACTTTCAACGTTCTGTTGTGGCTGAAATGACACAACAGATAGACCGAAGGTGGCCGCAACAAGCTCAAGCCCAAAGGCCTCCTTCGCCAGCACACCCTCGGGAAAAAAGCCCCAAACCAACTCATCGTAGTTCGGGATCCGGAGACCCACGAGAGGAGTCTTCAACAGAAAACATGCCCCTCGGGGCACGGCTCGCGGGACAAGCGGGGTCAAGGCGACCCAAAATCACACACAGGAGGAGCCAGTCGCCTGAGGCGAGGTCCCCATCCCCTCAGCGCCGAACTCGCTCCCCGAAGAGGCACCGACAATCCCCCCTGCCAGAAGAAGAACCTAGCGCCACGGCCCTTATGGAGAAAATATTGGCAAGGTTGGACAGAGTGGAGAAACAGGTGGCCCGTAAACCCGTCTGGGCTAGGCTGTCTGGGACCTTTTGTGGGGATGAGTCCCCATTCACCCAAGATGTAGTTGAGGCAGCCATGCCAGGTGATTTCAGAGTACCTCGGCTGGAAACTTATGATGGCCGTACTGATCCACAGGCCCATCTGACCAAGTACAAACGCAGCATGATGATGCACGGTGCCGACGATGCTACCTTGTGCAAATGCTTCGAGGTCACTCTCAGTGGGCCAGCAACAGCCTGGTATAATTCATTGGCCCCAGGAACCATCACCGAGTTCCATGAGTTGTCCACAGCCTTCACGCAGCAGTTTATCGGGAGTCGGCCAACGGCGAAGATGCCGGTTCAGATGTTCGACATAGCGCAAAGAATTGGGGAGACCATACGCGACTATGTCGAAAGGTTCAACAGGGAAGCTTTGAGTGTCCCGGACTTCCGGCCCGAAATACGCATCCTCGCCATGACACGGGGCCTTCGGAGGGACTCGCAGCTGTTTTACGAGTTCTCTAAGGACCCCCCGGACACCCTCGGTGAATTTTACCGAAGGGCCGAACAGCACATGACAGCCAAAGAACTGAGAATGGGCGGACCGAAGTCCGATCACGCCCGGGCCGAAGGGTCCAGCCAGCAAAATCGGTATCCCACCGAACAGGCAGGCCGACCTCGGAGGACGCGAGGAAGGAAACTCCCAATTTTCACACCCCTGAACACCACACGGACAAACATCCTCATGACGATGGAAAGGCAGGGGACGCAGGTTCAGCGGCCACGGGCCATGACCGCCGACAACAGAAAGAATATGAAGAAGTTCTGCCAGTTTCATCGCGACCACGGTCACGACACCGAAGACTGCTTCCAATTGAAAAAGTATATAGAGTCGCTGATAAAACAGGGCCAACTTCGGCGTTATCTGCGCATGCCTTCCCCGAAAGGGAGAAAAGAGGAGGAAGGAAAGGCAGAAGACGAGGACTACGACTCCGACAGGCGGAGAAACCGAAGTCCGAAAAGGCGCCCCCCACCTCCAGCGGGAATCATACAGACAATAACGACGGGACTCCCATCCTCGGAAAGAAAGAGGAAGGCCAGAGAAATAGCAGTCATGGAGTATCAAAATCCAACAAAAAAGCTGGCCCGAAAGGATGGTTCCGCTGTCATTTTTCCCCATGACGACCCATTGCTGATCATGGCGAGAATAGGAAACTGGGACGTCAAAAGAGTGCTGCTCGATGACGGATCAAATGCCGACGTCCTGTTTTCACACTTGCTGCCGAGGTTGGGTGTATCTAGCAGCGACCTCAAGCCCGTCACCTCGCCTACCTTCGGGGTAGGTCCATCCGAACTGCCCGTCCTCGGATGGATCGATCTCCCTTTGATGCTGAAAGGGACTTCGGTGATTGGGACAGAAGAGTTGTACGCCTCCACAATGGCAAGGTTCATCGTTATGGATGTCCCTTCATCGTACAACGCCATCCTTGGAAGACAGACACAGGGAAACCTGCACATTCGCCCTGATGTCAAGTACTTAACCGTCACTTTCGCCGCCAAGGATGGAGATGCGGAAATCTTCATAGATCAAGGCGAAGTAAGGAAGGTGTTCGTCAAAACACGAAAAGCTCCAGCAAACAACTCTGCGCAAGCTGTGGAAGCAAAAACACCAAAAAAGGGCGAGGCATAGAGTCCCGCGAAGGCGGAAACGGAAACAGTAGAACTTGTCCCAGCTCAATCTACCCGAATGGGGAAGAGCTTGGCCGAAGGTGACAAGAAAAAACTTGTATCCTTTCTACTGGAAAATAAAGATCTCTTTGCCTACTCGCCGAAAGATATGCCAGGGGTGAACCCTGGCGTAATACAGCATAGCCTCAAAGTAAGTCCAGAAGCAACTGTCCGGCAAAAGAAATGAGGCTTCTCAGCCCATAAAAATAACTTCGTCAAAACCGAAGTCCAGCGCCTGTTAGACGCTGGTGTCATCAGGGAGGTCAAATACCCCGAATGGTTGAGCAACGTGGTTATCGCCAGTAAAGAAGGAAGCAGCAAACTCCGGATGTGCATCGACTTCAGAAACTTGAACGATGCTTGCCCAAAAGACTCATACCCTCTCCCACCAATAGACCAATTGGTAGATTCAACTGCCGAATACGGGCTCCTAAGTTTCTTAGACGCCTTTAGCGGCTATCATCAAATAAGGATGAACCCCGAAGATGAAGAAAGAACCGCCTTCATCACCGAGGGAGGAACATACTGCTACGTCAGAATGCCCTTCGGGCTTAAAAATGCAGGAGCCACCTACCAGAGGTTGATGAGCAAGGTCTTCAACGACCAAATAGGGAGAAACATGGAAGTGTATGTTGACGATATGATAGTCAAAAGCAAGCTGCATGACGACCACATCGCAGACCTAAAGGAAACCTTCCACAAGCTCAGAACCTTCGGGATCCGTCTCAGTCCCGAAAAGTGCATCTTCAGAGTGACCTCAGGAAAATTCCTTGGGTACATGGTTGATAGCCAAAGGCTATCGCCTCTATCTGGCCGAACTCCCTGCCACAAGAATGGCCAGAAGAAACTGGCGCTACCCGAGAAAAGGTGGGATCATACACCTCGGGAGATAGCCGAAGAGCTCCGAGCCCGGCACGCCAGGAAACTTGAGGATACTACTAGCCCCCCGAGGTTGTAAACAGATCGCCTTCGGAAAAGAGGCACCAGCTATTGCGGGCCGAACATGATCTCCCCGAAGGCGGAACTCCCTGAAGCTGGGAACCCCCGAACTGAGGGCATGTTTCCCGAAGAGGCACCGTCCGTACCAAAGGACGACCTCGCCCAGGGACCTCGGGAGTACGGCAGGAGCATTTAAGGAAGCATTTAAGGAAGCCTCTGACACGTCCTTTCACAGACGTCACAAGCCGCCTCAAAAGGCGCTCTGACACGCTGACGCCATCAAAATCACATCATGGCCCATCTCAGCACAAGGCTCAAGGCAACCTACTACCAGCTATCTGTCCCCTACGCCCAGAAACTCAGGAACATCCGACCGAACACGTGTCACGATCTGAACGGGCTAGGCACTCCTATAAATATCAGGAAATAATACTTGGCAGGAGGCTGGTAGGCAAATATCTGACTCCCGCACTCTGAGAAAATACTATCAGGCGAGACTCACCTGAACCCTTCAGTGCTATTTCCTCTGCCTTCCCTCAGCCACCACTGACTTGGGCGTCGGAGGCTCCCCCCCGGAAAAACACTCCGGGGGCCTCCTAACCCTTTGTTTCTGAGCTTTCAGGCACACTCCCTTGGGCGAACCATCCTCCAGGCGTTCTTCCTCCTAGAAGTCTCTCCACCAGTCATCATGACTCTAAACGATGAGGCCCCCGGCCATCATTTGGCGCCGTCTGTGGGAACCCGCTCTGAGATCGCCGTCGTTGAAACTCGGCGTTCTAAGGACAAGGGGCTCCCAAAGTCCCCGTCCGCGCCTGAGACACAACCGGCTGCTGAGCAAACACTCCCAGAGACTTCTGTGCCCGAGGAAGACCGCCCTCTAGTAATCACTATGAGCTTCCTGAAAGACTTTCAGCATTCGGTCGTGTCTGAAATGACACAGCAGATCGACCGAAGGTGGCCACAGCAAGCACAGGCCCAGAGACCTCCCTCACCAGGACGCCCTCGGGAGAAAAGCCCAAAGTCTACTCATTGCAGTTTGGGAAGCGGAGATCCGCGCGAAGAATCGTCCACAGAAAATACTCCCCTCGGGAAACAGCCTGTGGGGCAGAAGAGGTCTGAGCGACCGAGGGTCTTGCAGCAAAGAAGTTCGCTGCCTGAGGCGAGGTCCCTGTCCCCTCAGTGCCGAACTCGCTCCCCGAAGAGGCATCGGAAATCTCTCTTCCCTGAAGTAGGGCCTAGTGCCACAGTGCTTATGGAGAGGATATTAGCACGGCTAGATAGGGTGGAGAAACAAATGGCCAGAAAACCCGTTTGGGCAGACTCTCGGGAACATTCTGCGAAGATGTCTCCCCATTCATTCAGGCCGTTGTTGAGGCAGCTATGCCAGGTGACTTCAGAGTACCTTGGTTGGAGATTTATGATGGTCGTACTGATCCAGTGGCCCATCTGACGAAGTACAGACGCAGCATGATAATGCACGGTGCTGACGACGCTACTATGTGCAAGTGCTTCGAAGTCACCCTCACAGGGCCAGCAACTGCTTCGTACAATTCACTGCCCTCAGGGACCATTACTGAGTTCCATGAGTTGTCCAAGGCCTTCACACAGCAATTCATTGGGAGTCGACCTACTGCGAAGATGCCTGTCCAGATGTTCGACATAGAGCAGAGGAAGGGAGAAACCATCCGAGACTATGTCGAAAGATTCAATAGGGAAGCTCTGAGCATCCCAGACTTCCGGCCCGAAATCCGCATTCTTGCCATGACACGGGGCCTTCGGCGAGACTCACAGCTATTCTACGAGTTCTCAAAGGACCCCCCGGAGACCCTCAGAGAATTTTACCGAAGGGCAGAACAGCACATGACCGCCGAGGAACTAAGAATGGCAGGGCCGAAGCCCGATCACCACCGCGCCGATGGGTCCAATCAGCAAGCTCGGCATCCGACCGAACAAGCAGGACGACCTCGGAGGATGCGGGGAAGGAAACCCCAAAGTTTCACACCATTGAGCACTACACGGAGCAACATTCTCATGGCGCTGGAAAGGCAAGGGACGCAGATTCGGCGACCAAGGGCCATGACCGCCGATAATAAGAAGAATGCAAAAAAGTTCTGCCAGTTTCATCGCGACCACGGTCATGAGACCGAAGATTGCTTCCAGCTGAAGAAGTACATAGAGTCGCTGATAAAGCAGGGCCAACTTCGGAAATACCTGCGGATGCCATCCCCGAAAGGCAGAAAAGTGGAGGAAGAAAGGGCCGAAGATGAGGACTATGACTCCGACAGGCGGAGAAACCGAAGTCCAAAAAGGCGCCCTCCACCTCCGGCAGGGGTTATCCAAACAATCACCACTGGGCTCCCATCCTCGGAAAGAAAGCGGAAGGCCAGAGAAATTGCAGTCATGGAATATCAAAATCCAGCAAAGAAGCTGGCCCGCAAAAATGGATCCACCATCGTCTTCCCCTACGACGATCCGCTGCTGATCATGGCGAGGATAGGGAACTGGGACGTCAAAAGGGTGCTACTTGATGACGGATCAAATGCGGACGTCCTATTCTCGCAATTACTGCTGAGCTTGGGCATCTCCAGCAGCGAGCGTAAGCTAGTCACCTCGCCCACCTTCGGGGTCGGACCATCCGAACTGCCCATTCTCGGATGGATCGACCTCCCACTGATGATGAGAGGGACTTCGGTAGACGGAGCAGCTGAGTTGTACGCCTCCACAATGGCGAGGTTCATCGTCATGGACGTCCCGTCCTCGTACAACGCCATCCTTGGAAGGCAGACACAGGGAAACCTGCACATTCGCCCTGATGTGAAGTACTTGACTGTCACATTCGCCACCAAGGATGGAGATGCAGAAATCTTCATAGAGCAGGCCGAGGTGAGAAAGGTGTTTGTGAAAGCACGAAAGGCCCCGGCGAGCAACTTCGCACAAACAATGGAGGCAAAGGCTCCAGAAAAAGGCAAAGAAGAAGATCTCGCAAAAGCAGAAATGGAAACAGTAGAACTTATCCCAGGACAATCTACCCGAATAGGGAAGAGCTTGACCGAAGGTGAGAAGGAAAACCTTGTATCCTTTCTGCTGAAAAATAAAGATCTGTTTGCCTACTCGCCGAAAGATATGCCAGGGGTAAACCCTGGCATAATAAAGCATAGCCTCAAAGTAAGCCTGAAAGCAAAACCTGTCCGGCAAAAGAAACGAAGCATCTCGGCCCACAAGAGCAACTTTGTCAAAACCGAGGTCCAGCGTCTGTTAGACGCCGAAGTCATCAGGGAGGTGAAGTACCCCGAATGGTTAAGCAACGTGGTCATTGCCACAAAAGAAGGTAGCAGCAAACTCCGGATGTGCATCGACTTCAGAAACTTGAACGATGCTTGCCCAAAAGACTCATACCCTCTGCCGCCAATAGATCAACTGGTAGATTCAACCGCCGAATATGGGCTCCTTAGTTTCCTAGACGCCTTCTGTGGCTACCATCAAATAAGGATGGACCCCAAAGATGAAGAAGAAACCGCCTTCATCACCGAGGGAGGAACATACTGCTATGTCAGAATGCCCTTCGGGCTAAATAATGCAAGAGCCACCTACGAAAGGTTGATGAACAAGGTCTTTAAAGACCAAATGGGGAGAAACATGGAGGTGTATGTTGATGATATGATAGTCAAGAGCAAACTGCCTGGCTATCATGTTGCAAACCTAGAGGAAACTTTCCAAAAGCTCAGAGCCTTCGGGATTCGGCTCAATCCTGAAAAGTGCATCTTCGGGGTAACCTCGGGAAAATTCCTTGGGTACATGGTATCCGAAAGAGGCATTGACGCTAATCCCGAGAAGATTAAGGCGTTGCTTGAGTTCCGAACACCTGCCACAGTCAAAGACGTGCAGAGGCTCACCGGAAGAATAACCTCTCTGAGCAGGTTTATTTCCAGGTACGGAGATAGGTGTCGACCTTTCTTCAAAGTCCTCACAAAGGCAGCAAAAATGGAAGGCAACCTCGGGAGGAATGATCACCCTTGGGACGAAAATTGCCAAAAGGCCTGGGAAGAACTCAAAGTCTACTTGGCTAGCCTGCCGACTCTGCGACAACCTCGGGAGGGAGAGCCCCTCGTTTTGTACCTCGCCGTCACGGAGAAAGCTGTAAGCTCGGTCCTCGTGAAAGAAGAAGGGCCAAAGCAATGGCCAGTCTATTACGTCAGCAAATCCCTGCATGGCGCCGAAGTCAGGTACCCTCTGCTTCAAAAAGCTATATACGCCTTGGTGCTTGCAGGGAGAAGGCTGCGACCATACTTTCAGGCTCACCCCATCATCGTTCGAAGTAGTCTACCACTACGGGATGTTATGAAAAAAGTTGATCATTCGGGAAGGCTCTCTAAGTGGTGCATAGAGCTTGGCGAACACGAAATCATATATGAACCTCAGAAGGCCATAAAAGCTCAAGCACTAGCAGATTTTATCGCCGAAATACCCACCACTAAGGAAAGCCATTTGGATCCAAACGGAGGTAAGCTGGAGTGGACCTTGCATGTTGACGGAGCCTCGGGATCCGAACACCAGGGAGCTGGAGTAATTATCAGACCCATCGCCGAAATACCCACCACTAAGGAAAGCCATTTGGATCCAAATGGAGGTGAGCCAGAGTGGACCTTGCATGTTGACAGAGCCTCAGGATCCGAACACCAGGGAGCTGGAGTAATTATCAGAGGACCCGAAGGCCTGGAGGTAATGAAGGCTATCAAGTTTAGCTTCAGCGTCACTAACAATGTGGCTGAGTATGAAGCCCTCATAGCGGGATTACGCTTGGCCAGAAGGATTGGCGTGAGAAACTTAAAGGCTCACAGCGATTCCCAGCTGGTAGTTCGGCAGACGGCAGGAGATTATGGGGCGAAGGACCCAATCTTGGCAAAATACCACGAGCTGGTAGCAAAGCTCATCCAAGAGTTTGATGCCGTACGGATCGAAAATGTACCTCGGCGGAATAACACTGAGGCAGATTGCTTGGCAAAGTCAAAAACATACACCGAGGTGCTAGATCACCCAAGCATCTCAGTGCTGAGCATAGCGACCTCGGGAAAAGGATGGAAAGATCCCATAAAAAGATACCTCGCAGAAAATGCGCTCCCCGAAGACCCCGGCGACGTGGCAAGACTGCGAAGACGCTCCGGCCGATTCTTCCTGATTGGCGAAGAGTTATACCGGCAGGGATATGCAAACCCGCTGCAAAGATGCGTGGATGAAGAGGATACTGAAATGGTCCTTGAAGAGGTCCACGAAGGCATGTGTGGTTCACATATTGGAACTGATGCCCTTGCGGCGGTGATACTTCGCCAAGGATACTTCTGGCCTACCCTGAGAAAGGATGCAAGGCAGTTCGTCCGAAAATGCGGAAGTTGCCAGAGACATGCGAACATCCAGAGGGCACCCTCGGAAATGGTAACCTCGGCTGACTATCCTTGGCCCTTCGCTGTCTGGGGTATAGACCTTATTGGGCCACTCCCCTCAGCGCCCGGAGGCGTGAAATTCTGCGTGGTAGCAGTAGACTATTTCTCCAAATGGGTCGAGGCAGAACCCCTAGCAACTATCTCGGCAAAAGAAGTGCAAAAGTTTGTGTGGAAGAACATAGTATGCAGATTCGGCATACCGAGGGTACTAGTGGCTGATAATGGATCCCAATTCATAGACAAAGGATTCCAGGAATTTATCAGCGACCTCGGAATAAAGATGCACTTCGCCCCAGTAGCTCACCCCCAAAGCAACGGGCAGGTGGAAGTATCTAATAGGACCATAAAAGATGGCCTGAAAAAGAGACTGGGGGAAGCAAAAGGGAAATGGCCAGGAGAACTCCAAAGCGTATTATGGAGTTACCGAACGACGCCCCGAAGAGCCACAGGGGAGACTCCCTTCTCACTCGTCTTCGGTACAGAGGCTATTATCCCAATAGAGATAGTTCAACCTTCAGTACGGGTGCAAGTATTTGATGAAGGTGGAAATGACCTCAGCCTCAGAACCAAGCTCGACCTTGTCGGCGAACACAGAGAAATAGCCGAGTTGAGAAGAAAAGCTTTTCAGCAAAGAGTGGCCGCGGCTATAAACTTACGGGCCAGGCCAAAAGAAATCAAGAAAGGAGACCTCGTTCTCCGAAAGGCTGACTTTGCGCCCCGAAGGCCATCCCAAGGAGTACTTCGCGCAAACTGGGAAGGACCTTATCTGGTCCTCGCTGAAGTACGAAAAGGCGTGTACAAACTTGGCGATGCCGAAGGCGTAGAATTGAAAAACACTTGTCATTCAGACGCCTTGAAAAAATTCTACGCCTAAGCTTGAGCGAAGGAATCATACTGTACGAAAAATATTCTAAGTACAGAAGTGTCTTGAGAAAATTTCTTAAGTGCAGAATTGTACAGAATTCCGCAAAGATGCTCGCCACAAGCGCAGATATGACTTTCCGAAGTCCCTTGAGCCATCACACTCGGGAAAGATGGGAAAATCTTCCAGTGGTACTCACCGTAATAAGCACAAATATGACTTTCCGAAGTCCCTTGAGCCATCACGCTCGGGAAAAATGGAAAACAAAAATTCTCGCAAAAGGTTTCTTAAGTCTCTTGAGCAAACATGCTCGGGACAAGGGGAAATGAAAAATTTCGACTAAGGGGTTTCCGAAGTCCCTCGAGCGAATGTGTTCGGGACAAAATGGAAATGCAAAAACTTGCAAAAAGACTTAGTCAAAATTTTCAAACTTTCCAAAAAACCTCTTGAGCGAACATGCTCGGCCAATGGAAAGATCTTTCACACTTAGTCAAGTTTCTTTGATCGCAAGTTTTCCGAAGTCTCTTGAGCAAATGTGTTCGGGGCAATGGGAATAAAGAAACTTGCAAAAATACTTAGCCAAAAAAAATCTTCATTTACAAGAAAGCTGGCTTACAAAGAAGAAGTGCCCGAAGAAGGAACACCAAAACGAAGAGGAAAAAAGGAAAAGGCCCCTAAAATAGCCTAAGGGTTCTCGGCGTCCCGGGAGCTACCAGCCTCTGTGCCCTTCTCCACCACCTTCGGCGCCGGAATTGTGGAAGGCAGGTTCAGGTGCTCGATTTTGGACCAGGACCACCGAGGCCCCTCGGGAATGTTGAGTGCTTCCAAAAAAGAGAGGTCCAGACTTGGGAACCTCTCAAGGACTTGGTGCCGAGCAAGGCAGAATCCGTCTTGGAAGGCGACCTTGGTCATTTGGTCGGATTTGTCCTTCTCAACCTCAAGGTCCTCGAGCTCGTCCTTTAAGTCTGCAACCTCCTTCTTCAGTGCCTTCACCCTCTTCTTCATATCGGGCTCCTTCTTCAAAGACTGGACCTCGGCTTCAAGAGCCTTTTTCTCGCACACCAATGACCGTATGAGATTGTCAGAATCTGACTTATCCTTGAAAAGGTCTTGGTTGGCAGCGAGCATCCCCGCCACTTGGTCACCGAGGTCAGCAATCTTCAGAGAGGAGTTCTTCTCAAGATCTTCCTTCTCCTTCCGGAACTCCTCCCGAAGGGCAGCAACTTCTTCCTTCGCAGCATCTGACAGCTGCTGGTTCTTGGCGATCAATGCCAAGCGCGTGGCCTTCGCCTTTTCTAAGGTCTCTAAGGCCGAAGCTCGGAACGCCGCCTGCCTGGCCACCCGAACTCGGAGAAAGCCGGCGTACCCCAGCAGCTGCAAAAAGATGAACGCAAGGTCAGTAAGAGCCAAGCACTTAGGAAAAATTGAAGGGAAAAAGGTGTGAAGAACATACCTGAGCAGCATGCTCGGTGACTTTCGCGGCAAGGGTGTCATCGTCCGGATGGGCCGCCGCAATAGCCTTGAAGGAGGCCTCTGTAAGCACCCCCTTCGAAATCTGCTTTGCCATTTCAGGACAGTCCTCGGAGTACAAGTTCATGTCCTCCGTGAATGTCCAGAAAGGCTCTTTGGGTATCTTCCCTTGCGGGACTTTGGCGTCGCGAAGGGCCCGCGCCTTCGCGTGTTCGGCCGCCCAGTTCGAGGTAAGCAACTCCCCTGCATGGCGAAAAAGAGAAGCAGGTCAGAGACAAAGGAAATTTCAGAAAAACAAAAGAGCCATACTTGTTCTGAAAACAACAAACCTGGCGGCACTTCGACCACGACATCCTCGGAGTCCTGAGACTCCTCGGTCGAAATCCCCTTGCCTTTCTTCCTGCGCCGCTCCTCGGCAGAAGGAGCCTCTACCACGGCCTCTAGAAGGGCCTACGGCGCAGAAGGGCCCTGGGGAGGGACGTCGGCGGAAGGGACCTCGGTAGCGGCAGGGACCTCAGCAGAAGCCTCGGTCGGCGGAATCTCGGCCGCCCCAGGCTCCTCATCAGCCTCCTCGGAAATTTCCTCCAGAGGAACCTGGGCAGCTTTCTTTGCCCGTTTCCCCGAAGGCCCCGCGCCAGTAGACTTCCATCTTCGGGAAGCCGCCTTCTTTGTCTGATTGCCCTTCTCCACCTGGCCGGAGAAAAGGGACTTGTAATATGCGGCAGTCCCGTCGCCCATCTCTGAAAAAGAAGAAAAATATCAGCGTAAGTCCGAGGAAAAAACAGCAAGGGAGTAGAAGACAACTCACTTTCGACAAGCGTTTCGAAAGAAATTTCCTCCTTAAGAAGCTGCACCAACCAGGAATCCTTCCCGGCGATGGCAGGAGCTGGCATCTCGAGGTCAGTCTCGTGCTCCTTCACCACCTTTAGCTCCCGAAGGACCTCTTCGGTCATCAACTTCCAGTTGATGGGAAAAGGGTAAAGGGAGCGCGGAGCGACCTCGGGAGCCCAGTCAGAGACAGAGCGAATGCGGCCGTCGAAGTCTGCGAAAGTGGAAGCCAACTCTGGAGTCAGCAACAACCTCGGATCAACGACGTCCACATCTAGCTTTCCCTGAGCCCACTTGGTCGGAACATACGACCAGGCCTCCTCCATCTTCAGGAAAAAGAATTTCTGTTGCCACCCCCGCCAGCTGTCCTTAGTGGCGAAGGTGAACATGAATTTTTTGCTCCCGGATCCCCGAGGTAGCAGGAAATAGAAGCCACCCTTCGGGACCACAAAGAGCTTGTAGTACTGCATGAAGATTATAAAATGGGGTTTTATCCCGAACACGCCACACATGCAGAGGTAGGCGTTAAAATAGCAGAACGAGTTCGGGGGAAGCTGGTTCACAGCAATGCCATGAAATTGGCAGAACTCGCAAACCATCTTCGGGGGAGGATACCGAAGTCCGGCCTTCAGCTGGGCTCGGAAAATGGTAACCTCGTTACTATGGTTTGAAAAAGCATAATGGCTAGAGCGAGGCAGCCTTGTAATGGCGTAAGAGGGAAGAAAGAACTTTTTCTTCCACCTCTCTAATTTTGCGGGGGTGGTGCAACAAGGATGGGCTAAAAGAGACTGCCAGCTCTGAGGGATAGGCATTTTCGACATGAAAACGAGTTCGGAAATGGGAAGAAAATAGTTTCCAGAAAAAACTCAAAAGAACAGAGGGATCAAAACACTCTGGAAAACAAAAACCCACCAAAAGATTTGCCAAAGTCTGAGGACGCCGTCGTGAAAGTTGGCTGAAAAAAGCTCTGATTAAGGCAGCTCCGCCACAGAAAGCAAGAAAGTACAAGAACAGGGGAAAAGCAGAGGAAAGAGCAGAAGTAAAAGCAAATGGGACTTATGATGGAATGGGCTATTTATAGGCCAAAGGTGGGTAACCGAAACATCGTCATAAGTACCCTTTGGAGGCGAACCGTCGCCGTAACTGCCCTCTGCACCTGAAAAGGCGCGCCCTCTGTAACCGACGCGGCTCTCCTCCAATGGCAAACCGCCACGTGTCAATCACCGCGCCAAAGCAGGGGACACGTCTTCTGACATCCCTAAAAAGCTGGGACGCGTCGCTTAGACTGACATGCTTGGCCATCAGACGCGACGTTACACAGACCTGCAAGAAGAAAAAGCAGGTTACCTCGAGGACACCAAGAGACAGGCTATGGCCGAACAGCCCATGACTTTCGGGCAGTTGGTGTATCTTCGGCACAGGCTCCGCCTCGAAGACACCAAAGAACAGGCCAAGGCCGAACAGCCCATACCTTCGGGCAAGAGGTGTATCCTCAGAACAGGTTGAGCTTCCTAAGAGACTCCCAAGAACAACCTCGGAAAGAGATGCAAACCCGAAGTCTTCACTTCGGCTTTCCAAAGGGGGGCATGTGATAGCCAAAGGCTATCGCCTCTATCTGGCCGAACTCCCTGCCACAAGAATGGCCAGAAGAAACTGGCGCTACCCGAGAAAAGGTGAGATCATACACCTCGGGAGATAGCCGAAGAGCTCCGAGCCCGGCACGCCAGGAAACTTGAGGATACTACTAGCCCCCCGAGGTTGCAAACAGATCGCCTTCGGAAAAGAGGCACCAGCTATTGCGGGCCGAACATGATCTCCCCGAAGGCGGAACTCCCTGAAGCTGGGAACCCCCGAACTGGGTGTGTGTTTCCCGAAGAGGCATTGTCCGTACCAAAGGACGACCTCGCCCAGGGACCTCGGGAGTACGGCAGGAGCATTTAAGGAAGCATTTAAGGAAGCCTCTAACACGTCCTTTCACAGACGTCATAAAGCTGCCTCAATAGGCGCTCTGGCACACTGACGCCATCAAAATCACATCATGGCCCATCTCAGCACAAGGCTCAAGGCAACCTGCTACCAGCTATCTGTCCCCTACGCCCAGAACTCAGGGAACATCCGACCGAACACGTGTCGCGATCTGAACGGGCTAGGCACTCCTATAAATACCAGGAAATAAATACTTGGCAGGAGGCTGGTGGGCAGAGGTCTGACTCCCAGACTCTGAGAAAACCACCAGGCGAGACTCTTCAGCCCTTTGTGCTATTTCCTCTGCCTTTTCTCAGCCACCACTGACTTGGGCGTCGGAGGCTCCCCCCCCGGAAACACATTCCGGGGGCCTCCTAACCCTTTGTTTCTGGACTTTCACCTGGCACACTCCCTTGGGCGAACCATCCTCCAGGCGTTCTTCCTCCTAGAAGTCTCTCCACCAGTCACTATGACTCTAAACGATGAGGCCCCCGGCCATCAATGGTGTCAGAAAGAGGCATTGATGCTAACCCAGAAAAAATCAAGGCCCTACTCGAGTTCCGAACTCCTGCCACAATAAAAGATGTGCAGAGACTCACTGGAAGGATAACCTCCCTCAGCAGGTTTATTTCCAGATACGGAGATCGGTGTCGGCCATTCTTCAAAGTCCTCACAAAGGCAGCAAAAAAGGAGGACAACCTCGGAGGTGATGACCATCCCTGGGGTGAAGATTGCCAAAAGGCCTGGGAAGAACTGAAAATCTACTTGGCCAGCCTGCCTACTCTGCGACAACCTCGCGAAGGAGAGCCGCTCGTACTATACCTCGCCGTCACAGAAAAAGCTGTGAGTTCGGTCCTTGTAAAAGAAGAGGGGCCAAAGCAATGGCCGGTCTATTATGTCAGCAAATCCCTGCATGGCGCCGAAATCAGGTATCCTTTGTTGCAAAAAGCTATATATGCCTTGGTGCTGGCAGGAAGAAGGCTACGACCATACTTTCAAGCTCACCCTATCATCGTCCGAAGTAGTTTACCACTTCGGGATGTCATGAGGAAGGTGGATCATTCCGGAAGGCTCTCCAAGTGGTGTATAGAGCTTGGCGAACACGACATCGCATATGAACCTCGGAAAGCCATAAAAGCTCAAGCACTGGCAGACTTTATCGCCGAAGTACCCACCACCGAGGACAGCCATCCGGATCCTGGCGAAGGTGATCCCGAATGGACTTTGCATGTTGACGGAGCCTCGGGGTCCGAACACCAGGGAGCTGGCGTGATTATCAGAGGTCCCGAAGGCCTTGAAGTAATGAAGGCTATCAAATTTAGCTTTAACGTCACCAACAATGTGGCTGAGTATGAAGCCCTCATAGCAGGATTACGCCTAGCCAGGAGAATTGGCGTGCGAAATCTAAAAGCCCACAGCGATTCCCAGCTAGTAGTTCGGCAAACGGCAGGAGACTATGGGGCAAAGGACCCGACCTTGGCAAAATACCATGAACTGGTGGCAAAACTCATTCGGGAGTTCGATACCGTGCGAATCGAAAATGTGCCTCGACGTGATAATGCCGAGGCAGACTGCTTGGCAAAATCAAAAGTATACACCGAGGTGCTGGGTCACCCGAGCATCACAGTGCTGAGCATATCAACTTCGGGAAAAGGCTAGAAAGACCCGATAAAAAGATACCTCGAGGACAATACACTCCCCGAAGACCCCAGTGAAGCTGCCAAAATCCGAAGACGCTCCGGTCGATTCTTTCTAATTGGTGAAGAATTATATCGGCAGGGATATGCAAACCCACTACAGAGGTGTGTCGGCGAAGAGGATACTGAAATGATCCTCGAAGAAGTACACGAAGGCGCTTGTGGTTCGCACATCGGAACCGACGCCCTTGCAGCAGTAATACTTCGCCAAGGATACTTCTGGCCTACCCTGAGAAAGGACGCAAGGCAGTTCGTCCGGAAATGCGGTAGTTGCCAGAGACACGCGAATATCCAAAGGACATCCTCGGAAATGGTGACTTCGGCTGACTATCCCTGACCCTTCGCAGTTTGGGGCATAGATCTTATTGGGCCGCTCCCAACAGCCCCTGGAGGCGTAAAATTCTGCGTTGTAGTAGTAGACTATTTCTCCAAATGGATTGAGGCAGAACCACTAGCGACTATCTCGGCAAAAGAAGTGCAGAAGTTCGTATGGAAGAACATTGTATGCAGATTTTGCATACCGAGGGTGCTAGTAGCTGACAATGGATCCCAGTTCATAGACAAAGGATTCCAGGAATTTATCAGCGACCTCGGAATAAAGATGCACTTCGCCCCAGTAGCTCACCCCCAAAGCAATGGGCAGGTGGAAGTATCTAATAGGACCATGAAAGATGGTATGAAAAAAAGACTGGGGAAGCAAAAGGGAAATGGCCAGGAGAACTTCAAAGCGTACTATGGAGCTACCGAACAACACCCCGAAGAGCCACAGGGGAAACGCCTTTTTCGCTAGTCTTCAGTACAGAGGCTATCATTCCAATCGAGGTAGTACGACCATCAGTACGGGTGCAAGTGTTCGATGAAAGTGGAAACGACCTCGGCCTAAGAACAAAGCTTGACCTCGTCGGCGAACACAGAGAAATAGCCGAGCTGAGAAGAAAAGCTTTTCAGCAAAGAGTGGCCGCAGCCATAAATTTACGAGCCAGGACAAAAGGGATCAAGAAGGGAGACCTCGTTCTCCAAAAGGCTAACTTCGCACCCCGAAGGCCGTCCCACGGAGTACTTCGCGCGAATTGGGAAGGACCTTATCTGGTCCTTGCCGAAGTACGAAAAGGCGTATACAGACTCGGCGACGCCAATGGCATAGAATTAAAAAATACTTGGCATTCAGATGCCTTGAAAAAATTCTATGCTTAAGGTTTTGTGGAAGAATTGTGTTGTACAAATCAGAGAAATATTCTAAGTACAAAAGTTTCTTAGAGAAATTCTTGAAGTACAAAACCAGAATTCCGCAAAGGTGCTCGCTGAAAACAGCGCAGATGATTTCCCGAAGTCCTTTGAGCAATCATGTTCGGGAAAAATGGGAAATAACGAGCCACGCAAAGATACTCGCCATGACAAATGCAAGTGCCGTTTCCCAAAGTCTTTTGAGCGAATGTGTTCGGGACAAAGGGAAATGAAAAAACTTGCAAAAAGACTTAGCCAAAAAAATCTTCATTAAAGATAAACTGGCTTACAAAGGTGAAGTGCCCGAAGGAGAAGTACAAAAAAATGAATGAAGAAGAAAAAAGGAAAAGGCCCTCGAACAGACTAAGGATTCTCGGCGTCCCGAGAGCTACCAGCCCCTGCATTCTTCTCCACCACCTTGGGCGCCGGAAGAGAGGAAGGCAGGTTCAGGTGCTCGATCTTCGACCAGGACCACCGAGGCCCCTCGGGAATGTTCAAAGCTTCCAAAAAAGAGAGGTCCAGATCTGGGAACCTCTGAAAGACTTGGTGCCGAGCAAGGCAGAAGCCGTCCTGGAAGGCAACCTTGGTCATTTGGTCGGATTTATCCTTTTCGACCCCAAGGTCCTCGAGCTCGTCCTTCAGATCCACAACCTCTTTCTTCAGCGCCTTCAGCTTTTCTTCTTCTTCTCAGGCTCCTTCTTCAAGGCATCGACCTCGGCATGAAGCGCATTCTTCTCAACCAACAACGTCGCCAGGAGTTCTTCAGACTCCGTTTTTGACTTTAGAAGCGCTTCGTTGGCCGAAATCAATCCCGCCACCTCGGAGCTGAGGTCGGAAATCTTCTTGGAGGAGTCCCTCAAAATCTCCTCTTTTTCCGCCCGAATGGCGGCAACCTCCTTCTCCGCAGCATTAGCCAGCTGCAGGTTCTTGACAGCCAGTTCCGAACACATGGCCTTCGTTTTCTCTAAGGTCTCTAAGGCCGAGGTTCGGAACTGCGTCTGCCTGGCCACCCGATCTCTGAGGTAGCCAGCGTACGCCATCAGCTGCAAAAAGATGAAGGCAGGGTCAGTAAAAGCCAAACACTTAGGAAAAATTCTTCAAAGGCAAACCAGCATACCTGAGCAGTGTGCCCGGATGAGCCGCCGCAATAGCCTTGAAGGAGGCCTCAGTAAGCACCCCCTTCGCGATCTCCTTAGCCATTTGGGGACAGTCCCCGGAGAACAAATTCATGTCCTCCGTAAACGTCCAAAAAGGCTCCTTCGGAATCTTCCCTTTCGGGACTTTGGCATCACGGAGAGCTCGCTTCTGGGCGTGTTCGGCCACCCAACTTGGAGTAAGTGACTCCTCTGTATGGCAAAACGAGCAGCTGGTGAGAACAAAAAGAACTTTGGAAGATAAAGGCATTGCACTTCGGTGGAAAAAGCAAACCTGGCGGCACCTCGACGATGTCATCGTCAGAAGCCGGGGCCTCCTCGGTGGAGATCTCCTTACCCTTGCGTTTACGCCGCTCCGCGGCAGAAGGAGCCTCCACCACGGCATCCAGAAGAGCCTGCGACGGAGTGGGGCTCTGAGGAGGGACGTCGGCCGAAGCGACGTCGGCAGCAACCTCGGGAGGCGGAATGGCAGTGACCTCGGGCTCCCCACTTTCCTCCTCAATACTTTCCAAAGGGGGAGGAAGAATAGTCTTCTTCGCCCGTTTGGCCGAAGGTCCAGCACCAGTGGTTTTCCGCCTTCGGGAAACCGCCTTCTTCGTCTACTCGCCCTTCTCCACCTGGCCGGAGAAAAGGGACTTATAGAACGCAGCAATCCCGTTGCCCATCTCTGAAAAAGAAAAAAGACATCAGCGTAAGTCCAAGGGAAAAACTACAAGGGAGTAGAAGATAACTTACTTTCGAAAAGCGTTTCGAAAGAAACTTCCTCCCGAAGGAGCTGCACCAACCAGGAATCCTTCCCGGTGATGGCAGGAGCCGGCATCTTGAGGTCCGTCTTGTGCTCATTCACTACCCTTAACTCCCGAAGAACCTCTTCGGTCATCAACCTCCAATTGATTGGGAAAGGGTAGAGAGAGCGCGTAGGGACCTCGGGACCCCAGTCCGAGACAGCACGGATACGGCCGTCGAAGTCCGCAAAGATAGGAGCCAACTCCGGAGTTAGCAGTATCCTCGGATCCACGACGTCCATCTCCAGCTTTCCCTGTGCCCATTTGGTCGGAACATGCGACCAGGCCTCCTCCATCTTCATAAAGAAAAATTTTTGTTGCCACCATCGCTAGCTGTCCTTGGTAGCGAAGGTGAACGTATATTTCTTGCTCCCAAATCCCCGAGGTAGCATGAAGTAAAAGCCACCCTTCGGGACCACGAAGAGCTTGTAGTACTGCATAAAAATAATAAAGTGGGGTTCTATCCCGAAGACGCCACACATGCAGATGAAAGCGTTAAAATAGCAGTACGAGTTCGGCGGAAGTTGATTTACGGCAATGCCATGAAATTGGCAGAACTCACAAATCATCTTCGGAGGGGGGTACCGAAGTCCGGCCTTCAGTTGGGCTCAGAAAATAGTAACCTCGCTACTACGGTTTGAAAAACAAAACTGATCAGAACAAGGCAACCTCATAATGGCATACGAAGGAAGAAAGAACTTTTTATTCCATCTTGCCAGTTTTTTGGGGGTGGTACAGCAAGGATGAGATAAAATAGGCTGCTAGCTCTCGGGAATAGGCATATTTGCAGAAAAATGGGTTCAGAAAAAGGCAAGAAAACAAGTTCAGGAAAAAACTCTGAAAATCAGAAGAGTCTGGAAAACAAAAACCCACCAAAAGACTTGCCAAAATCTGGCTTTGAAGTCGCCGTCGTGATAGGTTGCCGGAAAAACTCTGTTAAAACAGCTCCGCCGCAAAAAGCAAGAGAAAGCGCAAAAACAGTGGCAAGCAGGGAAAAGAGCAGAAGCAAAAGCAAAAAGGGAACTTATGATGGAATGGGCTATATATAGGTTGAAAGTAGCTAGTCGAATCGGCGTCATAAGTACCCTTTGAAGGTGAACCATCGCCATAACTGCTCTCTGCACCCGAAAAGACGCGCTCTCTGTGACCGACACGACTCCCCTCAAATGACAGTGCGCCACATGTCAGCCGCCGCGCCAAAATAGGGGACGCACCTTCTGACACCCCTAAAAAACTGGGACGCGCCGCTCCAGACTGACACGCCTGGTCATGAGACGCGACGCCGCACAGACCTGCAAAAGGAAAAAGGAAAGAAGTAAGTAGCCTCGAAGACACCAAAAGACAGGCTGGACTAAACCTAGTTGAACATGTGTCATACCCCACACAGGCGCTACCTATGCACCTACAGTGCCACTTGAGTAAGCTACCATAAATGTTATTTAATTCTTGCACTAGTATGAATTAGGACTAGGCTTAGGTTTTGGCCAACCTTTATTTCTGTAACTCAGGTCTTATTTTCCTAAGTCCAAGGTCTGGGAGGTGCCCCAGGAGGCTTACTAGGTAGCTCTATGTGCTTACTTACATTTCAATGCAAAGCTTTAAAAGTTACTTGCAACACAAGGCAAGGCATGCACACTTTTTATCTTTAAGTATCTAAAGTGTGTGCTCATCAAGTGTGACATTCCAATGCATGTCAACAAAGAAGCCCACAACTGTAGAGGTTTAGAAACATGTTTTTCATGCCAATCCACATTTTGGAAAATAAGAATTAATAGCATAACTTGGCATTCCATTCATTCACCTATATACATAAAGTTCCATAGTGCAACCGAGGCTATATATACACAAAACAGCCTCCATGTGAGTACTACCTACTTGGAATCATACGAAGAGCTACCTTAAAGGTACAATACAAGATCAAAGATTGTAGGAAAAGTCCTATCACCAAGTTCATGGTCATAAACGCAAACATCCATTGGTCCTAGACTTATCCCACAACTCTACACAAAAGCCTGTAAAACTCAAACACATAAGTTGGAGTAGCAACCATAAGACTTGCACAATGTACTTGATAGCCAAATGGCTTACACTTGGATAGCTTCTGAGGATGACTGACAAGTACCACCCTCAGAGGTACATCTGACCAACCTTGAAAAATGGATCCTCACCACCCTCTGCAAGTAGTCACCACCCTCGGCTGTTGACATTACCACCCTCGGAAGGACATACCGTGCCATCCTCGGTTAAGTGATTTTGGAGAACTCACGAGGCCATCTCCCCATCCTCGGCAGAATAGAGCATTAACCAAAGATCCTCCACCTTACCGAGGAGCCTCCCCTTACGGCCCTCGAGAGCAAAAATTGGACTGAAGGAGATCTATCTGCTGAAGGGGTCTTACTCCCCAAAGAGGGCCTATCACCAAAGGAGTTCTCACCCATATAAGACAAAGACGGTTAGGGGCCTCTGACACACAGCCCTCCCATACGCCTATAACCTCCGGTCAGAACGGCTACAGCCAGCTGGGGGCGCCTATTATTAGGACCATCCCTTAGTACTTGGGTTAGGCCAAGAATATAGAGAAAACACCAATTAAACATGAGGGACTTGATTGAAAATGAGGATAAGGGTGTAAGTACAAACCTAAGAAAGTTTGGGTTTTAAGTGTACATGAAAAATTAGACTATGATATCTATGGCATGAAACAAAGTTTAGGGCCTATATTGTACACTTAAACTAGTGCTACAAGTGAAACTATGAAACTGAAACTAACAATTTCGGCCATGCAAATAAGTATAAGGAAAAGTGGAGAATTAGACCAATTTTTGGTGACTTTTGATGGCCGGTCATGTTATGTCTCCTATCAAGATTTATGCCATCAATTACCTGGTTTAATTAATTAGCCAATGTCTTGGTTGATGGCCAGGGGCCTCATCGTTTATAGTCATGGTGACTGGTGGAGAGACTTCTGGGAGGCAGAACGCCTGGAGGATGGATCGCCCAAGGGAGTGTGCCTGAAAGCTTAGAAACAAGGGGTTAGGAGGCCCCCGGAGTGTTTTTCCGGGGGGGGAGCCTCCGACACCCAAGTCAGTGGTGGCTGAGAGAAAGGCAGAGAAAATAGCACAAAGGGCTGAGGAGTCTCACCTGGTAATTTTCTCAGAGTGTGGGAGCAGTGTTTTGCCAACCAGCCTCCTACCAAGTATTAATTCCTGGTATTTATAGGAGCACCTAGCCCGTTCAGATCGCGACACGTGTTCGGTTGGATGTTCCTGAATTTCTGGGCGTAGGAGACAGATAGCTGGTAGCAGGTTGCCTTGAGCCGTGTGTTGAGATGGGCCATGATGTGATTCTGATGGCGTCAGCGTGGCAGAGCGCCTTTTGAGGCGGATTGTGGCGTCTGTGAGTGGATGTGTCAAAGGCTTCCTTAAATGCTTCCATAAATGCTCCTACCGTACTCCCGAGGTCCCTGGGTGAGGTCGTCCTTAGGTACGGACAGAGCCTCTTCGGGAAACAAGCCCTCAGTTCGGGGGTTCCCAGTTTCAGGGAGTTCCACCGTCGGGGATATCATGTTCGGCTCGCTATGTCTGGTGCTGCTTTTCCGAAGGCGATCTGTTCACAACCTTGGGGGGGCGAGTAGTGTCCTCGGGTTTCCTGGCATGCTGGGCTCGGAGCTCTTCGGCTATCTCCCGAGGTGCATGATCACACCTTTTCTCGGGTAGCGCCAGCTTCTTCTGGCCATTCTTGTGGCAGGGAGTTCGGCCAGATCGAGGCGATAGCATTTGGCTATCACATGCCCCCCTTTGGAAAGCCGAAGTGAAGACTTGGGTTTTGCATCTCTTTCCGAGGTTGTTTATGGGAGTCTCTTTGGAAGCTTAACCTGTTCCGAGGATGCGCCTTTTGCGAGCCATTATGCTTTTTCAAACCATAGTAAGGAGGTTACCATTTTCCGAGCCCAGCTGAAGGCCGGTCTTCGGTATCCTCCCTCGAAGATGGTGTGCGAGTTCTGCAAATTTCATGGCATCGCTGTGAACCAGCTTCCCCCGAACTCGTTCTGCTATTTTAACGCCTACCTCTGCATGTGTGGCATCTTCAGGATAGAACCCCATTTTATAATCTTTATGCAGTACTACAAGCTCTCTGTGGTCCCGAAGGGTGGCTTCTATTTCATGCTACCTCGGGGATCCGGGAGCAAGAAATTCATGTTCACCTTCGCGACTAAGGATAGCTGGCGGGGGTGGCAACTGGCGGGGGTGGCAACAGAAGTTCTTCTTCCTGAAGATGGACGAGGCCTGGTCGTACGTTCCGACCAAATGGGCTCAGGGAACACTGGATGTGGACGTTGTTGATCCGAGGATGCTGCTGACCCCAGAGTTGGCTCCCGTGTTCGCGGATTTCGACGCCCGCATTCGGGCTGTCTCTGACTGGGATCCCGAGGTCGCTCCGCGCGCCCTTTACCCTTTTCCAATCAACTGGAAGTTGATGACCGAAGAGGTCCTTCGGGAACTAAAGGTGGTAAAGGAGCACGAGACTGACCTCGAGATGCCAGCTCCTGCCATCGCCGGGAAGGATTCCTGGTTGGTCAAGCTTCTTAAGGAGGAGATTTCTTTCGAAACGCTTGTCGAAAGTGAGTCATCTTCTACTCCTTTGCTGTTTTTTCCTCGGACTTACGCTGATGTTTCTCTCCTTTTTCAGAGATGGGCGACGGTACTGCCGCCTATTACAAGTCCCTTTTCACCGGCCAAGTGGAGAAGGGTGATCAGACGAAGAAGGCGGCTTCCCAAAGGCGGAAGTCTACTGGCGCGGGGCTTTCGAGGAAACGGGCAAAGAGAACTGCCCAGGTTCCTCTAGAAGAAATTCCCGAGGAGACTGCCGAGGAGCCTGGGACTGCCGAGATTTCGGCGTCTGAGACTGCTGCTTCCGAGGTCCCTTCAACCGACGTCCCTCCTCAAAGTCCTACTGCGCCGCAGGCCCTCCTTGATGTAGTGGTAGAAGTACCTTCTGCCGAGGAGCGGCGTAGGCGGAAGGGCAAGGGCATTTCAACCGAGGAGGCCAAGGACTCCGAGGACGTCGTTGCCGAGGTTCCACCAGGTTTGTTTCCAGACAAAGTGTACTTCCTTTGTTTTTTCTGGATTGCCTTCTTTGTCTTTAATCTCCTTCTCATTCTTGCCACGCAGGGGAGTTGACTACCCCTGACTGGCGGCCGAACATGCTCGGAAGCGAGCTCTTCGGGACGCCAAAATCCCGCAAGGGAAGATACCAAAGGAGCCTTTCTGGACGTTCACGGAGGACATGAATTTCTACTCCGAGGACTGTCCTCAAATGGCGAAGGAAATTTTGAAGGGGGTGCTTACTGAGGCCTCCTTCAAGGATGTAGCGGCGGCCCATCCGGGGGATAACACTCTCACCGCAAAGATCACCGAGCATGCTGCTCAGGTATATCCTTCACAGCTCTTTCCCTTCAATTTTTTCCTAAGTGTTTGGCTCTTACTAACCTTGTGTTTTATCTTTTTGCTGCTGCTGGGGTACGCCGGCTTTCTCCGAGTTCGGGTGGCCTGGGAGGTTGCCTTCCGAGCTTCGGCCATTCAAACCATGAATGAGGCGAGGATCGCACTCGCGGAGTCGACCGCCAAAAACCAGCAGCTGAAAGAGGCTGCTGAGAAAGAAGTGACTGCCCTTCGGGAGGAGTTCCGGAAGGAAAAAGAAGAACTTCAAAAGGATTCCTCCCAGAAGATCGCTGACCTCGGTGATCAAATAAAGGGGATGCTCGCCGCCAACGAAGATCTTCTCAAGCACAAGGCTGGTTCTGACAGCCTTATAGTGTCGTTGACGAGTGAGAATAACACTCTCCGGGCTGAGGTCGAGTCTTTGAAGAAGGGGTCCAAGGGGACGTTGGAGATAAAGGCGCTGAAGGAGGAGATTGCTGAACTGAAGGACGACCTTGACGACCTCGAGCTTGATAAGAACGAGTCTGATCAAATGGCCAAAGTTGCCTTTCAGGACGGCTTCTGCCTTGCTCGTCACCAGGTCCTCCAGAGGTTCCCAGATCTGGACCTCTCTTTTCTAGAGGCTCTAAACATTCCTGGGGGACCTCGGTGGGAATGGTCCAAGGTCGAACATTTGAACCTTCCTCCTTCAATTCCAGCGCCAAAGGTGGTGGAAAAGGGCGGGCCAGCGAGTGGCTCTCGGGACGCCGCGAACCCTTAGGCTATTTTTTAGGGCCCCTTTTCCTTCCCTTCTATTTTGTATTCCTTCTTCGGGCACTTCTTTCCTGTAAAGCAGCTTTGCTCTTAATGAAGATTTTTTTGGCTAAGTCTTTTCTTGCAAGTTTCTTCATTTCCATTGTCCCGAACACGTTCGCTCAAGAGACTTCGGAAAACCTGCGATCAAAGAAACTTTTTTACCTTCCTTTGTCCCGAGTGCGTTTGCTCGAGAGACTTTCTGGAAAGTCTGAAAAATTTGACTAAGTCTTTTTGCAGGCTTTTGCATTTCCATTTTGTCCCGAACACGTTCGCTCGAGGGACTTCGGAAATTCCTTAGTCAAAAAATTTTCCTTCTTTTCCTTTTGTCCCGAGCATGTTTGCTCAAGAGACTTAGGAAATCTTTCGAGAGTTGTTTTCCATTTTTCCCGAGCGTGATGGCTCAAGGGACTTCGGAAAACTGTCTCTGCGCTTATTTCGGCGTGTACTTCTGCGACGTTCTTGTTTCCCATCTTTCCCGAGCATGATGGCTCAAGGGACTTCGGAAAACTGCCTCTGCGAGATTTCTCCATCTTTTCCCGAGCGTGATGGCTCAAGGGACTCTGGAAGGTCAATCTGCGCTTTATTACGGCGAGCATCTTCGCGGAATTCTGTATTGCACAATTTTGGATACTTAAGAACTTTCCTTAAGAGCATTCTGTACTTACAATTCCTCCGCTTCATCTTAGGCGTAGAATTTTTTCAAGGCGTCTGAGTGCCAAGTATTTTTCAATTCTACGCCTTCGGCGTCGCCAAGTTTGTACACGCCTTTTCGTACTTCGGCGAGAACCAGATAAGGTCCTTCCCAGTTTGCGCGAAGTACTCCGTGGGACGGCCTTCGGGGTGCAAAGTCAGCCTTTCGGAGAACGAGGTCTCCCTTCTTGATTTCTTTTGGCCTGGCCCGTAAGTTTACAGCCGCGGCCACTCTTTGCTGAAAAGCTTTTCTTCTCAGCTCGGCTATTTCTCTGTGTTCGCCGACGAGGTCGAGCTTGGTTCTGAGGCCGAGGTCGTTTCCACCTTCATCAAATATTTGCACCCGTATTGATGGTCTGACTATCTCGACTGGGATAATGGCCTCTGTCCCGAAGACTAGTGAAAAGGGAGTTTCCCCTGTGGCCCTTCGGGGCGTCGTTCGGTAGCTCCACAATACGCTTTGGAGTTCTCCTGGCCATTTCCCTTTTGCTTCTCCCAGTCTCTTTTTCAGGCCATCTTTTATGGTCCTGTTCGATACTTCCACCTGCCCGTTACTTTGGGGGTGAGCTACTGGGGCGAAGTGCATCTTTATTCCGAGGTCGCTGATAAATTCCTGGAATCCTTTGTCTATGAATTGGGATCCATTATCAGCTACTAGTACCCTCGGTATGCCAAATCTGCATACAATGTTCTTCCATACGAACTTCTGCACTTCTTTTGCCGAGATAGTTGCCAGCGGTTCTGCCTCGACCCATTTAGAGAAATAGTCCACTGCTACAACGCAGAATTTCACGCCTCCGGGTGCTGTGGGGAGTGGCCCAATAAGGTCTATACCCCAGACTGCGAACGGCCAAGGATAGTCAGCCGAACTTACTGTTTCCGAGGGTGCCCTCTGGATGTTCGCGTGTCTCTGGCAGCTACCACATTTCCGGACGAACTGTCTTGCGTCCTTTCTCAAGGTAGGCCAGAAGTATCCTTGGCAAAGTATCACTGCTGCAAGGGCATCAGTTCCGATATGTGAGCCACACATGCCTTCGTAGACCTCTTCAAGGATCATTTCAGTATCCTCTTCAGCCACGCATCTCTGCAGCGGGTTTGCATATCCCTGCCGGTATAACTATTCACCAATCAGGAAGAATCAGCCGGAGCGTCTTTGCAGTCTCGCAGCGTCGCCGGGGTCTTCGGGGAGCATATTTTCTGCGAGGTATCTCTTTATAGGATCTTTCCATCCTTTTCCCGAGGTCGCTATCCTCAGCACTGAGATGCTCGGATGGTCTAGCACCTCGGTGTATGTTTTCGACTTTGCCAAGCAATCCGCCTCAGTGTTATTCCGTCGAGGTACATTTTTTATCCGTACGGGGTCAAACTCTTGGATGAGCTTTGCTACCAGCTCGTGGTATTTTGCCAAGATTGGGTCCTTCGCCCCATAATCTCCTGCCGTCTACCGAACTACTAGCTGGGAATCGCTGTGAGCCTTTAAGTTTCTCACGCCGATCTTTCTGGCCAAGCGTAATCCCGCTATGAGGGCTTCATACTCAGCTACATTGTTGGTGACGTTGAAGCTGAACTTGATAGCCTTCGTTACCTCCAGGCCTTCGGGGCCCCTGATAATTACTCCAGCTCCCTGGTGTTCGGACCCCGAGGCTCCGTCTACGTGCAAGGTCCATTCTGGCTCACCCTCTTTTGGATCTGAATGGCTCTCCTCAGTGGTGGGTATTTCGGCGATAAAATCTGCCAGTGCTTGAGCTTTTATGGCCTTCCGAGGCTCATACGTGATTTCGTGTTCGCCCAGCTCTATGCACCACTTGGAGAGCCTTCCCGAATGATCAACTCTCTTCATGACATCCCGTAGCGGCAGACTACTTCGGACGATGATGGGGTGAGCCTGAAAGTATGGTCGCAGCCTTCTCCTTGCAAGCACCAAGGCATATATAGCATTTTGAAGCAAAGGGTACCTGATTTCGGCGCCATGCAGGGACTTGCTGACATAGTAGACCGGCCATTGCTTTGGCCCTTCTTCTTTCATGAGGACTGAGCTCACAGCTTTTCTGTGACGGTGAGGTACAGCGCGAGGGGCTCTCCCTCCCGAGGTTGTTGCAGAGTCGGCAGGCTGGCCAAGTAGACTTTGAGTTCTTCCCAGGCTTTTTGGCAATCTTCATCCCAAGGATGATCATTTCTTCCGAGGTTGCCTTCCATTTTTGCTGCCTTTGTGAGGACTTTGAAGAAAGGTCGACACCTATCTCCGTACCTGGAAATAAATCTGCTCAGAGAGGTTATTCTTCCGGTGAGTCTCTGCACGTCTTTGACTGTGGCAGGAGTTCGGAACTCAAGCAGAGCCTTAATCTTCTCGGGGCTAGCATCGATGCCTCTTTTGGATACCATGTACCCAAGGAATTTTCCCGAGGTCACCCCGAAGATGCACTTCTTAGGATTAAGGCGGATCCCGAAGGCTCTAAGCTTTTGGAAGGTTTCCTCTAAATCTGCAACGTGGTAGCCAGGCAGCTTGCTCTTGACTATCATATCATCAACATACACCTCCATGTTTCTCCCCATTTGGTCTTTGAAGACCTTGTTCATCAGCCTCTGGTAGATGGCTCCTGCATTTTGGAGCCCGAAGGGCATCCTGATATAGCAATATGTTCCTCCCTCGGTGATGAAGGCAGTCTTCTCTTCATCTTCGGGGTCCATCCTTATTTGATGGTAGCCACTGAAGGCGTTTAGGAAACTAAGGAGCCCATATTCAGCAGTTGAATCTACCAGTTGATCTATTGGCGGCAGAGGGTATGAGTCTTTCGGGCAAGCATCGTTCAAATTTCTGAAATCGATGCACATCCAGAGTTTGCTGCTACCTTCTTTTGTGGCGATGATCACGTTGCTTAACCATTCGGGGTACTTCACTTCCTTGATAGCTTCAGCATCTAGGAGACGCTGGACTTCGGTTTTGACAAAGTTGCTTTTGTGGGCTGAGATGCTCCGTTTCTTTTTCCGGACAGGTTTTGCTTCCGGGCTTACTTTGAGGCTATGCTGTATTATGCCAGGGTTTACTCCTGGCATATCTTTCGGCGAGTAGGCAAACAGATCTTTATTTTCCAGCAGAAAGGATACAAGTTTTTCCTTGTCACCTTCGGCCAAGCTCTTCCCTATTCGGGTAGATTGTCCTGGGACAAGATCTATTGCTTCCGTTTCTGCCTTTGCGGGATCTTCTCCTTTGCCTTTCTCCTGCGCCTTTGCCTCCACCGTTTGTGTAGAGTTGTTTGCCGGAGCCTTTCGTGCTTTCACAAACACCATTCTTACCTCGGCCTGGTCTATGAAGATCTCTGCATCTCCATCCTTGGTGGCGAATGTGACAGTCAAGTACTTCACATCAGGGCGAATGTGCAGGTTTCCCTGTGTCTGCCTTCCAAGGATGGCGTTGTACGAGGACGGGACGTCCATGACGATGAATCTTGCCATTGTGGAGGCGTACAACTCAGCTGCTCTGTCTACCGAAGTCCCTTTCATCATCAGCGGGAGATCGATCCATCCGAGGACGGGGAGTTCGGATGGTCCAACCCCAAAAGTGGGCGAGGTGACAGGCTTCAGTTCGCTGCTGGAGATGCCCAAGCTCGGCAGCAGGTGCGAGAATAGGACGTCAGCATTTGAGCCATCATCAAGCCACACTCTTTTGACATCCCAGTTCCCTGTTCTCGCCATAATCAGCAGCGGATCATCGTGGGGGAAGACGACGGTGGAGCCATCTTTGCGGGCCAGCTTCTTTGATGGACTTTGATACTCCATGACTGCAATTTCTCTGGCTTTCCGCTTTCTTTCCGAGGATGGGAGCCCCGTGGTGATGGTTTGGATAACCCCTGCTGGAGGTGGAGGTCGCCTTTTTGGACTTCGGTTTCTCCGCCTGTCGGAGTCGTAGTCCTCGTCTTCGGCCCTTTCTTCCTCCTATTTTCTGCCTTTTGGGGAGGGCATCCGCAGGTATTTGCGAAGTTGGCCCTGTTTTATCAGCGACTCTATGTACTTCTTCAGCTGGAAGCAGTCTTCGGTGTCATGACCGTGGTCGCGATGAAACTGGCAGAACTTCTTTGCATTCTTCTTATTATCGGCGGTCATGGCCCTTGGCCGCCGAATCTGCGTCCCTTGCCTTTCCAGCGCCATGAGGATGTTGGTCCGTGTGGTGCTCAGGGGCGTGAAACTTTGAGGCTTCCTTCCCCGCATCCTCCGAGATCGTCCTGCCTGTTCGGTAGGATTACGGGCTTGCTGATTGGACCCTTCGGCGCGGTGGTTGTCTGACTTTGGCCCAGCCATTCTCAGCTCCTCGGCTGTCATGTGCTGTTCGGCCCTTCGATAAAATTCTCCGAGGGTGTCCGGGGGGTCCTTTGAGAACTCGTAGAACAGCTGTGAGTCCCACCGAAGGCCCCGTGTCATGGCAAGAATGCGGATTTCGGGCCGAAAGTCTGGGACGCTCAGGGCTTCCCTGTTGAACCTTTCGACATAGTCTCGGATGTTCTCTCCGTTTCTCTGCTCTATGTCGAGCATCTAGAAAGGCATCTTCGCCGTTGGCCTGCTCCCAATGAACTGCTGGGTGAAGGCTGTGGACAACTCCTGGAACTCAGTGATGGTCCCCGGAGGCAATGAATTGTACCACGCAGTTGCTGGCCCTGTGAGGGTGACTTCAAAGCATTTGCACATGGTAGCGTCATCAACACCGTGCATTATCATGCTGCGTCTGTATTTTGTCAGATGGGCTTGTGGATCAATGCGGCCATCATATATCTCCAGCCGAGCCACTCTGAAGTCAGCTGGCATGGCTGCTTCAGCGACGGCACGAGTGAAAGGGGAGTCATCTTCGCAAAAGGTCCCCGAGAGTCTGGCCCAGACAGGTTTTCTGGCCACTTGTTTCTCCACTCTGTCCAGCCGTGCTAGTATCCTCTCCATAAGCACTGTGGCGCTAGGGCCTTCTTCAGGGAATGGAGATCGCCGGTGCCTCTTCGGGGAGCGAGTTCGGCGCTGAGGGGACAAGGACCTCGCCTCAGGCGGCGAACTGCTTCACTGTGAAACTCTCGGTCGCTTGGACCCGGTTTGTCCCACAGGCCATTTCCCGAGGGCTATATCTTCTGTGGATGATTCTTCGCGAGGGTCTCCACTCCCCGAACTGCGATGTGTAGACTTGGGGCTTCTCTCCCGAGGGCGTGTCGGTGAGGGGGGTCTCTGGGCCCGTGCTTGCTGTGGCCACCTTCGGTCGATCTGCTGGGTCATTTCAGCAACGACCGAATGCTGAAAGTCCCTCAAGAAGCTCATGGTGACTACCAGAGGGCGGTCTTCCTCAGGCGCAGAAGTCCCTGGGAGTGTTTGCTCAGCAGCCGGTTGTATCTCAGGCGCGGACGGGGACCTTGGGAGTCCCTTGTCCTTAGAACGCCGAGTCTCAACGACGGCGATCTCAGAGCGGGTTCCCACAGACGGCGCCAAATGATGGCCAGGGGCCTCATCGTTTATAGTCATGATGACTGGTGGAGAGACTTCTGGGAGGAAGAACGCCTGGTGGATGGATCGCCCAAGGGAGTGTGCCTGAAAGCTCAGAAACAAAGGGTTAGGAGGCCCCCGGAGTGTTTTTCCGGGGGGGGAGCCTCCGACGCCCAAGTCAGTGGTGGCTGAGAGAAAGGCAGAGGAAATAGCACAAAGGGCTGAGGAGTCTTGCCTGGTAATTTTCTCATAGTGTGGGAGCAGTATTTTGCCAACCAGCCTCCTGCCAAGTATTAATTCCTGGTATTTATAGGAGCGCCTAGCCCGTTCAGATCGCGACACGTGTTCGGTCGGATGTTCCTGAATTTCTGGGCATAGGAGACAGATAGCTGGTAGCAGGTTGCCTTGAGCCGTGTGCTGAGATGGGCCATGATGTGATTCTGATGGCGTCAGCGTGGCAGAGCGCCTTTTGAGGCGGATTGTGGCGTCTGTGAATGGATGTGTCAGAGGCTTCCTTAAATGCTTCCATAAATGCTCCTGCCGTACTCCCGAGGTCCCTGGGTGAGGTCGTCCTTAGGTACGGACAGAGCCTCTTCGGGAAACAAGCCCTCAGTTTGGGGGTTCCCAATTTCAAGGAGTTCCGCCTTCGGGGATATCATGTTCGGCTCGCTATGTCTGGTGCCGCTTTTCTGAAGGCGATCTGTTCACAACCTTGGGTGGGCGAGTAGTGTCCTCGGGTTTTCCTGGCGTGTCGGGCTCGGAGCTCTTCGGCTATCTCCCGAGGTGCATGATGCCAGCTTCTTCTGGCCATTCTTGTGGCAGGGAGTTCGGCCAGATCGAGGTGATAGCGTTTGGCTATCATTGGTAATTGGCCAAAATATGCATTGGATAATGACCATTCTCAGCCATTTTGAATATTGCTTGGCAATGTAGGCTATCAATCAAGGTTAACACCGAAATGAACATATGTTTTAGTGACTAAAATGAAGCCATGGATTTTTGAAGGGCTGAATGAACCATCCAAACTAGTTTAAGTTTAAGTGGTGTATTAAACCAATTTCTTGGACATGTGTCCATGGCTGGCTGCCAAGTCTCCCATTAAGGAATTAAACTAGTATTTTTGGCCTTTGAGTGTGTTTTGCTTTGCTAGATGAAATTGAGATGGTTCTTGGTGTTCTTAGGAGTTTGCTACCGAATTGATGCCAATTTTCATGCAATTGAAGCTTGAAAGCAAGAATCAAGCTCGGTCTACTCACTTTCGACATTAGTTGACAAAGAAGCTCAAGTTGGAGTTTGATTTTTGAAGTTACAAGGTTAGCCGAGAGATTATCAAGCTCAAATTAGAGGTATAGATTCATAAAGTCACTTGTTTTCTTGGTAATAATCCATGATCAAGTGATTATGATGATTAATTGAAGGCCTTGTTGTGTTAGGCAACTTTGAATTAGAAGTTGATTTCGGCTTTAGATACTCAAGCATAACCGAAAGCTTGAGCCTTGTAGTTGAGGAAATTTCGGTTTGGAAGCTCAAGTTGAACTTGGAAGTTCAAGCATTAACTGAGAACTCAAGCTTTGTATTGTTGAGTTAGGATTCATGTTTTACTTGCTTGCTTGGTAATTATTCCATTAACAAGTAGTTATGAGTAGCTAAGTGATAGTCAATATGCACTATGTGATCTTAGTTACTTGATGGGCATATTGAGTGAACTTTTGGGTTCTAATTGAAATGGTGAACTTTCAGGTTCTTATTGGATTTGCTAGCTAATCCGAGTAAAGGCAAGCACCTATAGTTCTTAGCAAGTTAGGCCAACTTACTAATGAACTTGGAGCTCTAGAGGTATGGTAGTCATTTGAAGTGCTTGAAGTGCAGATGGTGAATTTGGTGCTTGCTAGTGGTTTTAGCCTATTGTGAACTTGTGGTGTGTGTGTGAGTTGTGTGCTTGATTGTTTATTTGTGTGTGCTAACCAATTGTAGATAGCTTAGTTATGCTTATTATGTCTCAGTTACTATATGTGTATATTGTGTTTTTGTGTTTTCCATGTTTTCTTGCAGGACAAGTAAGCTATGGAGGTTAAGTCTTGGACTTAACTAAATAGACCAAATATGGTCGTTTGTGAATCCTACTGAGTGATTGTTACTCATTGCCCATATATATATTTATTGTTTCAGGAAAGGATATTTAACTTGAGTAGTTTTGCTTGAGTTGCTTGTTTGTGTGCTAGGTAGTACACTTATTGCTCAAGGTATGTGCCAACTCAATCTTGGCTTGAATATTTGTAATTACAAGTCTTATGGTTTAGGGCCGAAACTTATGCTCTAAGTTTTGCAGGCTTGAGTAGTTTGTGGGACACGTCTAGGTGCAGGATGGATGTGTGGACTGTGGCTTTTATTGTAGTGTTCACGTTCATGACCATGAATATGGTCATTGGGCTGGTGCTTCAGTGTGTGCTGCTGTATTGCACACTTAGGTATCTTCTCGGGGAGTAAGGGAACTTGGCTTGTAAAACTTAACCTTGGCTAGATTTTGGACTTGTAGCATCCTTGGAATGCTTCCAAGCTAGTGATGCTTGTACTTAGGCTATTTTGTGTATATATGTAGCCTTGGTTGTACATGGTTTTGTATGTACATATGTTGGATGCTTATGTGCCAAGTTATGTTAAGTTTATGAGCTCATGGTTATGTTTCATGTAAGAAACCTCTTGAGTTACCTTGTTTGGCCGAATATACATATGCATGGGAACCTTGATTTTCAAAACTACAAAGATGTGGGCTTCTTGGTTGTCATTCATGAAAGTAGCACACATGATGAGCACACATCCTAGACACTTAACATATTAAGTGTATGCCTTGCTTTATTGCAAGTTATTGATTTACAGCCTTGCCTTGTGTTGCAAGTTAGTGGTTGGGTCTTACTTAAGCTGCAGGTAATTGTTCTAAATAACTCATAAGCCTCCTGGGGCACGTCCCAGCTCTCAGCTTAAGAAAATAAGACTTAAAACTACCTAACAATCAATAGCCAAAATAAAAGGTAGTTAATAACACCTGAACGTTAGAGTATTTAAATAACTCTTGGGTATAAATGGTGAGTGGCACTGAGAGTGCACAGGCTGGGACCTATGTGGGGTGTGATACCTGTTCCTGAACATATGGAACAAATCTGGCCGACCACATGTCATAATCTGAGTTGAGCTGTAGCGGGATGCCTTCTCCTCATGACCTCCTATAAATACCTGTGGAGAACCTTGGTAAGGACACAAGAGACAGAAAACCCTAGCTATCTTCTGCTCTTCGTTTTTCTTACCTTCATTCTCTAAAATATTGAGTTGAGCGTTGGAGGCTCTTCCCCCGGAATCACACTTCGGGGAGTCTTTAACCTCTGTTTTACTAAGTCTTGCAGCCACATTCCTGCCGGAAGCCCCTCTCCAAGGCATCTTCACACCGGAGGACCCTTTCCCAGACACCTTCATATCGAAAGTCCTACTTGTAGCTGCACCATGTCACACAAAGAGGATGTTATCGGGCATCATTTGGCACCGTCTGTGGGAAACTACCCTCAGGTAGCCATCGTTGAGACTTGGCATTTTAAGGATAAGGGACTCCCAAAGTCCCCATCCACGCCGGAGAGTCAACCGGCGACCGAGCAACCAACAATTGGGACTTCTTTACCGGAGGACAAATGTCCTTTGACGGTCATAATGGGCTTCCTAATGGATTTCCAGCATTCCATCATGGCTGAAATGACACAGCAACTTGACCAGAGGTGGTCTCAACCACCTTTGGCCCAAAGGGCCTCCTCACCAGCTGCTCGCCGAGAGAGGAGCCCCAAGCCTGCCCATTGGAGTTTAGGTAGCGGGGACTTCCATGATGAGCCATCAACTGAGGACGTTCCCCCTAGGGGGCATTGTGTTAAAGAAATGACACCAAAAGGGCCCAGAACCTATCACTGGAGAAGCCTATCACCAAACATAAGGTCACCATCCCTTCACCGATGAAGTTATTCCCTGAAGAGGAGATGTCGCTCCTTGTTGGCGAAGACTCCTAGGCAACGGGAAGAGGTGAGTACTACCGCCTTCATAGAGAAAATCCTTGAGAGGCTAGACAAGTTAGAAAGGCAGGTGTCTCGGAAGCCTGTTTGGTCGAGGCTGTTGGAGACCTTCACCAGAGAAAAGTCCCCGTTCATCCGAGCAGTAGTTGAGGCACCCATGCCTAGCGATTTCCGGGTACCTTGCCTAGAGACGTATGATGGACATAGTGACCCCCAAGCCCACCTAACTAAGTATAGGCGTAGCATGGGGCTACATGGTGCCAATTACGACACGCTTTGCAAATGTTTTGAGGTCACCCTCTCTGGACCGGCCACTGCGGGGTATAACTTGTTGGACCCTGGAACCATCATGGGTTTCCAAGATTTGTCCTTCGCATTTACACAACAATTCATTGGCAGCAAGCCGATGGCGAAGATGCTGGTTCAAATGTTTAACATAGTGCAAAGGAATGGAAAGACCATTCACGACTATGTTGAAAGGTTTAACCGAGAGGCATTGAGTGTGCCAGACTTTTGTCCTGAAATACGCATCCTCGCCATGATACGGGGACTTTGGCGAGACTCACAACTCTTACGAATTCTTGAAGGACCCCCTGGGCGCCCTCGACAAGTTCTACCGAAGGGCCGAACTGTACATGACTGCTGAAGAGCTAAGGATGGGAGGTCCAAAGCCCAAGCATACTCACCCCGAAGAGCCAAGCCAACAACCTCGCTACCCAATGGAGGCCAGGGGTCAACCTCGGAAGCAAAGAGAGAAGAAGCCAATGACCTTCACTCTCTTGAACACCACGACAACAAACATCCTAATGGCTATGGAGAGGCAAGAGAGCCAAATTCAACGTTCGAAGCTCATGACTTTGGAAAACAAGAAGAATATGAAGAAATTCTGCCAATTCCATCGGGATCGTGGTCATGACATTGAGGATTGCTTCCAACTTAGGAAGTACATCGAGTCCCTAATCAAGCAGGGCCAACTTCACCGGTACCTACGGATGTCGTCTCCCAAGGGAAGGAGGGAGGAGGAAAGAGAGGAAAATGAGGACTATGATTCCAACCGACGTCGGAACTAGAGTCCCAAGAAGAATCCTCCACCTCTGGCTGGAGTAATCTAGACGATCACCACGGGACTACCTTCAGTAGAGAGGAAAAGGAAAGCCAGGGAGATCTCAGTGATAGAATTCGGTAACCCATCGAACAAGCTCGTTCAGAAAGATGGGTCTACCGTAGTGTACCCACATGACGACCCACTCCTTATTATGGCAAGGATTGTGATAGCCAAACGCTATTGCCTCTATCTGGCCGAACTCCCTGCCACAAGAATGGCCAGAAGAAGCTGGCGCTACCCGAGAAAAGGTGTGATCATGCACCTCGGGAGATAGCCGAAGAGCTCCGAGCCCGGCACGCCAGGAAAACCCGAGGACACTACTTGCCCCCCCAAGGTTGTGAACAGATCGCCTTCGGAAAAGTGGCACCAGACATAGCGAGCCGAACATGATATCCCCGAAGGCGGAACTCCCTGAAACTGGGAACCCCCGAACTGAGGGCTTGTTTCCCGAAGAGGCTCTGTCCGTACCAAAGGACGACCTCACCCAGGGACCTCGGGAGTACGGCAGGAGCATTTATGGAAGCATTTAAGGAAGCCTCTGACACGTCCTTTCACAGACGTCACAAGCCGCCTCAAAAGGCGCTCTGACACACGGACGCCATCAGAATCACATCATGGCCCATCTCAGCACATGGCTCAAGGCAACCTGCTACCAGCTATCTGTCTCCTACGCCCAGAAATTCAGGAACATCCGACCGAACACGTGTCGCGATCTGAACGGGCTAGGCACTCCTATAAATACCAGGAATTAATACTTGGCAGGAGGTTGGTTGGCAAAACACTGCTCCCACACTCTGAGAAAATTACCAGGCAAGACTCTTCAGCCCTGTGTGCTATTACCTTTGCCTTTTTCTCAGCCAACCACTGACTTGGGCGTCGGAGGCTCCCCCCCCGGAAAAACACTCCGGGGGCCTCCTAACCCTTTGTTTCTGAGCTTTCAGGCACACTCCCTTGGGCGATCCATCCTCCAGGCGTTCTTCCTCCCAGAAGTCTCTCCACCAGTCACCATGACTATAAACGATGAGGCCCCCGGCCATCATTTGGCGCCGTCTGTGGGAAACCGCTCTGAGATCGCCGTCGTTGAGACTCGGCGTTCTAAGGACAAGGGACTCCCAAGGTCTCAGTCCGCGCCTGAGATACAACCGGCCGCTGAGCAGACACTCCCAGGGACTTCTGCGCCTGAGGAAGACCGCCCTCTGGTAATCACCATGAGTTTCCTGAGGGACTTCCAACGTTCGGTCGTGGCTGAAATGACCCAGCAAATCGACCGGAGATGGCCGCAGCAAACACAGGCCCAGAGCCCCCCCTCACCAACACGCCCTCGGGAGAAAAGCCCCAAGTCTACTCATCGCAGCTCGGGAAGTGGAGATTCGCGCGAAGAATCATCCACAGAAAATATGCCCATCGGGAAACAGCCTGTGGGACGAAAGAGGTCTGAGCAACCAAGGGTTTTGCAGCGAAGAAGTTCGTTGGCTGAGGCGAGGTCCCCGTCCCCTCAGCGTCGAACTCACTCCCCGAAGAGGCGCCGGCAGTCTCCCTTCCCCGAAGGAGGGCCGAGTACCACAGTGCTTATGGAGAGGATATTAGCATGGCTAGATAGAGTGGAGGAGCAAATGGCCAGAAAACCTGTCTGGGCCAGACTCTCGGGGACCTTCTGCGAAGATGACTCCCCTTTCACTCGTGCCATTGCTGAAGCAGCCATGCCAGGTGACTTCAGAGTGCCTCGGCTGGAGATATATGATGGCCGCACTGATCCACAGTCCCATCTGACGAAATACAAACGCAGCATGATAATGCACGGTGCTGATGACGCTACCATGTGCAAATGCTTTGAAGTCACCCTCACAGGGCCAGCAACTGCGTGGTACAATTCATTGCCTCCAGGGACCATCACTGAGTTCCAGGAGTTGTCCACGGCCTTCACGCAGCAATTCATCGGGAGCAGGCCGACTGCGAAGATGCCTGTCCAGATGTTCGACATAGAGCAGAGAAACGGAGAGACCATCCGAGACTATGTCGAAAGGTTCAACAGGGAAGCCCTGAGCGTCCCAGACTTTCGGCCCGAAATCCGCATTCTTGCCATGACACGGGGCCTTCGGCGGGACTCACAGCTGTTCTACGAGTTCTCAAAGGACCCCCCGGACACCCTCGGAGAATTTTACCGAAGGGCCGAACAGCACATGACAGCCGAGGAGCTGAGAATGGCTGGGCCAAAGTCAGACAACCACCACGCCGAAGGGTCCAATCAGCAAGCCCGTAATCCTACCGAACAGGCAGGATGATCCACCTTCGTCTTTCCCCACGACGATCCGCTGCTGATAACGGCGAGGATAGGGAACTGGGACGTCAAAAGGGTGCTACTTGATGATGGATCAAATGCTGACGTCCTATTCTCGCGAACTTGGGCATCTCCAGCAGCGAGCTTAAGCCTGTCACCATGCCCACCTTCGGCGTTGGGCCATCCGAACTACCCGTCCTCGGATGGATCGACCTCCCACTGATGATGAAAGGGACTTCGGTAGGTGGAGCAGCTGAGTTGTACGCCTCCACAATGGCGAGGTTCATCGTCATGGACGTCCAGTCCTCGTACAACGCCATCCTTGGAAGGCAGACACAGGGAAACCTGCACATTCGCCCTGATGTGAAGTACTTGACTGTCACATTCGCCACCAAGGATGGAGATGCAGAGATCTTCATAGACCAGGCCGAGGTAAGAAATGTGTTTGTGAAAGCACGAAAGGCTCCGGCAAACAACTCTACACAAACGGTGGAGGCAAAGGCGCAGGAGAAAGGCAAAGGAGAAGATCCCGCAAAGGCAGAAACGGAAGCAGTAGATCTTGTCCCAGGACAATCTACCCGAATAGGGAAGAGCTTGGCCGAAGGTGACAAGGAAAAACTTGTATCCTTTCTGCTGGAAAATAAAGATCTGTTTGCCTACTCGCCAAAAGATATGCCGGGGGTAAACCCTGGCATAATACAGCACAGCCTCAAAGTAAGCCCGGAAGCAAGGCCTGTCCGGCAAAAGAAACGAAGCATCTCAGCCCATAAGGGCAACTTTGTCAAAACCGAAGTCCAGCGACTGTTGGAAGCCAAAGTTATCAGGGAAGTGAAGTACCCCGAATGGTTAAGCAACGTGGTCATCGCCACAAAAGAAGGTAGCAGCAAACTCCGGATGTGCATCGATTTCAGAAATTTGAACGATGCTTGCCCGAAAGACTCATACCCTCTGACGCCAATAGATCAGCTGGTAGATTCAACTGCGGAATATGGGCTCCTAAGTTTCCTAGACGCCTTCAGTGGCTACCATCAAATAAGCATGGACCCCGAAGATGAAGAAAAAAACTGCCTTCATCACCGAGGGAGGAACATACTGCTATATCAGGATGCCCTTCGGGCTCAAGAATGCAGGAGCCACCTACCAAAGGTTGATGAACAAGGTCTTTAAGGACCAAATGGGAAGAAACATGGAGGTATATGTTGATGATATGGTAGTCAAGAGCAAGCTGCCTGGCTACCACGTTGCAGATTTAGAGGAAACCTTCCAAAAGCTCAGAGCCTTTGGGATTCGGCTCATTCTGAAAAGTGCATCTTGGAGTAACCTCGGGAAATTTCCTTGGGTACATGGTATCCGAAAGAGGCATTGACACTAACCCCGAGAAGATTAAGGCTCTGCTTGAATTCTGAACTCCTGCCACGGTCAAAGACGTGCAAAGGCTCACCGGAAGAATAACCTCCCTAACCAGGTTTATTTCTAGGTACGGAGATCGGTGCCGACCTTTCTTCAAAGTCCTAACAAAGGCAGCAAAAAGGGAAGGCGACCTCAGAAGGAATGATCATCCTTGGGATGAAGATTGCCAAAAGGCCTGGGAAGAACTCAAAGTCTACCTGGCCAGCCTGCCGACTCTACGACAACCTCGGGAGGGAGAGCCACTCGTATTGTACCTCGCTGTCACGGAGAAAGCTGTAAGCTCGGTCCTCGTGAAAGAAGAAGGCCCAAAGCAATGGCCAGTCTATTACGTCAGCAAGTCCCTGCATGGCGCCGAAATCAGTTACCCTTTGCTTCAAAAAGCTATATACGCCTTGGTGCTTGCAGGAAGAAGGCTGCAACTGTACTTTCAGGCTCACCCCATCATCGTCCGAAGTAGTCTACCACTACGGGATGTTATGAAGAAAGTTGATCATTCGGGAAGGCTCTCCAAGTGGTGCATAGAGCTTGGCGAGCACGAAATCATATATGAGCCTCGGAAGGCCATAAAGGCCCAAGCACTGGCAGATTTTATCGCCGAAATACCCACCACTGAGGACAGCCACCAAGATCCGAACGAGGGTGAGCCAGAATGGACCTTGCATGTTGACGGAGCCTCGGGTTCCGAACACCAGGGAGCTGGAATAGTTATCAGAGGACCCGAAGGCCTGGAGGTAATGAAGGCTATCAAGTTCAGCTTCAGCGTCACAAACAATGTGGCTGAGTATGAAGCCCTCATAGCGGGATTACGCTTGGCCAGAAGGATTGGCGTGAGAAACTTAAAAGCTCACAGCGATTCCCAGCTGGTAGTTCGGCAGACGGCAGGAGATTATGGGGCGAAGGACCCAATCTTGGCAAAATACCACGAGCTGGTAGCAAAGCTCATCCAAGAGTTTGACGCCGTACGGATCGAAAATGTACCTCGGCGGAATAACACTGAGGCGGATTGCTTGGCGAAGTCGAAAACATACACCGAGGTGCTAGACCATCCGAGCATCTCAGTGCTGAGCATAGCGACCTCGGGAAAAGGATGGAAAGATCCCATAAAGAGATACCTCACAGAAAATATGCTCCCCGAAGACCCCGGCGACGCTGCGAGACTGCGAAGACGCTCCGGCCGATTCTTCCTGATTGGTGAAGAGTTATACCGGCAGGGATATGCAAACCCGCTGCAGAGATGCGTGGCTGAAGAGGATACTGAAATGATCCTTGAAGAGGTCCACGAAGGCATGTGTGGCTCACATATCGGAACTGATGCCCTTGCAGCGGTGATACTTCACCAAGGATACTTCTGGCCTACCCTGAGAAAGGACGCAAGACAGTTCGTCCGAAAATGTGGTAGCTGCCAGAGACACGCGAACATCCAGAGGGCACCCTCGGAGACGGTAAGTTCGGACTATCCTTGACTATCCTTGGCCCTTCGCAGTCTGGGGTATAGACCTTATTGGGCCACTCCCCACAGCACCCGGAGGCGTGAAATTCTGCGTTGTAGCAGTGGACTATTTCTCTAAATGGGTCGAGGCAGAACCGCTGGCAACTATCTCGGCAAAAGAAGTGCAGAAGTTCGTATGGAAGAACATTGTATGCAGATTTGGCATACCGAGGGTACTAGTAGCTGATAATGGATCCCAATTCATAGACAAAGGATTCCAGGAATTTATCAGCGACCTCGGAATAAAAATGCACTTCGCCCCAGTAGCTCACCCCCAAAGCAACGGGCAGGTGGAAGTATCGAACAGGACCATAAAAGATGGCCTGAAAAAGAGACTGGGAGAAGCAAAAGGGAAATGGCCAGGAGAACTCCAAAGCGTATTGTGGAGCTACCGAACGACGCCCCGAAGGGCCACAGGGGAAACTCCCTTTTCACTAGTCTTCGGGACAGAGGCCATTATCCCAGTCGAGATAGTCAGACCATCAATACGGGTGCAAATATTTGATGAAGGTGGAAACGACCTCGGCCTCAGAACCAAGCTCGACCTCGTCGGCGAACACAGAGAAATAGCCGAGCTGAGAAGAAAAGCTTTTCAGCAAAGAGTGGCCGCGGCTATAAACTTACGGGCCAGGCCAAAAGAAATCAAGAAGGGAGACCTCGTTCTCCGAAAGGCTGACTTTGCACCCCGAAGGCCGTCCCACGGAGTACTTCGCGCAAACTGGGAAGGACCTTATCTGGTTCTCGCCGAAGTACGAAAAGGCGTGTACAAACTTGGCGACGCCGAAGGCGTAGAATTGAAAAATACTTGGCACTCAGACGCCTTGAAAAAATTCTACGCCTAAGATGAAGCGGAGGAATTGTAAGTACAGAATGCTCTTAAGGAAAGTTCTTAAGTATCCAAAATTGTGCAAAGCAGAATTCCGCGAAGATGCTCGCCGTAATAAAGCACAGATTGACCTTCCAGAGTCCCTTGAGCCATCACGCTCGGGAAAAGATGGAGAAATCTCGCAGAGGCAGTTTTCCGAAGTCCCTTGAGCCATCATGCTCGGGAAAGATGGGAAACAAGAACGTCGCAGAAGTACTCGCCGAAATAAGCGCAGAGACAGTTTTCCGAAGTCCCTTGAGCCATCACGCTCGGGAAAAAACAGAAAACAGTTCTCAAAAGATTTCCTAAGTCTCTTGAGCAAACATGCTCGGGACAAAAGGAAAAGAAGGAAAATTTTTTGACTAAGGAATTTCCGAAGTCCCTCGAGCGAACGTGTTCGGGACAAAATGGAAATGCAAAAGCCTGCAAAAAGACTTAGTCAAATTTTTCAGATTTTCCAAAAAGCCTCTGGAGCGAACAGGCTCGGCCAAGGGAAGGTAAAAGAGTTTCTTTGATTGCAGGTTTTCCGAAGTCTCTTGATTGAAAACGGAAGAAAATAGTTTCCAGAGAAAAACTCAAAAGAACAGAGGGATCAAAACGCTCTGGAAAACAAAAACCCACCGAAAGATTTGCCAAAATCTAAGGACGCCATCGTGAAAGTTGGCTGGAAAAAAGCTCTGATTAAGGTAGCTCCACCACAGAAAGCAGGAAAGTGCAAGAACAGGGGCAAAGCAGAGGAAAGAGCAGAAGAAAAAGAAAAAGGAATTTATGATGGAATGGGCCATTTATAAGCCAGAGGTGGGTAACCGAAACATCGTCATAAGTACCCTTTGGAGGCGAACCGTCGCCGTAACTGCTCTCTGCACCTGAAAAGGCGCGCCCTCTGTAACCGACGTGACTCTCCTCCAATGGCAAAGTGCCACGTGTCAACCGCTGCGCAAAAATGGGGGACACGTCCTCCAAACGTCCCTTGAAAACTGGGACACGTCTTCTGACATCCCTGGAAAACTGGGACGCGCCGCTCAGACTGACACGCTTGGCCAAACAGACCTGCAGAAACAAAGAGCAGGCCAACTCGAGGACGCCAAGAGACAGGCTATGGCCGAACAGCCCATGACCTTCGGGCAAGAGGTGTATCTTCGGCACAGGCTCCGCCTCGAAGACACCAAAGAACAGGCCAAGGCCGAAGAGCCCATGATGTTCGGGCAAAATGCGCATCCTCGGAATAGGTTGAGCTTCCAAAGAGACTCCCATAAACAACCTCGAAAAGAGATGCAAAACCGAAGTCTTCACTTCGGCTTTCCAAAGGGGGGCATGTGATAGCCAAACGCTATCGCCTCTATCTGGCCGAACTCCCTGCCACAAGAATGGCCAGAAGAAGCTGGCGCTACCCAAGAAAAGGTGTGATCATGCACCTCGGGAGATAGCCAAAGAGCTCCGAGCCCGGCACGCCAGGAAAACTCGAGGACACTACTTGCCCCCCCAAGGTTGTGAACAGATCGCCTTCGGAAAAGTGGCACCAAACATAGCGAGCCGAACATGATATCCCCGAAGGCGGAACTCCCTGAAACTGGGAACCCCCGAACTGAGGGCTTGTTTCTCGAAGAGGCTCTGTCCGTACCAAAGGACGACCTCACCCAGGGACCTCGGGAGTACGGCAGGAGCATTTATGGAAGCATTTAAGGAAGCCTCTGACACGTCCTTTCACAGACGTCACAAGCCGCCTCAAAAGGCGCTCTGACACATGGACGCTATCAGAATCACATCATGGCCCATCTCAGCACATGGCTCAAGGCAACCTGCTACCAGCTATCTGTCTCCTACGCCTAGAAATTCAGGAACATCCGACCGAACACGTGTCGCGATTTGAACGGGCTAGGGACTCCTATAAATACCAGGAATTAATACTTGGCAGGAGGTTGGTTGGCAAAACACTGCTCCCATACTCTGAGAAAATTACCAGGCAAGACTCTTCAGCCGTGTGTGCTATTATCTTTGCCTTTTTCTCAGCCAACCACTGACTTGGGCGTCGGAGGCTCCCTCCCCGGAAAAACACTCCGGGGGCCTCCTAACCCTTTGTTTCTGAGCTTTCAGGCACACTCCCTTGGGCGATCCATCCTCCAGGCGTTCTTCCTCCCAGAAGTCTCTCCACCAGTCACCATGACTATAAACGATGAGGCTCCACGCCATCAGATTGGGAGTTGGGACGTAAAAAGGGTGCTCCTGGATGACGGTTCCAATGTCGGTGTCCTATTCTCCCACCTATTGCCAAGCTTGGGCATCGCGAAAACTGACCTCAAACCTGTCACATCCTCTACCTTTGAGGTAGGTCCTCCCGAACTCCCTGTCCTCGGGTGGATTGACCTACCTCTGATGTTAAGGGGAACTTTTGTTCAGAACAATGGAGAGCTCTTCACCTCTACCACGACAAGGTTCATTGTCATTGGCATCCCCTTTTCATATAATGCCATCCTTGAAAAGCAAACTCAAGGGAACTTTCACATCCGACCAGATGTGAAGTACCTGAAGGTCACCTTTGGGACGAAGGATGCGGACGTATAAATATTTATTGACCAAGCTAAAGTCCGGAAGGTATTTGTAACGGTGAGGCAGAGCCCAATGAAAGTACACACACAGACGTCGGGAAAGAAGGGCACACCGACCGAAGAGTCTACAGAATGAGAGAAAAGTGACTCGAAAAAAATTGAAACTAAGAATATAGAGCTTGTACCGGGCCGAAGTACCCGTATGGGGAAACATTTGGCCAAAGGTGACAAGCAAAGGCTTGTATCTTTCTTTTTAATGAACAAAGATCTATTCGCCTACTCGCCGAAGGACATGCCTGGGTAGACCCCCACATAATTTAGCATAGTCGTAAGATACACCCTGACGCGAAGCCTATTTGCCAAAAAAAAAAGAAGCCTTTTGGTACACAAGAACAATTTATTTAAATATGAAGTCCAATGGTTGATGGAGGCGGACGTAATAAGGGAAGTCAAATATCCCGAATGGCTTAGTAACGTGGTTATCGCCATGAAAGAAAGGAGTGACAAACTCCAAATGTGCATCAACTTCCGAAACATGAATGATGCTTGGCCTAAGGATTCATATCCTCTACCGCCAATAGACCAATTGGTGGACTCAACCGCTGAGTATGGCCTCCTTAGCTTCCTCGACGCCTTTAGCGGGTATCATCAAGTAGGATGGACACCGAAGACGAAGAAAAAATTGCCTTTATTACCAAAGTTGGTACGTACTACTATATTAGAACGCCCTTCGGGCTTAAGAATGCAGGGGCGATGTATTAGTGTTGTGCCCAAAAGCCAATCATGAGATGATTGTATTTTTGCACATTGAGTCACGATATTTTATTAAGGGATTAATCCAGCAATTATGTTTGTTGTTCTGTTTCTGTGTAACGTAATAAGCATAATTGTAACCCTAGAATAATGATATTCTTAAACGTCCCTGGTCTAGTATTATTGTGGAGCGGGTTGCAATAATACATAACGACTAGCATATGGGTACAAGTTGGAGAACTTGTGTACTGGACCGACCCACCATGAGAACACTACATGGATCGTTATATGAGTGTCATAAGTGATTCTCATAGTGATCATGGTATATGTAGTCCTTCGACCTAAGATCATCAAGGTTCCCTACATGTGAGTCACATACTTTGATACTAACACGACCGCCCGTGGCCCTACCCAGGAAGCCCTGTGAGAGCTGGTCTCATGGTGGATTGCAATTGGCTAGTTGTGTATGTGTGCAGATTAAATCCCATGATACTAGTTGATTAACCTAGAATATGCAATATGCATGCTCTTATGCTTTGACTTGGTTTATTAAAACCATAACATTAAAACATTAACTTGGCCAAGTAATTTCTACACAAAATGAGTACAAATGGCCAAAGCATACAAAAATCAACATTTCTGTGAGTTTACTACACATAACAACTCGTGAGAACATTCATACATGAAGTAACTAATGCCCTTACCCAAGAGCAAACCTAGAGTCAAGGACTCCACAAAACATAGACTATGGAGGCAAACTAAAGTACTGTATAAATACAAGACTTTATAGAGATCTCTTAACCTAACTCCCACCTTGGAAACGCGTACCAGTGGCGAGTCTCAAAAGTCCTTTACCAAGTGCTACTAGGCTCTGCAGCCGAAGGAAGATACTAGTTAGTACTATTACCTGACCAACAAGCCATCTAAGTACTTATGTAGACTAGAATCATAAGGATTCTAAACTGCCATACCTGTACACACAAAAGAGTACTACCGAGATAATACTCAACGATTACCCGGTCCAGCAACTTCAGGCTCTGCATAACAAAACCGGGGAGTGAAAATTTGATAATTCTCAGTCAGGGATCTTCAATGTACCTGCAAGAAAATACTAGGACTCTTGCTGCGGGCTCACACAGCACGAGGGTGCTATTATATGTGATGGCCAGGGGCCTCATCGTTTAGAGTCATGATAACTGGAGGAGAGACTTCTGGGAGGAAGAACGCCTGGTGGATTGGATCGCCCAAAGGAGAGTGCCTGAAACCTTAGAAACAAAGGGTTAGGAGGCCCTCGGAGTCTTTTTCTTGGGGGGGAGCCTCCGACGCCCAAGTCAGTGATGGCCAGGGGCCTCATCGTTCAGAGTCATGATGACTGGAGGAGAGACTTCTGGGAGGAAGAACGCCTAGTGGATTGGATCGCCCAAAGGAGAGTGCCTGAAACCTTAGAAATAAAGGGTTAGGAGGCCCCCGGAGTGTTTTTCCGAGGGGGGAGCCTCCGACGCCCAAGTCAGTGGTGGCTGAGAGAAAGGCAGAGAAAATAGCACAAAGGGCTGAGGAGTCTCCCCAGGTAATTTTCTCAGAGTGTGGGAGCAGTGTTTTTGCCAACCAGCCTCCTGCCAAGTATTAATTCCTGGTATTTATAGGAGCGCCTAGCACATTCAGATCGCGACACGTGTTTGGTCGGATGTTCCTGAATTTCTGGGCATAGGGGACAGATAGCTGGTAGCAGGTTGCCTTGAGCCGTGTGCTGAGATGGGCCATGATGTGATTCTGATGGCGTCAGCGTGGCAGAGCGCCTTTTGAGGCGAATCGTGGCGTCTGTGAATGGATGTGTCAGAGGCTTCCTTAAATGCTTCCATAAATGCTCCTGCCGTACTCCCGAGGTCCCTGGGTGAGGTCGTCCTTTGGTACGGACAGAGCCTCTTCTGGAAACAAGCCCTCAGTTTGGGGGTTCCCAGTTTCAGGGAATTCCACCTTCGGGGATATCATGTTCGGCTCGCTATGTTTGGTGCCGCTTTTCCGAAGGTGATCTATTCACAACCTTGGGGGGACGAGTAGTGTCCTCGGGCTTTCCTGGCGTGCCGAGCTCGGAGCTCTTCGGCTATCTCCCGAGGTGCATGATCACACCTTTTCTCGGGCAGCGCCAGCTTCTTCTGGCCATTCTTGTGGCAGGGAGTTCGGCCAGATCGAGGCGATAGCGTTTGGCTATCACATGCCCCCCCTTTGGGAAGCCAAAGTGAAGACTTCAGTTTTGCATCTCTTTCCGAGGTTGTTTATGGGAGTCTCTTTGGAAGCTTAACCTGTTCCGAGGATGCGCCTTTTGCCCGAAGATCATGGGCTCTTCGGCCTTGGCCTGTTCTTTGGTGTCTTCGAGGCGGAGCCTGTGCCGAAGATACACCTCTTGCCCGAAGGTCATGGGCTGTTCGGCCATAGCCTGTCTCTTGGCGTCCTCGAGTTGGCCTGCTCTTTGTTTCTGCAGGTCTGTTTGGCCAAGCGTGTCAGTCTGAGCGGCGCGTCCCAGTTTTCCAGGGATGTCAGAAGACGTGTCCCAGTTTTCAAGGGACGTTTGGAGGACGTGTCCACCATTTTTCCGCAGCGGTTGACACGTGGCGCTTTGCCATTGGAGGAGAGTCGCGTCGGTTACAGAGGGCGCGCCTTTTCAGGTGCAGAGAGCAGTTACGGTGACGGTTCGCCTCCAAAGGGTACTTATGACGATCTTTCGGTTACCCACCTCTGGCTTTATAAATAGCCCATTCCATCATAAGTTCCCTTTGCTTTTTCTTCTGCTCTTTTCTCTGCTTTGCCCCTGTTCTTGCATTTTCTTGCTTTCTGTGGCGGAGCTACCTTAATCAGAGCTTTTTTCCAGCCAACTTTCACGACGGCGTCCTCAGATTTTGGCAAATCTTTCGGTGGGTTTTTGTTTTCCAGAGCGTTTTGATCCCTCTGTTCTTTTGAGTTTTTTTTTTCTGGAAACTGTTTTCTTCCGTTTTCAAACTCGTTTTCATGTCAAAAATGCCCATTCCTGAGAGCTGGCAGCCTCTTTTAGCCCATCCTTGTTGCACCACCCCTGCAAAGTTAGAGAGGTGGAAGAAAAAATTCTTTCTTCCCTCTTACGCCATTACTAGGCTGCCTCGTTCTAGCCATTATGCTTTTTCAAACCATAGTAAGGAGGTTACCGTTTTCCGAGCCCAGCTGAAGGCCGGTCTTCGGTATCCTCCCCCGAAGATGGTGTGCGAGTTCTGCAAATTTCATGGCATTGCTGTGAACCAGCTTCCCCCGAACTCGTTCTGCTATTTTAACGCCTACCTCTGCATGTGTGGCGTCTTCGGGATAGAACCCCATTTCATAATCTTTATGCAGTACTACAAGCTCTCTGTGGTCCCGAAGGGTGGCTTCTATTTCATGCTACCTCGGGGATCCGGGAGCAAGAAATTCATGTTCACCTTCGCCACTAAGGATAGCTGGCGGGGGTGGCAACAACAGAAGTTCTTCTTCCTGAAGATGGACGAGGCCTGGTCGTACGTTCCGACCAAATGGGCTCAGGGAACACTGGATGTGGACGTTGTTGATCCGAGGATGCTGCTGACCCCAGAGTTGGCTCCCGTGTTCGCGGATTTCGACGCCCGCATTCGGGCTGTCTCTGACTGGGATCCCGAGGTCGCTCCGCGCGCCCTTTACCCTTTTCCAATCAACTGGAAGTTGATGACCGAAGAGGTCCTTCGGGAACTAAAGGTGGTAAAGGAGCACGAGACTGACCTCAAGATGCCAGCTCCTGCCATCGCCGGGAAGGATTCCTGGTTGGTCAAGCTTCTTAAGGAGGAAATTTCTTTCGAAACGCTTGTCGAAAGTGAGTTGTCTTCTACTCCTTTGCTGTTTTTTCCCTCGGACTTACGCTGATGTTTCTCTCCTTTTTCAGAGATGGGCGACGGGACTGCCGCCTATTACAAGTCCCTTTTCACCGGCCAAGTGGAGAAGGGCGATCAGACGAAGAAGGCGGCTTCCCGAAGGCGGAAGTCTACTGGCGCGGGGCCTTCGAGGAAACGGGCAAAGAGAGCTACTCAGGTTCCTCTAGAAGAAATTCCCGAGGAGACTGCCGAGGAGCCTGGGTCCGCCGAGATTCCGGCGTCTGAGACTGCTGCTTCCGAGGTCCCTTCAACCGACGTCCCTCCTCAAAGTCCTACTGCGTCGCAGGCCCTCCTTAATGTAGTGGTAGAAGTACCTTCTGCCGAGGAGCGGCGCAGACGGAAGGGCAAGGGCATTTCGACCGAGGAGGCCGAGGACTCCGAGGACGTCGCTGTCGAGGTTCCACCAGGTTTGTTTCCAGACAAAGTGTACTTCCTTTGTTTTTTCTGGATTGCCTTCTTTGTCTTTAATCTCTTTCTCATTCTTGCCACGCAGGGGAGTTGACTACCCCTGACTGGGCGGCCGAACATGCTCGGAAGCGAGCTCTTCGGGACGCCAAAATCCCGCAAGGGAAGATACCCAAGGAGCCTTTCTGGACGTTCACGGAGGACATGAATTTGTACTCCGAGGACGTTCCTCAAATGGCCAAGGAAATTTCGAAGGGGGTGCTCACCGAGGCCTCCTTCAAGGCTATAGCGGCGGCCCATCCGGGGGATAACACCCTCGCCGCAAAGATCACCGAGCATGCTGCTCAGGTATATCCTTCACAGCTCTTTCCCTTCAATTTTTTCCTAAGTGTTTGGCTCTTACTGACCTTGCGTTTTATCTTTTTGCAGCTGCTGGGGTACGCCGGCTTTCTCCGAGTTCGGGTGGCCAGGGAGGTTGCCTTCCGAACTTCGGCCACTCAGACCATGAATGAGGCGAGGATCGCACTCGCGGAGTCGGCCGCCAAAAACCAGCAGCTGAAAGAGGCTGCTGAGAAAGAAGTGACTGCCCTTCGGGAGGAGTTCCGGAAGGAAAAAGAAGAACTTCAAAAGGATTCCTCCCAGAAGATCGCTGACCTCGGTGAACAAATAAAGGGGATGCTCGCCGCCAACGAAGATCTTCTCAAGCACAAGGCTGGTTCTGACAGCCTTATAGTGTCGTTGACGAGTGAGAATAACACTCTCCGGGCTGAGGTCGAGTCTTTGAAGAAGGGGTCCAAGGGGACGCTGGAGATAAAGGCGCTGAAGGAGGAGATTGCTGAACTGAAGGACGACCTTGACGACCTCGAGCTTGATAAGAACGAGTCTGATCAAATGGCGAAGGTTGCCTTTCAGGACGGCTTCTGCCTTGCTCGTCACCAGGTTCTCCAGAGGTTCCCAGATTTAGACCTCTCTTTTCTGGAGGCCCTAAATATTCCTGAGGGACCTCGGTGGGAATGGTCCAAGGTCGAGCATCTGAAACTTCCTCCTTCAATTCCAGCGCCAAAGGTGGTGGAAAAGGGCGGGCCAGCGAGTGGCTCTCGGGACGCCGCGAACCCTTAGGCTATTTTTTAGGGCCCCCTTTTTCCTTTTCTCCTTTGCGCTCCTTCTTCGGGCACTTCTTCTGTAAAGCAGCTTTGCTCTTAATGAAGATTTTTTGGCTAAGTCTTTTCTTGCAAGTCTCTTCATTTCCATTGTCCCGAACTCGTTCGCTCAAGAGACTTCGGAAAACCTGCGATCAAAGAAACTCTTTTACCTTCCCTTGGCCGAGCCTGTTTGCTCCAGAGGCTTTCTGGAAAGTCTGAAAAAATTTGACTAAGTCTTTTTGCAGGCTTTTGCATTTCCAATTTGTCCCGAACATGATTGCTCAAGGGACTTCGGAAAACCTTCAGTCAAATTTTTGTTTTTCCAGTTGTCCCGAGCATGTTTGCTCAAGGGACTTCGGAAAACCTTTCGCGAGATTGTTCACTTCCCATTTTCCCGAGCACGTTCGCTCAAGGGAGTTCGGAAAATTATCTCTGCGCTGGCTATGGCGAGTACTTCTGCGAGATTTTTGTTTTCCATCTTTCCCGAGCGTGATGGCTCAAGGGACTTCGGAAAGTCATATCTACGCTTTATCATGGCGAGCATCTTCGCGGAATTCTTTATTACGGCTTTGCACAATTTTGGATACTTAAGAACTTTCCTTAAGAGCATTCTGTACTTACAATTCCTCCGCTTCATCTTAGGCGTAGAATTTTTTCAAGGCGTCTGAGTGCCAAGTATTTTTCAATTCTACGCCTTCGGCGTCGCCAAGTTTGTACACGCCTTTTCGTACTTCGGCGAGAACCAGATAAGGTCCTTCCCAGTTTGCGCGAAGTACTCCGTGGGACGGCCTTCGGGGTGCAAAGTCAGCCTTTCGGAGAACGAGGTCTCCTTTCTTGATTTCTTTTGGCCTGGCCCGTAAGTTTATAGCCGCGGCCACTCTTTGCTGAAAAGCTTTTCTTCTCAGCTCGGCTATTTCTCTGTGTTCGCCGACGAGGTCGAGCTTGGTTCTGAGGCCGAGGTCGTTTCCACCTTCATCAAATACTTGCACCCGTACTGAAGGTTGAACTATCTCTATTGGGATAATGGCCTCTGTACCGAAGACGAGTGAGAAGGGAGTCTCCCCTGTGGCTCTTCGGGGCGTCGTTCGGTAGCTCCATAATACGCTTTGGAGTTCTCCTGGCCATTTCCCTTTTGCTTCTCCCAGTCTCTTTTTCAGGCCATCTTTTATGGTCCTGTTCGATACTTCCACCTGCCCGTTACTTTGGGGGTGAGCTACTGGGGCGAAGTGCATCTTTATTCCGAGGTCGCTGATAAATTCCTGGAATCCTTTGTCTATGAATTGGGATCCATTATCAGCTACTAGTACCCTCGGTATGCCAAATCTGCATACGATGTTCTTCCATACGAACTTCTGCACTTCTTTTGCCGAGATAGTTGCTAGTGGTTCTGCCTCCACCCACTTTGAGAAATAGTCCACTGCTACCACGCAGAATTTCACGCCTCCGGGTGCTGTGGGGAGTGGCCCAATAAGGTCTATACCCCAGACTGCGAACGGCCAAGGATAGTCAGCCGAACTTACCGTTTCCGAGGGTGCCTTCTAGATGTTCGCGTGCCTCTGGCAGCTACCACATTTTCGGACGAACTGTCTTGCGTCCTTTCTCAGGGTAGGCCAGAAGTATCCTTGGCGGAGTATCACTGCTGCAAGGGCATCAGTTCCAATGTGTGAACCACACATGCCTTCGTGAACTTCTTCAAGGACCATTTCAGTATCCTCTTCATTCACACATCTTTGCAGCGGATTCGCATATCCCTGCCGGTATAACTCTTCGCCAATCAGGAAGAATCTTCCGGAGCGTCTTCGCAGTCTTGCAGCATCGCCGGGGTCTTCGGGGAGCAAATTCTCTGCGAGGTATCTTTTTATTGGGTCTTTCCACCCTGTTCCCGAGGTCGCCATGCTCATCACTGAGATGCTTGGATGGTCTAGCACCTCGGTATATGTTTTCGACTTCGCCAAGCAATCTGCCTCAGTGTTATTCCGCCGAGGTACATTTTCGATCCGTACGGCGTCAAACTCTTGGATGAGCTTTGCTACTAGCTCATGATATTTTGCCAAGATTGGGTCCTTCGCCCCATAATCTCCTGCCGTCTGCCGAACTACCAGCTGGGAATCACTGTGAGCCTTTAAGTTTCTCACGCCAATCTTTCTGGCCAAGCGTAATCCCGCTATGAGGGCTTCATACTCAGCTACATTGTTGGTGACGTTGAAGCTGAACTTGATAGCCTTCATTACCTCCAGGCCTTTGGGGCCCCTGATAATTACTCCAGCTCCCTGGTGTTCGGACCCCGAGGCTCCGTCTATGTGCAAGGTCCATTCTGGCTCACCCTCTTTTGGCTCTGAATGGCTCTCCTCAGTGGTGGGTATTTCGGCGATAAAATCTGCCAGTGCTTGAGCTTTTATGGCCTTCCGAGCCTCATACGTGATTTTGTGTTCGCCCAGCTCTATGCACCACTTGGAGAGCCTTCCCGAATGATCAACTCTCTTCATGACATCCCGTAGCGGCAGACTACTTCGGACGATGATGGGGTGAGCCTGAAAGTATGGTCGCAGCCTTCTCCCTGCAAGCACCAAGGCGTATATAGCTTTTTGAAGCAAAGGGTACCTGACTTCGGCGCCATGCAGGGACTTGCTGACATAGTAGACCGGCCATTGCTTTGGCCCTTCTTCTTTCACGAGGACCGAGCTCACAGCTTTTTCTGTGACGGCGAGGTACAGTATGAGGGGCTCTCCCTCCCGAGGTTGTCGCAGAGTCGGCAGGCTGGCCAAGTAGACTTTGAGTTCTTCCCAGGATTTTTGGCAATCTTCATCCCAAGGACGATCATTTCTTCCCAGGTTGCTTTCCATTTTTGCTGCCTTTGTGAGGACTTTGAAGAAAGGTCGACACCTATCTCCGTACCTGGAAATAAACCTGCTCAGAGAGGTTATTCTTCCGGTGAGTCTCTGCACGTCTTTGACTGTGGCAAGGAGTTCCGCCAGATCGAGGCGATAGCGTTTGGCTATCAATATGTACATATAACTAGGCCATAAGACCTCTCCTCAAGTAGTCCTCCTCATGGAGCATCACTCTGCGCCTAGCGAGTTTTAACCCGCTCCTAGCAAGCCGAAGCTTACTGAATGAAACCATGTAGCCTTCCCATAGTCGTTATGCAGGGGAATTATGGTGGGACTTTGTAGAGTAGGCCGCAGGGCCTATTTGATGTAGACTAGATGAACAAGGTCCAACCTTGTGACCTTGTGGCTACAGCATGGCTAGGCCGACAAGGGTTCTAAACCTCTCACCTGAGCTAGTGGTAGCTAATTATGTTCATTTGGAACATAGTTTCCTTAAAAACCTACCTTCACTTTTAGTTAATATAAATCTAAAACTAGGACATTTTAAGTGTTTTTAAAACATTTAGGTGATAGTACTACCTCTTAGCTTCACGTGGAATCTTGAATCACCTCAATCGGACACCCGAGCAAAAAGTTATGCTGAAAACAAAATCGGGTGTCAAATGCTGTCTTGGCAACGCGTCGCCACAGTTGTCGATGATCTGATACATTTTTCTGGATTGGCGACGCGTCGTGGGAACTCGTCGGGATTGGTGACACATCGCCAAACCTGCAAAATGCCCAGAAAACCCCGATTTTGCTATTATGAACTTTGGACACTTCCCACATATATCAAACCTGAATGGAATGCCTCCAAATTTCATACACACATAGTACATGTTGCATAGAACATAACCAACTATGAAAAGCTAAACTATGATGTCTAGAAACATCAATCTAATCCTTCAACATCCTCTAGTCCACCATAATTCAACCAAAACATTTACCTAATGCCATAGCTAAAACTACTCAAATTCTTCAAGCAAACTCAAGCTAATGGCATTCCATGAACTTAAAAACATATCTCCCATACCTCAACTCCAAGTAACAAGCAAGAATCAATCCCCTTTTCGTTCAACCAAGCTCCCAAAGTTCTACACAAGTTTCAATAAAAAACAATAGCACCAAACATCAAAATTATACTCTCTAACCAAAACCCAAGCTTCAAACTAACTAATAAACATGAATTCAATCAAGAACATGTTCCTTACCTCGTTCAAAAATAGGGGATGAAGGAAAACGCCCTTCCAAGCCTCAAAAGCATGGTTTAAAGCTTGAAAATGCTTCCTCCTTGCTTATATACATTGAATTGCTTCTTTTGGCACCAAAAACTCTTGATTCCAAGTTCAATTTAAGAGCTAAATGGGGGTGAGAAGGCTGGAAACGGGATTATGGCAGCCATAGCCCCGTTTCCCCTTCTTAAACCTTCACTTAACCCATAAAACCTCAAAGTATTAAGCTTGTTACAATTAAGTCCCCATCTTTGTAACTTAGCAATTCTTGATTAAATTCTTGTCTATTTTCAAGTTTGAGTTAAGGTTGAAAGTTAAGTTCTAAAAGTTCATTTTAAAACACTCGGGACTCGTCCTAGCTATTCAGGATGAAAAATTACCATTTTGCCCCTGAACTTAGTTCAGTGCTTCATTTTTCTTGAAACTTGGTGAACTTTGCTAAACTTCTTTATTCTTGCTATGTAAACTTGAATCAAGTCTAGAACCTTAATTTAAAACACTTTGCCTTTCTCAATTGCGCTTCCCACTAGAAGGGCTATACAGATACTTTCCGTTGTTGCCCGTAACTGAGTGAACTTGAAAGAGGTCATTGGGTATGCAACATATCATGCAGAGGGATTTGTATGATCAAGATGGGATTTGTCCCTCCTATGTAACGGGAATGATATCTTCGAGCCCCTTGATAGAGTGAGACTTAGAAAATGCATGGCCATGCTCTGATGAGTTGATATATGATATCAATCTCATCAGTTTAAGTTGGTTTACTTGGTAATCAAGAAACCAAAGATTGGGCTATACGAGAGTGACACATTCCATGTCTCGTGCTTAGTCTTGATATCTTGGACAAAGGGACAATGGCATATATCGGTGATGATCATAAAGGTTTAGTCGAATCAGCGACAATCTTGTCACTTGGGTAGCAATGATGTGTTGCAAGACACCGCTTATTGCTTATGATCATAAATGTGATTTATGATCATTGCCAACGTGATAAGAGCTTATTGGGTCGTACACATAGAGCTATTTGGATCATTAGAGTGCATGGGCTAATAATTTGGGTTTTGGTTTCACAATAATTTCGTATTAATAATGGGCCCAATAGTTGAGCCATTATTAAGCCCAAAATTAAAGCCTAATTGGATTAAGGCTTTGAAACCCATTAGGCCTGGAAGTTGAGTCTCACTATAAATACAACTTCTAGTGAGAAATTCACAGGTCTCCTTGCCCTAGCCTTCCAAAAGGACAGCCGCACTCTTCTCTTGCAATTGCTTGGAGGACGCAAGCTAGCACTACGAGTGCAAGAGAAACACATCTGCTGGGACACGGTGGAAGCGTGGTGATCCCGAGAGGCTCGTGTGGATACCATAGAGAGCTTGAACACGTCAACTGTTGAAGTTTTGTGCTTCGACTCTACAGTTGAGTGAGCGATCTCAACCGAAAATTAGGTATGAAAATTTTCGAACACCAAGTTTACCCCATTTTCACTTGGATCCTGGAGGGTTTTAGTTAAATTTCACTGCGCTGTTTGGCTCCCGAAACCCAACACAATGTACCAGAGGTTGATGAATAGGGTCTTCGACTCCCAAATCGGGTGAAACATGGAAGTCTACATTGATGATATGATAGTTAAGAGTGAACTGCGTAGTAGTCATATCATAGACTTAGAGTGAACATTCCACCAACTAAGGACATTAAGAATTCATCCCAACCCTGAAAAATGTGTGTTCAGGGTGAATGCGGGTAAGTTCCTCGGATTCATGGTGTCGAAGAGAGGTATTGACGCTTTTAGGACCACCCTTCTAAGCTTGGCCAAGGCTAAGAAAAATGAGAAACATACTATAAAAATACAAAAGGGACTCAGTTGAGCAAGGTGGTAGTGATGAGAATGCAAAACTGCAAGACTATGTACCTTAAGTGCACCTAAATGAGAGACTATGTTGAGTTTGAGAGAAAATAAAGTTGGAGGGCTAAACTGCACATATGGATTAGTGGTGCAAACAAAGCTACAAAGTGTGAGTTGATGGTTTCGGCCATGCAAAACTATGCAAGGGTTAATGGCATACTAGACCAAATTAAGGCAGACAACAATGATAACTAGTCACATCATGTCTCCCACTAAGGTAGTAAACATTATTACTTAGTTAGTCTAACTAAGTACTTACACTAGTAACTTGGCCAGTTTCACATTGGAGAAATGATACCTTGGGACTTGTGTTGACTTGTGCATGGCATTGTAAGCCATGAAATAACCTAAGTGCCTAAGTGAACACGTGATTTAGTGATGGATGTGTGACCGTGAAGATGTGAGGGCTTCATTTCACCATGCAAACTTGTTGAGCCGAAAGCTAGCTTAATTGCTAACTTAATCACATGTGTCTTGTAACTGGTTTGCCTAAGATCACTAAAGCCTTTTGTTTTCATTTCGGGCTTCATTTCCTTTGGCTGAGAGCTAGCTTAGCTTGGTGTTTTCTGATTAGCTCTTGAGTTCCACCAAATTGATCTTGGTTAAGGAGCAATTGGAGCTAGATTGAAGTAGACAAGCTAAGGTTCTTTGATTTTGGTACTACACAACTCAAGTTCAAGCTTTGTTCTTGAAGAAACAAAGGAAGGCCGAGATGTTTCCAAGCTAGGGTTTGAGGTAAATTTGTGTTTTTCTTGAATACATGGTATATGTTCCATGAACAAGTAGTAATGGTGTTGATTTGGTGTTCTATTAGGCCAATTGTGTGCAGAACATCACGGGTTGGAAGTTTGGTTTTGGCCGAAAAGCTTGATTGAGGTAGGGTTTCACTTATACTTGATTGCTTGGTAGTATACCATGATTCAAGTGTGTAAGGTAGCTAAGTGATGGATAAAATTGCCAAATGACCTTAGTTGCTTGATGGGCTATTGAGAATTGATTTGGTTATGGTGTTAATTAGCTAATTAACTATGGACATGTGCTAGAAATGCTAGTGAATGTTGCCATTTTGCTAGCTATTGCGGAGCTCTAGTGGAAGTGGAGATTATGGTGAAGTTGTGTGCAAAAATTGCACATTGGCACATGTTATTGCATTATGGCCGAATGGTAATTGTGGTGTGTGTGTGTGTACATTGTGTGCTTTGGTGATTTCCATGTGCTTGTTGACCAAATTATTGTTACATGTATATGTATATGTTATGGTTTTCCTTGTCTTGTGTTTGTTTTGCAGGTTATGTTGGGTAATTGGAGGTTAAGCCTTGAGTGCACACTCGGCTTAACTAAATAAACTCTTTATGAGTTGGTTAATGTAGTAAAATCCCTACTGAGTTATATGCTCATTGCCCATATACATTTGTTTTTCAGGAAAGGATACTCGGCCTGAGTAGCTTTGCTTGAGTTTGTGCTAGTTTGTTGTGCTAGCTAACTTGTTTGCCAAGGTATGTGCCAATGTGTGCTTGGCTTGAACAATTTGTATATTACAAGTCTATTTTAAAAGTTGGCCGAGACTTATGTGTTAAGTTTGCAGGCTTGTACTGTTGGGACCTGTCTAGGAAGGGCAGCATGGACATGTGGACACTTGCTCTGATCATAGTCTTCACTTTCATGACTATGAATATGGCTATAGGTTTGATGTTGCAGTGTGTCCTATTGTATGGGATACTTAAGGTGCTGTTTCACCATTAATGGTCTCGGGTTGTACTATAACTTGGCATGGGAGACTTTTGAATCATGGTATGGAGCCATGTAGGTTACTAGGTAGACTACCATTTTGTGTGTACATGTATGTAGTCTTGGTTGACTAGTTCTGAGGTGGTACTTGATGTGCTTGTGTAGCCAAGTTATGTGTATGTACTTATGGATGGTTTTGGACTTATACTTATGGTGGATGCTTTGGGCCAAAGTTTGGCATATCTATGTGGTTAGTTATGGAGTTATGCCTGATTATGTGAATGTGAAGCATGAAACCTTGTGAACTTCCTGGTGTATCTTTTATGGCCGAGAGGTACATGTGCATATAAACTTGAGTTTTCAAAAGAAATTGATTACCATGGGCTTATTGGTTGCCATAATAGGTAGCACACTTGAGTGCACACATTCTAAACACTTAAATTTACATTAAGTGTTGCCTTGCTTGTCTTGCAAGTAACTATGGAAGCCTTGCTTGTTTTGCAAGTTAGTGGTATTGGGCCTCGATTCTGCTGCAAATAACTAATTGGAAACACTCATAAGCCTCCTGGGCTACCTCCCAGGCTAAATACCTTAAGAAAATAAGACCTAAGGTTAAGTTTTGATAGTTGGCCAAATTGAAAGGTTGGAAATTAAACTTTAGGTTTGGGAGTTAATTCCTTGGACTTGGGCCAGGGCTTGTGTGAGGTGTGACGGGCTTTGTTTGGTATCAGAGCCTGAGGTTTAGTATGATTAGAGCATTAGCCTAGATAGTGTCCCACATAGGTCTAACTTAAATAAGACTTGTATTATTGGATATATGTGAATATCTGCAATTGAAAGTGCAGGATGAGAACAAGAGGCAGGGACAGAGATTCCCTGAGATAAGGGGAAGCCACTGCAGCCCATCAGACAGGGGGACTGCAGGAGAATGTGCCTGAAACACAGGCAGAAGACATGGAACATAGTTTGGCCGAAGAGCCAAATGCCAGGTTACAAGTACCTGGACCTAGCAGGGATAGACAGGAAAGAATGGAAGTAATGATGGAGTCACTGCATGCCACTGTGGCTCAACTGGTACTTGGAATGCAAGCCTTGGCTAGAGGCCAAGCCCAAAACCAGGAGAATTCAGAGCCAGTAGAGACTGAAGGAAGAAGGAGGAGAAGAAGGCCTGGCAAAGAGCCAGTGGGATATGATCAGTCCAGTAGAGCTGGAGGGAATCAAGAAGAAGAGGAAGCAGATGAAGACATGAGGCATCCTAGGGCTAGGAGACTGAGATCAGAAGTGAGACAGGAAACCAGGATAGAGGAGGAAGATGAGGACAGCCCAGACATTGAGGAAATGGATGCTTATATATACTCTGGAAGGACTGAACCTTCTACTGAAGAAACTACAGCAAAGAGCAGGTCATCAAGGGACAAATCCAGAGGCATGGAGGAGAGCAGAGGAAGGCATAGAAGAGGGGTACTCAGGGAGGGCTAGTTGGTGTGGTTCCTGGCACTGAAATCTCCCATCTTCAGACGAGGATGTGACCTAGATGAGGCAGAGTTTTGGATATATCAGGTGGAGAGAATCTTTGAAAGAATGGAGGTCAGATTTACTCAGAAAGTACTGCTAGCCACCGTCAGGCTTGAAGGTAATGCTGAGCTGGGTAGAGGGCAGTACAGAGAAATTACCAAGAAAGAAACCAGAGGAGACCCCCAGACAGAAGGAGGTCTATGAGATGGGCAGACTTCCTTCAAGTCTTCCACCAGCAGTATGTAAGTGAAGCCCAGAAGGATCAAAAGCAGGTAGAGTTTGATCAGCTAGAGCAGGGGGACCTCACTGTGCTAGAGTATGAATAGAAGTTTAACAATTTGATCAGATATGCCCCACAGTATGAAGGACAAGAAGAGTTAAGAACCAAGAGGTTTATCAGGGGACTAAGACCTGAGTTGAGGCAGATTCTCAGGGCAGTAGGAGCTAGGGACTTCTACTCTGTCATGCAGAGTGCCCTGGCACTGCTGTAGGAGTTCCAAGAACAATCCAGGAGTGGGCCTGGAGGTGGAAGTGGAACTCAGAAAGGCCATCATTCAAAGAGGCCGAGAGAAGAGAAGGACACAGGTGGAGGCAGGAAAGGGAATAAGAAGGAAAGAGGATCACAACCACAGTAGTATGGTCCTCAGTGCAACACCTGTGGAAAATTTCATGGCAATAAGCCATGCTTCAAGACTTCCACTGGATGTGATAGGTGTAGAGCCCCAGATCACTGGGTTAGAGATTGCCCAAAGAGGGGTAAGGACAACAGGAAAATGCTGGAAAACTTCAATCCCAGGGGACCTAGAGGGCAGATGCCTATGCCCCAGATGAGAACTCAGGTGCCAGCCTAGGGAGGGAGGCCAGCACCTAGAGTACCTCAGGAGCAAAGAAGACCTGGTACAACTCCAAACAGAGTGTTTCAGTTGGAGTCTTCCAGAAAAGGGCAGGAAACACCTGAAGCTGAGGATGCAGGCAGGGAAACTAGCCAGCAAAGGACTAGCAGGTGGGCCTTGAAAGGTACCATTTACCTTAATGGCCAGTTAGTATCTGTTCTGTTTGATACTAGAGCTTCATTGTTTATGATATCTAATAGACTGGTTAAGGCCATTAATCTAGAAGTAAAATATATGACCAACATGTACTTGGTAAGAACAGCTGGCAATGAAGTTTTAATTGCCTATTACATGGTTGAAAACTGTGAGATTTAGATAGACAAGCTGAAACTGAGAACTAATCTCATAGTGCTAGAGACACATGACTATGATGTGATCGTAGTCACGAACTGGTTAGGGGAGAATAAAGTCATTATTGATTGTCAGGCCAGACAATTAATAATGCCTGGTGGAATACCATATGACTTAGATAAGTCTTTAGAGTTAGCTATGGACTATCATTTGGAAGTGCTGGAGCTGGTAACTCCAAAAAGTGAGCAGGAGTGCCTGGAATTTAATGACCAAGAAGTATCAGATGAACTTAAGAAAATACCTATAGTTCAGGATTTCCCAGGAGTCTTTCCTACAGATCTGCCTGGTTTACCACCCCTGAGGGAGGTGGAGTTTGAAATTAAGCTAGTACCAGGAGGAGCACCAGTATCTACTGCTCCATATAGAATGGCATTGCCTGAGATCGTAGAACTCAGGGAACAGTTAGATGAGCTGTTAGAGAAAGGGTTCATCAGACCCAGTGTTTCTCCTTGGGGAGCACCTGTGTTATTTGAGAAAAAGAAGGATGGAACCCTTAGACTTTGTATTGATTATAGAAAACTGAATGCATTGACCATAAAGAACAAATATCCTCTCCCAAGGATAGAGGACTTGTTTGATCAGCTGAAGGGAGCAAAGGTGTTCTCCAAAATTGATTTGAGAACTGGATATTTCTAGTTAAGGGTAAGGGAGGAGGACATACCTAAGACTGCTTTCAGGACTAGGTATGGACACTTTGAGTATACTATAATGCCATTTGGGCTTACTAATGCACCTACATTCTTTATGGATTTGATGTAGAGGGTGTTTAGAGCACACCTAGACCACTTTGTGGTGGTGTTTATTGATGATATCTTGGTATATTCCAAGGATGAGGAAACTCATAAAGAACATCTAAAGATAGTACTTGTCTTGCTCCAAGAACATAAGCTTTACAGAAAGCTGAGTAAATGTAAATTTTGGACTCAAGAAATTGGGTTCTTGGGTCATATAATAAATGAACAAGGGTTGGCTGTGGATCTTGAAAAGGTAAAGTCAATCCTCGATTGGAAGCAACCCCAGAGTGTGAGGGAAGTCAGGAGCTTCCTGGGGTTAGCTGGCTATTATAGAAGGTTTATGTTAGGCTCACCTCCTAAGTGCTTGGCTTAGGCCAAGAAACGTAAAGGAAACATAAAGGACTGAAGTGAAGGACTAAGGGAACTAGTACAGTGATGTATGTGCAAAGCTGGAAACTTTCAGGACTTAACTGCACATAGAAACTAGACTATAGGAAAATACACAGAAATCCAAAAAAGGGGACCAAATTGTACACTTAGATTGGTGGTATAATTGAAACTACAAACTTCAAGATAGTGATTTCGGCCATGCAAGTTTATTTGATGACTAGTGCAAGACTAGACCAAGTTTAGTGGACAACAATGATAACTAGTCATGTCTTGCCTACCACTAAGGAACTATTCATTATTTAACTAGTTAAACTAACTAGTGTTCACACTAGTCTTATGGCCGATTTTATAAGGGAATTATGGCACTTTGGTACATGTGTTTGACATGTGCATGGCATTATAGGCCATGAAGTGACTTAAATGTCAAGTTAGACACATGTTTTAGTGGCGGCATTGTGGTCATGTGAAGTTGAAGGCTACATTGAACCATGCAAATTAATGGAAGACAAAAGTTAGCATATTTGCCAACTATTGCACAAGTGTCCTATGGCCGGACTTAGTCAAGGCCATTTGTTTTGCCATTTCGGGCTTGTTCATCCTTTCTTGGCCGAGAGCTTGCTAGTCTAAGTTCTTGAGCTTTCTCTCTCAAATTGATCTTGAATTCAAGCATGTTTGGAGACAATTGAAGGAGGCAAGCTTGGTTTCAGCACTAAATCATTCCAATTCAAGCTTTGGATTTGAAGTTTCAAAGAAGGCCGAGCCAAATCAAGCTAGGGTTTGAGGTATTTCTTGATATTCCTTGATTACATGGTTTGAATTCCATGAACAAGGAGTTTAAGTGCTCAAGTGATGTTGTATTAATCTAATTGAGCAAGTAATGTGTGGGTTTGAAAGTTTAGTGTTGGCCGAAAGTGATGGATGAGATAGCTTGGTGTTCTTCTTTGTTTTCATGGAATTTAATCCATGATTAAGGTTTATTGATGCCTATTTAACCTTGTGGTAGGCTAAATTGAGTGAACAACATCAAATTGTGAAAGTTGGTGCTTGGCCGAATGCTTGATTGGAGGTAATTCCTTGTTCTTTCCTTGATTACATGGTAATGGTTCCATGAACAAGGTTTAATGATGACTAGATGATTATATGTTGGGCTAAATTGGTGAGGAACATCAATGTGTGGAAATGTACATTCGGCTGAGAGCATGAATTATAGTAACTTGGTGTTCCTCATCGAATACATGGTAATTAGTCCATGAATAAGAGTTGTTGATGCCTAATTGTTGTTATGGTAGGCTATTTGAGTGAAGAACACTTGGGCATTGAAAGTTGGATTGTGGCCGAGAGCATATTGAGGTAGGGTTCACTAACACTTGATATGCTTGGTGAATTACCATGGTTCAAGTGTTTAGAGTAGCTAAGTGATGGTTAAAATTTTCCAAATGACCTTAGTTGCTTGATGGGCTATTGAGAATACATTCGGTTCACAAGTTGATTAGCTAATTAACTATTGTACATGTGCTAGAATTGCTAGTAAATGTGGCTTATTTGCTTGGCATTTTGCAGCTCTAAGTGGAAGTGGTGTGTTTGATGATGTTAGGTGTGCAAAGTGCACATAGGCACATGTATGGTATATTGGCCGAGAGCATTAGGTGGTGTGTGTGTGTGTGTTATTGTGTGCTTGGGTGTTTTCCATGTGCTTGCTAACCCAGTTTATGTTATTGTGATTATATGCCTCGGTTATCTATCATGTATATGTATATGTTTGGTTTCTCCTTGTCTTTGTGTTTATTTTGCAGGTATATTGAGCTTATGGGAGGTTAAGCTTTGAGTTGTATACTCAGCTTAACTAAATAGACTCTTAATTGAGTTGTATATATCCAGCGAACTCTACTGCGTTTTATACTCACTTCCCATCCTACTTGTTTTTCAGGAAAAGACATTCGGCCTGAATAGTGTGTGCCTGCTTTGTGCTTGTGTTTAGTGCTAGCTTGCTTTATTGTCAAGGTATGTGCCAATGTATGCTTGGCTTATTGGTTTTGGTTCATTACAAGTCTTATATTGTGTTGGCCGAGACTTATGGACTAAGTTTGCAGGTTTGTAGTGTGAGGGACCTGTCTAGGAGAGCTGTGGATATCTGGACATTGGCTTTGATCATAGTGTTTACCTTTATGACTATGAATATGGCAATTGGGTTGGCGTTGCAGTGTGTTCTTTTGTATGGGATCCTTAAGGTACTGTTTGACCATTAGTGGTCATGGGTTGTACTAGCTTGGCATGGGAAACTTATGGGTTCATGGCAAGTAGCCATGTTGGATACTAGGTAGACTACCTTTTTGTGTACACATATGTAGTCCTGGATACCTAGCTTTAGTGTTTGTTTTGTTGGACTTTTGTGCCAAGTTATGTGCATGTGTTATGGCTGGTTTTGGACATGTATATATGTTGAATGCTTTGGGCCAAGGTTTGGCACTTTTATGAATGGCTTTGGGCTTATGTTTGTGTATGTAGATATGAACCTCCATGTGTACCTTTGTTGGCCGAAAAGAACATATGCATATCAACATATGGTTTCAAATCAAAGTAAATACTGTGGGCTTCTTGGTTGCCATATAAGTAGCACACTTGATTGCACACCATATATGCACTTAAAATTTCTTTAAGTGTTGCCTTGCTTTGTATGCAAGTAATCTATTAAAACCTTGCTTGTTTTGCAAGTTAATGGAATTGGGCCTTGCATCTGCTGCAAGTAATTAATGGATTTGTTTCAAAAGCCTCCTGGGCCACCTCCCAGGCTTCTCACCTTAAGAAAATAAGACTTAATGTTGCCATTGCTTGTTTGGCCGAATTGAAGAACTTAGAATTAAGTTGAGTTTGGGAGTTAAACCTAAAACTTATGGGCCAAGGCCTGTCTGAGGTGTGACAGTTTATACCAAAATTTTCTGTTCTAGCAGCACCTATGACTCAATTAATGAGGAGGAACCAGAAATTTATCTGGGAAACAAAATGTGAAGAAAGCTTTCAAGAGCTAAAGAGGAGACTGACTACAGCTCCTATACTAGTCCTACCAGACCCTGAAAAGGAATGTGAGGTCTACACTGATGCATCTCATGTAGGACTAGGATGTGTCCTGATGGTGGAGAAACAGGCCATTGCTTTTAGGTCTAGACAGTTGAGACCCCATGAAACGAAATACCCAGTACGTAACCTAGAATTCCAGGAAGGAGACTGGGTTTGGCTTAAAGTTTCTCCGATGAAAGGAGTAATCAGATTTAGGAAAAAAGGGAAACTAGCACCTAGATATGTTGGGCCATATCAGATATTGGCCAAAGTTGGGAATGTGGCTTATCAGTTGGATCTACCACCAGAACTTGGGAACATACACAATGTGTTTCATGTGAGCTTGCTCAAGAAGTATGTTCGAAGCTCCAAATAGATAGAAATACCTACTGCTGTAACTGTGGCACCGAACCTCACTTATGAAGAAGTGCCAATTCAGTTCTTGGCAAGGGATACCAAGAAATTGAGGAGCAGGTGGATTTCTATGATCAAGGTACAATGGAGTAACCACACTCCTAAAGAGGAAACTTGGGAAGTAGAACAGGAGATTGCCAATAAGTGATGCGGTTCACGCGGAGCCAGCATCTGATGTGGTTTGGTTAGGCAGAGCTAGCATCTCCACTGTGTGCAGTGGTATGGGCAGCAAGGGGTCCCGGAGGTCCAAAAGGAAGGCGTCCAGGGCGGATCACCTTAGAGGATGGTCGGCAGCTTCTTGGTCCCGTGGTAGGTGAGGACGGGAGGTACCTCCAGTGCGGGGGGGAGTCCGGAGGAGTGGTTCTTCAGGGAGACCTGGCTGAAACACTCAGAAAACAAGGGTTAGGAGTCCCCCGAAGTGATTTTCCGGGGGGGAACCTCCGACGCCCAAATCAGTGCTTAGAGAGAGAGAGAATGGCGTAGTATAAACACAATAGGCGCTTACCTGGCGGAGATCCTTCTAAGGGCTGGAGGGAAGAGCCTTCAGGCGGAGAGCGGAGAGCGTCCTCTGTTTTCCAGCCTTTCTGTCCCATTTTTCTCCTCCAGAAGAAAGCCCAGCCCCCCTTTTCTGTGACCATTTTCTTTGTATAAAAGAAGGGGGTGACCCCTTTGGATTATGACACGTGTTCGACACGTGTAATGTCGGATGGTGTACTTCCGGGCGCGGAGGACCCTAGCCACCTGTAGGCTCCTTGGGCACCAAGCTGTAGCCCCTCGTGACAGGACATCAGACTGCAACGGCGTGCCAGAGTGTGCCTGCGATGGCGTATCAGAGCGTGCCTAAAGGTGGCGTATAAGAACGTGGCTGAAGGTAGCGTATCAGAGCATGTCTGAAGATGGCGTATCAAAGACGTAAGTGACTGGAGTGTCAGAGACTCCTTAATTGCTCTTGCCGTACAACCGAGGTCCCTCTGGTCGATGTCTTAGTTCAGGATGAGGGGCCTTCTCCCACAGTCAGGCTGGTACTTAGGCAGTTCCATCTTCGGGGGGCTTTCTCCCGCGGAGGGTGGTCGGTCCTTCTCCCCTGAAGCTGGTTTGGTCACCATCCCTAAGGAGGCGATACGCTGGTTCCTGAAGCTGGTTTTGGCAAGCTACCGTGGTCGTATGCCACAGGTGTATGACTTCCTTTACTCCGGAGTCCTTTCCGAGGTCGCAGACCTCAGGTGTCCGGTTCCCTCTTTCCCGTGATCGGTAGGTGGTCAGGGTGATAGCACTTTGGCTATCACATGCCCCCCTTGGAAAGCTCGAGTGGAGACTTCGGCAAATAGCCCTTCTGGCGTCCATCTTGCGCTTAACTTGGCAGTTTTGTTAGGACGCCCTCATGGACTCCCGGAGGTCCTCGTAGTAGGATGTCCATTTTTGGTCGAACAGGGCGGCACGGAGCCTTGAACCCCTGACCTCTTGTACTTCATGCTCGGAGTACGATGTCGGCAGGGGAGGCACTTCACTTTTTAGGTGATAAGCCCTGTTCAAACAGGTGTCGCCTATCCGGCTTTCGGTATTCTCGAGATTCTCAACTCGTTCACTTTTCCCGCCCTAGGCTAATGGATCGACGCGTCTTGAAACTAGGTGTGTCAGTCTCGAGTAATGTGCCCAACTTTTTTGGATGCTAGAAAAATGACACCTTGTTTCTGACGATGGGTGACACGTGGCAGGCATCAATTTGGATGGGCACATCTTTTCATGCGTGAGGAGCAATTATGGCGACGCTTCTCCTTCACGTAACATTTATGATGGCATCTTGGCTGCCTTTTCTTGATCTATAAAAGCCTTCCTCCCGTCATACTCTTCATTTGTGTTTCTTTGCTCTCGCTTTGCTTTTGCTTTTCCTTCTTTTTTTGTGGCGGTCTTAGAGGCGGAGCGATTTCCAGTGATCTCTCATGACGGCGTCCTCAAACCCAGACTTTGGCAAGTCTTTTGGTGGGTTCTGACTTCAAGAGTTCCTTTCGTTTCTTTGCTTTTCTTTTCATTTCCCGAAGTCATTTTTCTGTCTACCATGCCTATTCCCGAGAGCTGGCAACCTTTTATGTCGCACCCTTCTTGCACCACTCCTGAAAAATTAGAAAAATGGAAGACCAAGTTTCTCCTCCCCTCTTACGCCATCACAAGGTTACCTCACCTTGGCCAGTTTTGCTTTATGAATCGAGGTGACGAGGTTAGCATTTTTCGAGCCCAACTGAAGGTCGGACTTCGGTTTCCTCCTGTGAAGATGATTTGTGACTTTTACCAATTTCATGGCATAGCCGTGAATCAGCTTCCTCCGAACTCATACTGCTATTTTAACGCCTTTCTCTGCATGTGTGGGATCTTTGGGGTAGAACCCCATTTCATCCTGTTCATGCAGTACTATAAGCTTTATCTGATTCCGAAGGGTGGCTTTTATTTCATGCTACCTCGAGGATCTGGGAGCAAGAAATTTATGTTCACCTTCGCTACCAAGGATAGCTGGCGAGGGTGGCAAAGGAAGTTCTTCTTCCTGAAGGTGGCAGAGGCCTAGTCGCACGTCCCGACTAAGTGGGCTCGGGGAAAGCTGGAGGCGGATGTCACGGACCCCAGGAAGTTGCTGACTCCTGAGTTGGCAGCTAGGTTTGGGGACTTTGACAAATGAATCCGTGCTGTCGCTGACTGGGATGCCGAGGTCCCTCCACGCTCTCTCTACCCTTTCCCGATCATGTGGAAACTCATGACCGAGGACGTCCTTCGGGAGATGGGGGTGGTTGCGGAGCATAAGATGGATCTCGGCATGCCAGCTCCTACTACCGAGGGGAAGAACTCGTGGCTGGTGAGACTCCTTCAGAGCGAGCTCACTTTCGAAGCCTTTTCTAAAAGTAAGTATCTTTTAAAAAATTTTCAGCATAAGTGCCTATGGACTTACACTGATTTTTCTCTCTTTTTCAGAGATGGGTGGGGAGTCTACCGCCTACTATAGATCTCTCTTCCTTGGTCAGTCCGAGAAGGGAGAACAAACGAAGAAGAGGCGCAAGGCTTCTGGGGTGAGCCGTCTTCCGCCAAGAAGACCAAGAAGGCTTCTGGTGGTGGATCAGCTTCCACCAAGAAGAACAAGAGGGACACCCGTCCTCCCTCCCCGAAGGACGTTTTGGAGGCGAGCGATGTCATTGCTACCTCGACTGAGGTTGCAACTTTTTCGGCCGGGGAGGTTTTTGCCAAGGTGGCCATTCTTGTGCCTCTGAGTCCCACCATGTCGGCGGATTTGTTGGGCTCTTCGGAGGATCTTCCTGTTGAAGAATTAGAGAAATGCTGAAGAGCCAAGGGCAAACATGTTCCTGCCGACATGGAGAAGGTTGGTGACTCTGATGACGACTGTGCCGAAGTCGCGGCAAGTTTGCCTATTTTCTCCTGCAATCTCACATTTTTTATAACCAAGGAAAATTTACCTGATGAGATGTTTCTTTTTGCAGAGGATTTGACGCCCCTGCCTTGGAAGATTGAGAACTCCTGAAGGCAGGATCTTCGAGATTTCCACGTCCCGAAGGGCAAAGTCCCAAGGGAGCCGTTCTGGTCTTTCACGGAGGACATGAACTTGTTCTCCAAGGAATGCCGGCAAATGGCTCCCCAAATGGTGAGGGGCGTGCTTACTCAGGCATCTTTCAAGGTAGTCGCTGAGAAGTATGCCTCCGAGGATGCCCTTGCTGCAAAAGTTTCCCAGCATGCTGCTCAGGTAACCCTTCGGGCTTCTCACTTTTCCTTCCACTTTTCTGCCTAAGTGCTCTGGCTTTCCTTGTGCAAATTTTCATTGACTGTCTTTCTTTTTTGTAGCTTTTGGGGTATAGTGGATACCTCCGAGCTTGGGCAGCAAAGCAGTCTTCGTTCCGAGCTTGGGCCGAAGGTAAGTTGGAGAAGGCCAAAGTTTTCGGCGCCAACTCGGTGTTGACGAACACCAAGCTGAGCGAAATATGCAAGGAGAAGGTTGCTAGTCTTCGGGAGGAATCCTTGAAGGGCCAAGAGGAGATCTTGAAGGATTTTTCCAAGAAGATGTACGACCTTGGCGATAAGTTAATCAGCCTCACTTCGGCCAATGAGGCCCTTCGAAAGGAGAAAGAAGGGCAGTCTGCCCTTTTGGCGAAGGCGATGGCTGAGAATGCTGAGCTCCAGGCCAAGGTCGGCTTGCTGAAGGAGAGTTTGAAGGAGAAGAAGAAAACTGAGGAGCTGGAGAAGGAGATTTCCGACCATCAGCAGGAGGTTTCGGATCTTCAACATGAGGCAGACGAGTTGGACATTGAAAGAGGTAAAGCCGTCCAGACGTCCAAGGTTGCTTTTCAGGATGGTTTCTGCCTTGCTCGTTATCAATTTCTAAAGAAGTATCTGGACCTCGATCCTACTTTTCTGGCTGCCCTGGATATTCCCGGGGGGCCTCGGTGGATGTGGTCAAGAGTCGAGTTCTTCAACTTGCCGCCGCTTCCTCCTGCACCGAAGGTTGTGGCGAAGAGCTCAGGAGCTGGAGCTTCCCATAACGCCGGGGTCCCTTAGATATTCTAGGACCTTTGCCTTCTTCTTCTTCTTTGTACTTTCCCTTTTGTAATCTTCTCCTTGTATTAAGGCCTTCTTCAATGGATTAATCTTCATAATTTTGGCTAAGTCTTTGTGAGCTTTTTTGTTTCCCAATTGTCCCGACCACTCTGGGTTAAGGGACTTCGGTACCTTCTTTGCTTGCTTCGTCTGCTATTCTTTGGGTGAACTTTCATAGTGAACTATGTTCCTTTCAGGCAAATTTCAGCCTGTCCTTTGTCGGCTGTGTTTGGTAGACTTGCCCTCTTTTGGGCATATAACCCAACTATCTTCGGAAGGAACATGAGACTTTCGGGAGTCTATGCTTCAGCTTTGTTCGGCGAACATTCTCATACAGGGGAAAACTTTCTGTACTTAGACAAATTTTTGGCCTGCACCATTTCTTGTCTAAAAGTTCTAAGTATAGAATTTCTTTAAAGCGCCCGAGTGCCTTGTACTTTTTCTGTTTTTCTCCCTTCGGTGTTGCCAAGCTTGTATGCTCCATTTTGGACCTCATTTTTAGGACCGAACAGGGCCCTTTCCCGTTTGGCCGAAGTACCTCATAAGGTTTTAATTCAGCTTTTCGAGGGCAAGGTCTCTTTTTCCTTATTCCTTTTGGCCTATCATACAGGTTTGCACTTACTGGAAAGGCCTCCTTTCGAGCTCGGCCGTTTCTCAGTGTTTGACAACGAGGTTACTTTCTCTTTCACCAAACATCTGTATGCTGGCCGAACTACTTCAAATGGATAATGGCTTTCTGTGCTGGGGATAAGTGACAAAAGTGTCTTCTCCTTGGTCCCTTGGGGAGTTGTCTGATAACTCCTTGGTATAGTAGGAAGTTTTCCTGGCCACTTTCCCTTTGCATCTCTTAGAGTCCCTCTTTTAAAGCTCTGTTGGCCACCTCTGTCTGTCTGTTGCTCGGGGGCTGAGCTGATGGGCTGAAGTGCCTTTTTATTCCGAGGTCAGTGATGAATTCTTGAAACCTTCTGTCCTCAGACTGGAAATCATTGTTGGCCTTTGTCACCGTCGGTTTGCCAAATCAGCATATCATGTTCTTCTAGGCGAACATTCTGTGCACCTTTTGCCAGCATGGTTGCTAGAAATTCTGCCTTAGCCCACTCAGGGAAGTAATTTTCTGCTTCACATTTTCGGGTGCTATCTGGAGCGGCTCGGTACAATCTTTCCGAGGTTATCCGCTCCGAAGGCAATCTTTAGGTGTTGGCGTGTCTTTGGCCATTTTCACGCCTTTCAGACGAGTTGTCCTGCACCCTTTTTACCTATATATATTCTAATAATGAAGTTGCATAACTTCGCCTGCATAGTTTTTCCTTAGTCAGGAAATGTCGTTCGGAACCTCTCTGCACTTTTCTGCCTCTTGATGAGGTTTTTTGGGACTCTTTGGTTGCGAGATTCATCTATGTAGGATCTTCCCACCTTTGGTTGTGAGTCCCCTTTGTTGGTTTCAGCCTTTCTTACTTCTAGGATTTCGGCGATCTAGTATGCCAGTATCTCGGCACTTATTGCCCTTCTAGGCTTATACGGGATGTAGTACTCTTTGATTTTAATGCACCATTTTGATAGTCTTTTTCCGAATGCTCTACTTCTTTTCGCGACGTTGTGCAAAGGCGAGTCACTTCGGACAGCAATAGCGCATCCAGGGAAGTAGAGTTGAAATCTTCTACCCATACGTCAAGTTGTAGATGACCTTTCAGGGCAATGGGTTTTGACTTCGTTGCCGAGGAGATGGCGATTCTTTCCTCAGGTGTGGAATTCTTTCGGGGAGGTATGGGTCATCCCGACCTACTTTTCCCGTAGTTCATACTCCGGGGGTTATGCTTCCCGTCGAGGACTCATCTCGTTAACCTTCATTTCCCATACTTTTGTGAATTGACGCAAGACTCTCTTCCTATCGAGGTACCGATGGAGAGGGCGTTCGGTACGAATTTTGCTGCGGCCTTCTTTGGCTTGACTACTGCATCTTTTCAACCACGCCAGAGCATGGGAATTCGCGCAGGAAGCCTATGGCGATAGTTAGGGGGCTTTTGCCCTTGGACTGGGAAATTCCTGCTGTCGTTATTCGGTTGCCGGTTGAATTTCTGGCACGGACGGGGACCTCGGGAGTCCCTTTTGTGCTTAGAATGCCGAGTTTCAACGACGGTGACCTGGGAGTGGGTTCCCATGGACGGTGCCACAATGATGCGGTCCACGCGGAGCCAGCATCTGATGTGGTCTAGTTAGGCGGACCTAGCATCTCCACTGTGTGCAGTGGTGTGGGCAGCAGGGGGTCCCGGAGGTGCGAAAGGAAGGCATCCATGGTGGATAACCTTAGAGGATGGTCCGCAGCTTCTTGGTCCCGTGGTAGGTGAGGACGGGAGGTACCTCCGGTGCGGGGGAGAGTCCGAAGGAGTGGTTCCTCAGGGAGAACTGGCTGAAACACTCAGAAAACAAGGGTTAGGAGGCCCCCGGAGTGATTTCTAGGGGGCAAGCTCTGACACCCAAATCAGTGCTTAGAGAGAGAGAGAATGGCGTAGTAATAAGCACAAGAGGCACTTGCCTGGCTAGATCCTTCTACGGGCTGGAGGGAAGAGCCTTCAGGCGGAGAGCGGAGAGCGTCCTCCGTTTTCCAACCTTTCTTTCCCTTTTTTCTCCTCCAGAAGCGAGCCCAGCCCCCCTTTTCTGTGACCATTTTCTTTGTATAAAAGAAAGGAGTGACCCCTTTGGATTATGACACGTGTTCGACACGTGTATTGTCGGATGGTGTACTTCTGGGCACGGAGGACCCTAGCCAACTGTAGGCTCCTCGGGCCGCGAGCTATAGCCCCTCGTGACAAGACATTAGACTGTGATGGCATGCCAGAGCATGCCTGCGATGGCATATCAGAGCGTGCCTGAAGGTGGCGTATCAAAGCATGCTTGAAGGTAGCGTATCAGAGCGTGTCTGAAGGTGGCGTATCAGAGACGTAAGTGATCGGAGTGTCAGTGACTCCTTAATTGCTCTTACCGTACAACCGAGGTCACTCTGGTCGATGTCTTACTTCAGGATGAGGGTCCTTTTCCCGGAGTCAGGCTAGTACTTTGGCAGCTCCATCTTCGGGGGGCTTTCTCCCGTGGAGGGTGGTCGGTCCTTCTCCCCTGAAGCTGGCTTGGTCACCGTCCCTAAGGAGGCGATACGCTGGTTCCCGAAGCTGGTTTTGGCGAGCCACTGAGGTAGTATGCCATAGGTGTATGACTTCTTTGCTCCGAAGTCCTTTCCGAGGTCGCAGACCTCAGGTGCCTGGCTCCCTCTTTCCCGTGATCGGTAGGTGGTCAAGGTGATAGCACTTTGGCTATCACTAAGTACCCTCAGTTGTACCCTAAGTTGGTGAAGAATTTGGAGGACCAAATTCTTTAAAGAGGGAGGAATTGTTAGGACCACCCTTTTGAGCTTGGCTAAGGCCAAGAAAAATGAGAAACATACTATAAAAATACAAAAGGGACTCAGTTGAGCAAGGTGGTAGTGATGAGAATGCAAAACTGTAAGACTATGTACCTTAAGTGCACCTAAATGAGAGACTATGTTGTGTTTGAGAGAAAATAAAGTCGGAGGGCTAAACTACACATATGGATTAGTGGTGCAAACAAAGCTACAAAGTGTGAGTTGATGGTTTCGGCCATGCAAAACTATGCAAGGGTTAATGGCGTACTAGACCAAATTAAGGCAGACAACAATGATAACTAGTCACATCATGTCTCCCACTAAGGTAGTAAACATTATTACTTAGTTAGTCTAACTAAGTACTTACACTAGTAACTTGGCCGGTTTCACATGAGAGAAATGACACCTTGGGACTTGTGTTGACTTGTGGATGGCATTGTAAGCCATGAAATAACCTAAGTGCCTAAGTGAACACATGATTTAGTGATGGATGTGTGACCGTGAAGATGTGAGGGCTTCATTGCACCATGCAAACTTGTTGAGTCCGAAAGCTAGCTTAATTGCCAACTTAATCACATGTGTCTTGTAACCGGCTTGCCTAAGAACACTAAAGCCTTTTGTTTTCATTTCGGGCTTCATTTTTTTTGGCCGGGAGCTGGCTTCGCTTGGTGTTCTTGGGTTAGCTCTTGAGTTCGACCAAATTGGTCTTGGTTAAGGAGCAATTGGAGCTAGATTGAAGGAGACAAGCTAAGGTTCTTTGATTTCAGTAGTACACAACTCAAGTTCAAGCTATGTTCTTGAAGAAACAAAGGAAGGCTGAGACGTTTCCAAGCTAGGGTTTGAGGTAAATTTGTGTTTTCCTTCAATACATGGTCTATGTTCCATGAACAAGGAGTAATGGTGTTGATTTGGTGTTCTATTAGGCCAATTGTGTGAAGAACATCACGGGTTGGAAGTTTGGTTTTGCCTGAAAAGCTTGATTGAGGTAGGGTTTCACTTATACTTGATTGCTTGGCAGTATACCATGATTCAAGTGTGTAAGGCAGCAAAGTGATGGATAAAATTGTCAAATGACCTTAGTTGCTTGATGGGCTATTGAGAATTGATTCGGTTATAGTGTTAATTAGCTAATTAACTACAGACATGTGCTAGAAATGCTAGTGAATGTGGCCATTTTGCTAGCTATTTCGGAGCTCTAGTGGAAGTGGAGATTATGCTGAAGTTGTGTGCAAAAATTGCACATTGGCACATGTTATGGCATTATGGCTGAATGGTCATTGTGGTGTGTGTGTGTGTACATTGTGTGCTTTGGTGATTTCCTTGTGCTTGCTGACCAAATTATTGTTACATGTATATGTATATGTTGTGGTTTTCCTTGTCTTATGTTTGTTTTGCAGGTTATGTTGGGCAATTAGAGGTTAAGCCTTGAGTGCACACTTGGCTTAACTAAATAAACTCTTTATGAGTTGGTTAATGTTGTGAAATCCCTACTGTGTTATATGCTCATTGCCCATATACATTTTTTTTTCAGGAAAGAATACTCGGCCTGAGTAGCTTTGCCTGAGTTTGTGCTAGTTTGTTGTTCTAGCTAACTTGTTTGCCGAGGTATGTGCCAATGTGTGCTGGGCTTGAACAATTTGTATATTAGAAGTCTATTTTAAAAGTTGGCTGTGACTTATGTGTTAAGTTTCCAAGCTTGTAGTGTTGGGACCTGTCTAGGAAGGGCAGCATGGACATGTGGACACTTGCTCTGATCATAGTCTTCACTTTCACGACTATGAATATGGCTATAGCTTTGGTGTTGCAGTGTGTCCTATTGTATGGGATACTTAAGGTGCTGTTTGACCATTAATGGTCTCGGGTTGTACTATAACTTGGAATGGAAGAGTTTTGAATCATGGCACGGAGCCATGTAGATTACTAGGTGGACTACCATTTTGTGTGTACGTATATGTAGTCTTGGTTGCCTAGTTCTGAGGAGGTACTTGATGTGCTTATGTAGCCAAGTTATGTGTATGTACTTATGGATGGTTTTGGACTTATACTTATGGTGGATGCTTTGGGCCAAAGTTTGGCATATCTATGTGGTTAGTTATGGACTTATGCCTGATTATGTGAATGTGAAGCATGAAACCTTGTGAACTTCCTGGTGTATTTTTTATGGCCGAGAGGTACATGTGCATATAAACTTGAGTTTTCAAAAAAAATTGATTACCATGGGTTTCTTGGTTGCCATAATAGGTAGCACACTTGAGTGCACACATTCTAAACACTTAAATTTACATTAAGTGTTGCCTTGCTTGTCTTGCAAGTAACTGTGGAAGCCTTGCTTGATTTGCAAGTTAGTGGTATTGGACCTCGATTCTGCTGCAAATAACTAACTGGAGACACTCATAAGCTTCCTGGGCCACCTCCCAGGCTAAATACCTGAACAAAATAAGACTTAAGGTTAAGTTTTGATAGTTGGCCAAATTGAAAGGTTAGAAATTAAACTTCAGGTTTGGGAGTTAATTCCTTGGACTTGGGCCAGGGCCTGTGTGAGGTGTGACAGACGCCAATCTGGAAAAGGTCAAGGCCCTGCTGGGATTCTGAACTCCCATATTGACCAAAGATGCGCAAAGACTCATGGGGGAATCACGTCCCTCAGCAGATTCATCTCCAGATATGGGGATCGTTGCCGACCGTTCTTATAAGTCCTCACTAAAGAAGCAAAAAATGGAGGTGACCTCAGAACTGAGGTGCACCCTTGGAATGAAGACTGGCAAAGGGCCTTGGAAGAGCTTAAAGTCTACCTAAGTCGTCTGTTGACACTCCGGCAGCCACGGGAAGGAGAACCCCTCATACTCTACCTCGCCATCACCGAAAAGATGGTAAGTTCAGTCCTTGTAAAGGAAGAGGGGCAAAGCAATGGCCAGTATATTATGTGAGCAAGTCTCTGCATGATGCTGAGGTTAGGTACCCCTTGCTACAAAAGGCTATTTTATGCCCTGGTACTTGCAAGCAGAAGGTTACGACCCTATTTCCAAGGGCACCCCATTATCGTTCGAAGTAACCTGCCGCTTGATACCCAAGGTGCCGATCACCCCCCAAAGACACGGGTTCTAACAATGCATCGACCACGGAAGAGAAATCGCCCACCACGGAAGGAAGAATGTTCGACCTCCCCGAAATCCAGCCTTGGCGTGTCTCCATTCCAGGAAACGACAATGCCAACCTCGGGGGGTTGAGTAAGTCATCCTCGGAAGTGGGGGTGTTGCCGAGGAAGGTCACCTTCGGCAAATATACTCCTGCGATTCCAAAAGTGACCTCGTAAGACAAGTTCTCCGAAGAGGTCTCCTCTACAAAAAAAGGGCTTAGGGAGTACGATATAGGCATTTAAGGATCCTCTGACATATCCCCAATAATCCGCCCCTAGTCACGTCCTGACACACCACCTGCAGGGATACTCTAGCACGCCACTCTCGGGTTTTCCAGAGCCCTAGCCTGCCAGCCCATGCCGACTAGGGGTCCTCTATTACCCAAAAGACGTGGAACACATCTCGCCGAGCACGTGTCACGATCTGGGCTGGCCATCTGAGAAGGATTATTGCTATTCACCCCTCAACAAATACTTGGTAATTATTTTAGAAGAGGGAGGGACGATAGATGAGATAAGATATTTCTTTACTCTTGATCATCTGATTACCTCCAAAAAGATATACTCACTTGGGCGTCGGAGGCTCCTTCGCGGAAAAACGCTCCATGAACCTCCTAACCCTTGCTTCCTGTGACTTTCAGGTGATCTTCTCAGAGCACGTCCATCCCGAACCTTTCTCCATTTCCATAAGCCCCTGCTGCCTCCACCATCACACATGAAGGAGATGCCAAAGGGCATCACTTGGCGCCGTTTGTGGGAATCGGACATCAAAATCCGCATTTTGATGGCGGAGGGTTAGGCCTATAGCCTGGTGGTTAGACGCGACTCCCCCTGAGGGAGTGTAAATCCCTATGGTCTTGGGTTCAAGGATCCGCTCCGCCCATTAATGCGCCACAAGGGACAATACTACCTGGGGTCCTTCCAGGGACCCAGGTCGGCAGAGGCCTAACCCTCTTCCATCACCTCTTTGGGATATCATGAAGAAGGTAGACCACTCAAGAAGGCTATCGAAGTGGTGCATCGAGCTCGGTGAGTATGATATCATCTATGAGCCAAGGAAGGCAATAAAAGCACAGGCATTGGTAAATTTCATTGCTGAGGGACCCATTGCCTAAGACAGTCCACCTAACCTCAGAAAGGATGAACCTGAGTGGACTATGTTTGTTGATGGGGCCTCCGGCTCCAAACATCAAAGAGCTAGAGTAATTCTTCGTGGTCCCGAAGGTATGGAAGCCATGAAGGCCATCAAATTCGGGTTTAATGTCACCAACAATGTGGCGGAATATGAACCCTCATAGCAGGTTTACGCTTGGCCAGATGAGTTGGTGCAAGAAACATAAAGGCTCACAGCGATTCTTAGCTAGTGGTCCAACAGATGACAGGGGTCTACGGTGTGAAGGACACAACCTTGGCAAAGTATCATGACCTCGCAACAAAGCTCATCCAAGAGTTTGACGTGGTACACATCGAGAACGTGCCTCAACGAGACAATACTGAAGCAGATACTTTGGCCAAGTCAAAAAAGTCCACCGAAGTGCTCAGTCACCCGAGCGTAGCAATAACAAGCATAGCAACCTTAGAAAGAGGATGGAAAAATACCATAAAAAAGTACCTTACGACTTCAGAGCTTCTCGAAGACCCTCTTGAAGCGAGAAAAGTGCAAAAATGTTCTAGATGATATTTCCTGATCGGAGAGGAGTTATACTGACAAGGGTACGCGAGTCCACTGCAAAGTGTGTCAGCGAAGAGGATGTAAAGACAGTCCTCAAAGAAGTCCACGAGGTGGCCTGTGGTTCCTATATAGGAACTGATGCTCTGGCAGGAGTACTACTCCGCCAGGGATACTTCTAGCCCACCTTAAGGAAGGACGCAAGGCAATTTGTCTAGAAATGTGACAATTGCCAAATACACGCTAACATCCAGAGGCTACCCTCGGGAACGATAACTCCGGCTAACTACCCTTGCCCCGTTGCAGTATGGGGTATTGACCTCATCGGGCCTCTCCCAACTGCAGCCGGAGGAGTGAAGTTCTACATAGTCGTAGTAGATTACTTCACTAAATGGATTGAGGCAGAGCCTCTAGCAACCATATCGATGAAGGACGTACAGAAATTCATCTGGAAGAACATCGTATGCAGATTCAGCATACTAAGGGTGATGGTGGCCAATTGATAGCCAAAGGCTATTGCCTCATCGGTAGTAACTCCCTGCCAGAATATTGGCCGAGGAGTCTGACGTCACCCAAGAGAGGATCTTTTTACTGACCTCGGAAGGTGCGAAGTCAAACACTATGAGCTCGAGACTTTGGTTAGCTCGTCAGGAATTCCGAGGACAACACCGTTTCCATCGAGGGGCCAAACTGACTGCCCCGAAGAGGATCTTCCCCGAATAAGAAGCACCTGAACAAGGGAATCCCCGAACTATGGGTGTGAGTCCCGAAGAAGGTGTCCACCAAGGGAACTCCCAGAACTATGGGATAGATCCCGAAGGAGGTGCTCGCACCGAAGGACGGATAGAATCCGAAGAGGGTGCGCGCACCGAAGGGCGACCTCGCCCAGGGGACCTCGGGAGTACGGTATGAGCATTTAAGGAGCCTCTAACATGTCGCCCACAAGCCCTACACGTCACATCAGAACGGCGAACTGACGTGCCGCAGCCGCCCCAGTCCTGACACAACCTGTCCGGGTCCAGGGCTAAAAGAGGCTGCAAACGGCTGCCTGTCCCCTAGGTCCAAAAGCACAGATCAAATCCGACCGAACACGTGTCGTGATCTGAACGGACCATCTACTCCCATAAATACTGGGAAAAGGGACTGGGTAAAGGATGGGCATTTTCCTCCCTCTGAGAAAACACAGAAGAGGCAAGACACTTGATCCCTTAGTGTTCTTCCTCCACCTTCACTCAGAAAACTGACTTGGGCGTCGGAGGGTCCTCCCCGGAAAAGCAAACCGGGGACCTCCTAACCTCTTCTTTGAACTTTTCAGGCACACTCAGCTGGGAAACCAGAACTCCAGGCGCTCGCCTTCTCAGGAAGTCTCTCCACCTGTCAACATGACATCAAACGAAGATGCCTTGGGGCATCACCAATAATGGTTCCCAGTTTATTGACAAGGGGTTCCAAGAATTCACTACCGACCTCTGAAAAAAAAAGCACTTTACCCCGATAGCTCATCCTTAGAGCAACGGATAGGTAAAGGTGTCCAACAGAACCATAAAGGATGGTTTGAAAAAGAGATTGAAGGAAGCAAAAGGAAAATGGCCAGGAGAAATTCCTAGTGTGCTATGGAGCTATCGGACAACCCCCCGAAGGGCTACAGGTGAGACGCCTTCTCAGTTGTATTCAGCACAGAGGCCATTATTCTTATCGAAGTGGTTTAGCCATCAATAAGGGGACAAGTGTTCGATGAAGAGGGGAACAACCATGGGTTGAGAACCAAGCTAGACCTAACTGACGCACACAGAAAAATGGCTGAGCTTAGAAGAAAAGCTTTTCAGCAAAGGGTAGTTATCACTGCAAACATGCATGTCAAGCAAAAAGGAATCAGGAAGAGGGACCTTGTCCTCTGAAAGGCTGAGTTTGAGCCCCGAAGACCATCTCACAAAGTTCTTCGGGCAAACTGGAAGGGCCTTATTTGGTCCTTGATGAAGTTCCGCCAGGAGTCTATAAGCTCGGCGATACCAAACATGGAGAACTGAGGAACACATGGCATTCAGATGCTTTGAAAAAATTCTACACTTAGCAATTTTTCTAAGGAAAATAGTCCCACCAAAAGAGTCTAGCCGAACAAGGTGTAAATACCTATGTACAAAAGTGATACATCTTCTCCAAAGGAGCAACAACCGAACATGGCTGATAAAAATAGGCAAAGCTTGCCTAAAGATATTGGCCAAAACTAGTGCTATATATGCCGAAGGTGGTTATCCGGATAGCAGGCACAAAGGATACTTACTATCTTCTCAAGGGGCCTAGACCGAAAATGGTTGAACTAACCCTCGGTACCGAAGATAGTATAGGAGTGATGGTCATGGGAACCATCAGGATCTCCACTGTGTGTGTACCGTGGAAACTGTAGCAGGGACTTCCGGGGGTGCAGATGATCCTAGGGAGAGGGTGCTCTGTATGGGTCACCTGGAATGGCCGGCAACGTCTTTGTCTTTGGTTGGAGGGCTTGCCCGAAACACTCAAAAAATAGTGGTTAGGAAGTCCCCGGAGTCTTTTTCCGGGGAGGAGCCTCCAACGCCCAAGTTAGTGTTTAGCAGAGGTGGAGAAAGAGTAGTAAGCACAAGGGGTTCTTGCCTATTGTGTTCTCTTTTGAGAGCTAAGGAGATGAGGAGGAGCCCCTAGCCTCAAAGTATTTAGGCGGAGAGAGGAGAGAGATGCCCCCCTGTCTGAGACCATTCCCCAGCATATATAGGAGGGGGTGAAACCGTTAGATTGCAACATGTGTATGGATAGATGGTATCTGTATTTCTGGGCGTGGGGTCCCCTAGCAGCCTGCAGGCTCCTCGGGCCACAAGCTGCATCAAGCGCAGCCCTACATGACAGGACGTAGGTAGGGGCGGCACGCCAGACAGCATATGAGGGCGGCGTGCAGGGTGTTCGAGCGGAAATGTCAGAGACTCCTTGATGGCTCCTACCGTACCTCCAAGGTCCCCTTGGTTGATGTCTCCCTTCGGAGTGAGGGGCCTTCTCCCAGAGTCACACTGGTACTTCGGGGTATTTACGAGCGTCGAAGTTGGTCCCTTCAGGGGGCTTTCACCTACAGAAGGTGGCTGGCACTTCTCCTCGAAGCTAGTTCAGTCGCCCTCCCGATGGAGGCGATACGGTAGTTTCCCGAGGTTGGTATTGGTGGGCTGCCGAGGTCGTGTGCCTCAGGTGTTTGGCTCCCTTCTTCCCGGGGACCTTAGGTGTTCAGTGCGATAGCACTTCAGCTATCACATGCCCCCCCTTGAAAAGCTGGAGTGGAGACTTCGGCTAGTGGTCCTTTCGGGAGTACTTTTCGGGACTCGGAGTGCGACGTTCGCAGGGGAGGTGATTTACCACGTAGCGGGTAAGCCTTGTTCGGGCAGGTATTACCTGTTTGCCCTTTGGTGTTCTCGAGATACCTAACCTCTTTACTTTTTCTGCCATGGGCTAGTGGACCGTCACATCTTGAAACTAAGCGTGTCATTTTGGAGCAGCGTGCCTGGGTTTTCAGGATGTCAGAAAATGCGTCCTGATTTCTTGTGTGGATCGACACGTGGCAGGTGCTGGTTGGAATGGGCACGCCTTTTTGCACGCGAGGGGCAATTATGGCTATGTTTCGCCTTCGCGCAGCAGTTATGACGTCCTTTTGGATGCCCTTCCTCGATCTATATAAGTCTCCTCCAGTCATACTCTTCATTTGTTTTCCTTTGCGTCTCGTTTTGTTCTCGTCTGCTTCCGTGCCTTTTTGTGGCGGTATTAATAGCGGAGCAATTTCTGGCATCTTGCACGACGGTGTTCAGGAATCCTGATTTTGGCAAGGCCTTTGGTGGGTTCTTCCTTTGGTTTCTGCTTTTCTTTTAGCTTCCTAAAGTCATTTTTCTTCTTTTTCGAAGTCTCTTTTTTGGTCAACCATGTCTTCGGCTATTCTCGAGAGCTGGCACTCTCTTATGTCTCACCCTTGTTGCTCCACTTCTGAGAAATTAAAGAAGTGGACAGCCAAATTTTTCCTTCCCTCCTACACCACCACGAGGTTACCGCACCTTGGTCACTTCAGCTTTATGAATCGGGACGATGAGGTTACCATTTTCCGAGCCCAACTGAAGGCCGGACTCTGGTATCCTCCAACGAAGATGATTTGTGACTTTTACCAATTTCATGGCATAGCCGTGAATCAACTTTCTCTCAACTCGTACTACTATTTCAATGCCTTTCTCCGCATGTACGGGGTCTTTGGGGTAGAACTCCATTTTATCCTGTTCATGCAGTATTACAAGCTATATCCAGTTCTGAAGGGTGGCTTTTATTTCATGCTACCTCGGGGATCTGGGAGCAAAAATTCATGTTCACCTTCGCTACCAAGGATAGTTGGCTATGGTGGCAAGGGAAGTTCTTCTTCCTAAAGGTGGCGGAGGCCTAGTCACATGTTCCGACTAAGTGTGCTCGAGGAAAGCTGGAGACGGATGTCGTTGATCCCAAGAAGTTACTAACTCCTGAGTTGGCAGCGAGGTTTACGGACTTTGACAGACGTATCCGTGCTGTTGCCGATTGGGATGCCGAGGTCCCTCCACGTTCCCTCTACCCTTTCCCGATCATGTGGAAACTCATGACCGAGGAGGTTCTTCGGGAGTTGGGGGTGGTTACGGAGCACAAGACGGATCTTGGCATGCTAGCTCCTGCTACCGAGGGGAAGGACTCTTGGCTGGTGAAGCTCATTCAAAGCGAGCTCACTTATGAGGCCTTTTTTGAAAGTAAGTTTTCTTTCAAAGTTTTTAGCATAAGTGCCTGTCTGGACTCACGCTGATGTTTTCCCTCTTTTTCAGAGATGGGCGACAAGTCTGCTGCCTACTATCAGTCTCTCTTGCTTGGTCAGGCCGAGAAGGGAGAACAAACGAAGAAAGGCATCTCCAAGAGGCGCAAGACTACTGGGAGCGGATCGTCTTCGGCCAAGAAGGTGAAGAAGGACACCCTTCTTCCACCCCCGGAGGATGCGGCGCGAGTTAGTGTGATTGCAACTTCCACCAAGGTTGCAACTCTCGGCAAGCCTGAAACTACGGCCGAGGTTCTTGCCGGGGCGATCGGCCTTCCTGCTTTTTTGAGTCCCACCACGTTGGCAGATCTTGTAGGCTCTTTGGCAGGGAGTCCCTCTACCGAGGAGCTGGAAAAACGCCAAAGGGACAAAGGCAAACATGTTCCTACCGACGTGGAGGAGGTTTGTTTCTTATCTCCTTTTTAGTATTTGCAATCCCATAGCTTTCTCAGTCAACGAATTTTGATGGGGCACATTCTTTTTTCCTTTTGTACAGGATCTACCGCCCTCAGCTTGGATGGTCGAGCATGCCCAAAGCCAGGCTCTTCTGGATTCCCACGTCCCGAAGGACAAGGTTCCAAGGGAGCTGTTCTGGTCTTTCATGGAGGACATGAACCTGTTCTCCGAGGATTGGCGGGAAATGGCTCCCCAGATGGCAAGGGCTATGCTTACTCAGGCCTCCTTCAATGCAGTTGCCGATGAGTGCACTTCCAAGGACTCTCTTGTCGCCAAAGTTTTCGAGCATGCTGGCCAGGTATTTCTTCAGGCCTCTTCATTTTTCCTCCCCATTTTTGTCTAAGTGTTTTTGGCTTTCCTCGTGTAAATTTCACTAAGTACCTTCTTTTTTGCAGCTTCTGGGGTATAGTGGATACCTTCGAGCTTGGGCAGTAAAGCAGTCTTCGGTCTGAGCTTGGGCAGAAGATAAACTTGCGAAGGCCAAGGTTTTCTGCGCTAACTCGGTTGTGACGAACGCCGAGTTGAGCCACATAGCCAAGGAGAAGGTTGCCAATCTTAGGGAGGAGTTCTTGAAGGGCCAAGATGAGCTCTTAAAGGATTTCTCCAAGAAGATGTCTAGCCTTGGTGAGGAAGTAGTGAGCCTGACTTTGGCCAATGAGATCCTTCAAAAGGAAAAAGAAGGGGAATCTTCCCTTTTGGCGAAGGCGATGGCTGAGAATGCTGAACTCCAAGCCAAGGTCGACTCGCTGAAGAAGGATTCAAAGAAGAAGAAGAAGATAAAGGAGCTGGAGAAGGAGGTCGAAGACCTTCGGAAGGAGGTTTTAGATCTTCAGAATGAGGTGGACGATCTGGACGTCGAGAAAGACAAGGTCATTCAGGCGACGAAGGTTGCCTTTTAGGACAGCTTCTGCCTAGCTCGTCACCAATTTCTGAAGAGATATCTGGACCTCGACCTTTCCTTTTTGGCTGCCCTGGATATTCCCGAGGGGACTCAATGGTCATGGTCTAAAGTCGAGTTCCTCAACCTGGCGTTTGCTCCTCCATCTGCACCGAAGGTGGCGGCCAAAGACACAGGAGCCGGAGCTTCGCACGACGCCGGGGACCCTTAGATATTCTAGAGCCTTTGCCTTCTTCTTTTTCTTTGTATTTTTCTTCTTGTAACCTTCTTCTTGTACTAAGACCTTCTTCAATAAATTTTCCTTCATAATTTAGTTAAGTCTTTTGAGCAATTTTTGTTTCCTAATTGTCCCGACCACTTTCGGTCAAGGGACTTCGGAAAGGCATATTTCGCTCATTTCCTCGGCCAATCTTTGGGTAAACGTTCATTGTTGGCGAAGTTCCCTTAGGCAAATTTTAGCCTATCAGCCGTATTCAATAGACTTCACCTTTTTTGGGCATACAATCAACTTCAGAAGGAAAACGAGACTTTCGAGAGTCGATGGACTTCATCTTTTTTGGGCACATAACCCTATCAATTTCGGGAGGAAAAAAAGATTTTCGAGAGTCGATGGACCTCACCTTTGTTCGGCGAGTATTTTCAGATAGGGGAGAACTTCTGTACTTAGAGAAAATTTCTCACTTGTACAATTTCTCATCTAAAATTCTAAGTATAGAAATTCTTTAAGGCCTCTGAGTGCCATGCATTTTTCAGTTTTCCTCCTTTGGTGCCGGCAAGCTTGTATACTCCCTTTTGGACCTCTTTTAGGACTAAATATAAGTCCTTTTCCCGTTTATCCAAGGTACGCCATGGGTTGGTTTTCGGGGTTTAGACTCGGCCTTTCGGAGAACGAGGTCCCTTTTTCCTATTCCTTTTGGCCTGTCATGCAGGTTTGCGCTCCTGGCCACTTCTGCTGGAAGGCCTTTCTTCCAAGCCTGGCCATTTTTCTATGTTCCTCAATAAGGTTGAGCTTAGTTCTCAACTCGAGGTCATTTCCTCTTTCGTCGAACACTTGTATTCTAGCTGATGGCTGTACTACTTCGAGTGGATAATGGCCTTTGTACTGGAGAGGTGTCTCCCTCGTGGCCCCACGGGGAGTTGTCTAGTATCTTCTTAGTGCATCCGGAAGTTCTCCTGGCCACTTTCCCTTTGCTTTTCCCAACCCTTTTTTATAGTCCCTCTTTATAGTTCTGTTGGCTACCTCAACTTTGTCTGTTGCTCTGGGGCTGAGCTAGTGGGGCGGAGTGGATTTTTATTCCGACATTGGTGATGAATTCTTAGAATCCCTTGTTCATAGACTAGGGACCATTATCGGCCGTTATCACCGTCGGTATGCCAAATCTGCATATCACATTCTTCCAGATGAACTTTTGTATATCTTTTTCCGGAATGGTTGCTAGGGGTTCTGCCTCGTTCCACCTAGCGAAGTAGTCCACTGCTGCTACGTAGAACTTCACTCATTCGGGTGCTGTCGGGAGTGGCCAGGTGAGGTCTATGCCCCATACTGCAAAGAGGCAAAAGGTAATCTTTTGGGGTTATCCACTCCGAAGGCAGTCTTTGGGTGCGGGTGTGTCTTTGGAAATTTTCACGCTTCCTACACGAACTGTCTTGCACCCTTTTTTGCCGATACCTTTCTGTAACGGACTTGCGTACCATTGTCGGTATAATTTCTCCTTAATTAGGAAATGTCGTCCGGAACGTCTTCGCACTTTTTTTTTTTGGGACTCTTCGGTTGCAAGATTCCTCTTCGAAGGATCTTTCCTCCCTTCGTTCGGAGTTACTATATTTAGCGTTGCCATGCTCGGATGGCTCACCATTTTCGGCTGTCTGCTTCTTCGGTATTGTCTCGGAGAGGTGTGTTTTCAACATGCACTACATCGCACTTTTGGATGAGCTTTGCTACATCCGTATGGTATTTTTGCCGAAGTTGGACCCTTTCGGCTATAGTCCCCTGCCATCTGCCGTATTAGTAGCTGGGGGTACCTGTGGGCCTCTAGATTTCCCACGCCAACCTTTCTAGCTAGGCGTAACCCTGCTATGAGAGCTTTATTTTTTGGTGGCATTAAATCCACATTTAATGGATTTCCTGATTTTTAGGCCTTCGAGAATGACTATCCCAGATTTCTAGTGCTCGGGGCCAGAGACCCCTTCTACCAGATAAGGTCTACATTGGCTTGGCTGTGCTGAAGTCCGATTGCCTTCCTTTGGCCACTTTGCTATTTTTAGCAATAAAGTCTGCTAGGGCTGGGCTGGATTTGAAAGCACGGAGGTAATCTCCTGCTTGCTGGCACCAGGGCGTAGACAGCTTTTTGTAGCAGGGGGCACCAGACTTTGTTGCCAAGGAGATGGTGACTTTCTTTGGCTACGAAACTACTTCGGCAGGAAAGTCTGGGTCATTCTAACCCTGTTTCTCCCGCAGGTCACGTCCTGAGGGGTATGTTTCCCACCGAGGACTCATCTCATCGATCTCCGCTTCCCATACTCCTGTGAGTTGACATGGGACTCTTCTCTGACGACGCACTAATGAAGAGGACCCTCGGCCCGAATTTATCTATGGCCATCTTTGGTCTAACTGCTGCGTCTCTTCGACCATGACAGAGCGTGGGAATTCACACAGGAAGGCCATGGTAATAGTTAGAGGACATTCGCCCTCAGGTAGGAAGTCCCTGCCATGGTGGTTTGGTCGCCGGTTGGTCCTCTGGCACGGACGGGGACCTCGGAAGTCCTTGGTCCTTAGAACGCTGAGTTTTCAACAACAATGGCCTGGGAGTGGTTTCCCACAAACGGCGCCAAATGATGGTGATGGGAACCATCACGATCTCCACTGTGTGTGTACCGTGGAGACTGTAGCAAGGACTTCCGGGGGTGCAGATGATCCCAGGGAGAGGGTGCTCTATGTGAGTCACCCGGAATGGCCGACAGCGTCTTTGTCTCATGGTCGGAGGGCCTGCCTAAAACACTCAAAAAACAGGGGTTAGGAGGTCCCCAGAGTCTTTTTCCGGGGAGGAGCCTCCGACGCCCAAGTCAGTGTTTAGCAGAGGTGGAGAAAGAGTAGTAAACGCAAGGGGTTCTTGCCTGTCGTGTTCTCTTTTGAGGGCTGAAGAGATGAGGGGGAAGCCCCTAGCCTCAGAGTATTTAGGCAAAGAGAGGAGAGAGATTCCCCCCTGTCTGAGACCATTCCCCCGGCATATATAGGAGGGGTTGAACCCTTTAGATTGTAACACATGTATGGACGGATGGTATCCGTATTTCTGGGTGTGGGGTCCCCTAGCCGCCTGCTGGCTCCTCAGGCCACAAGCTGCGTCAGGCGCAGCCCTACATGATAGAACATATGTAGGGGCGGTGCGCCAGAGTGCATATGAGGGCGGCGTGCAGGGTGTTCGGGCGGAATTGTCAGAGACTCCTTAATGCCTCCTTCTGTACCTCCAAGGTCCCCTTGGTTGATGTCTCCCTTCGGAGTGAGGGGCCTTCTCCCAAAGTCACACCGGTACTTCGGGGTATTTACGAGCGCCGAAGTTGGTCCCTTCAAGGTTCTTTCACCTGCAAAAGGTGGCTGGCACTTCTCCTCGAAGCTAGTTCAGTCGCCCTCCCGATGCAGGCGATACGGTAGTTTCCCGACGTTGGTATTGGTGGGCTACTGAGGTCGTGTGCCTCAGGTGTTTGGCTCTCTTGTTCTCGGGGTCCTTAGGTGTTCAGGGTGATAGCACTTCGGCTATCAAGGAGAAATATGTCCTGGGACGTAGCCAAATTTTAGAGTAAAAAAGAAATTTCATTTATGCCTTCGTACAACAAGGAGAAGTTTACAATGAAAAAGAATAAGGAAAAAGAAAGCCTATTTGGGGTCCTGGATGCCTAGGGGACCTTGTCATGTTGAGCTGCTTCACCACCAACTTCCTCTGTCACAACCTTCGGCAGAGGAGGAAGAACAAAGGGAAGATTGAGGTGCTATATCTTTGACCATGCCTAGTGAGGCCCTTTAGGGATGTCTAGGGCCGCCAAAAAGAAAAGTTCGAGGTCGGGGTACTTCGCCAAAGCTTGATGCCGAGCCAACCAGAAGCCATCTTGGAATACAACCTTGGTTGCTTGATCGGCCTTGTCCTTCTCGACAATCAAGTCGTCTAGCTCATTCCTCAGCTCCACGACCTCCCTTTCTAGCTTCTTCATCTTCATCTTCTTCTTCTCCTTCTTCAGCACGTCGACCACGGCTTGAAGTCCGGTGTTGTCTGTAAGGGCCTTTGTGAGGATTGCAGAGTCCTCCTCTTTCCCCTTTCGATAGGCTTCCTTAGCCAAAGTTAGCACAATAACCTTCGCACAGAGGTCAGACACCTTATGGGAAAAATCCTGAGAGAGCTCCTCCTGACTCTTCAAGAACACCTCCCGAAGTTTAGCCACCTCGTCCTTGGCTATCTTGTTGAGCTCACTGTACTTAAAGACCGAGCTGGCACAAAATGCCTTGGCTCTTGATAATGATTCTTCGGTCCATGATCAGACCGAAGACTGTTTCGCTGCGCAAGCTCTGAAATATCCAATGTACACCAATAACTGCAAAGAGAAAGACTCTGAATAAGGGTCGAAAGGCTATAAAAGCTTAGAAAAATCTTCTAAGTCCCGAAACGCTCAAAACTTACTTAGGCAGCATGTTCAGACATCCTCGTGGTGAGGACCTCCTCATTTGGGCACTCCTCACTGAGGGACTTATAGGTGGCGTTGGTGAGGGCACCCTTCGCCATTTAAGGAGCCATTTTATGGCTGTACTCAGAGAACAAGTTCATGTCCTCCGCAATGGTCCAGAAAGGCTCCTTCGGCACCTTGTCTCTCGGGATGTGGGAGTCCTGAAGGGCCTACTTCCAAGCGTGCTCTACCATCCACACGGTGGGCGCCTGCTCCTCTGCAAAATCATGCCAAAGTTTTGTTAGCACATTATCCCTTAGCCATTCATCTATAAGATCTAAAATGGCAAAAATTCCCAAACTCATAGAAAAATGGCTAAAGGGCAAACCTGGTGGAAACTCGGCGACATCCTCCTCGGAGTTGTACATCGGCAAGGACCTGTTTGCCTTCCCTTCTTCGGCGCTCCTCGAGCTCTTCAGCAGAAAGTCCCCCTGACGAAGTTCCTACAGTATCCACCACAGTGATGGGGCTGCGTGGAGTCAAGCCGATGGCTGGCTCCGAGGGTGGGTCGGCACGAACTGAGGACTAGTCTTGCTCCTCCACATCACCTTCTAGAGGGGGAGGAAGAGAGTCGTCCTTGGCCTTCTTCGACTTCTTCACGGAAGATGCCCCCCCCCCCCTCGACTTCTTCACGGAAGATGCCCCCCCCCCCCCGACGTCCTCTTCCTCTTTGGGGCAGCTTTTTTCCTTTGCTGCTCCCTTCTAGGCTTGACCAAGGAAAAGGGACTTGTAAAATGCAGCAGATTCGTCACCCATCTCTGAAAAGGGAAAGACATCAGTGTAAGTCTAGAGGAGTACATATAAAAAAATCTGGAAGATGATTTACTCTCAACAAGGGCTTCCTATGTAAGCTCCTCCCGAAGGAACATCACCAGCCATTCCTTCTTCCCGTCAAAAGCAGGCTTTTGCATGTTAAGGTCAGTTTTGTGCTCTTTGATTACCCCCAAATCCCGAAGGACCTCTTCGTTCATGAGATTCCATTAATGGGAAAGGGTACAAGGAGCGTGGAGGGACCTCGGGGTCCCAGTCCGCTGCAGCTCAGATGCGACTGTCGAACTACTCAAATTTCGCTGCTTACTCAGGAGTTAGCAGTTTCCTGGGGTCAACGACATCCGTCTCCAGCATCCCCGAGGCCCACCTGGTTGGCACATATTTCCATGCCTTGTCCACCCTCATGAAGAAAAACTTCTTCTGCCACCGTCGTCAACTGTCCTTGGTCCCGAAGGTGAATGTATACTTTTTGCTCCCAGATTCCCGAGGTAGCAAAAAATAGAAGCCACCTTTCAGAATTAGGAAGAGTTTGTAGTTGATCGCCAAAGTGCTATCACCCTGACCACCTACCGACCACGGGAAAGAGGGAGCCAGACACCTGAGGTCTGGGACCTCAGAAAGGACTCTGGAATAAAGGAAGTCATACACCTGTGGCATACAACCTCAGTAGCTCGCCAAAACCAGCTTCGGGAACCAGCGTATCACCTCCTTAGGGACAGTGACCCAGCTAGCTTCAGGGGAGAAGGACTGACCACCCTCAACGGGAGAAAGCCCCCCAAAGATGGAATTGCCAAAGTATAAGCCTGACTCCGGGAGAAGGCCCCTCATCCCGAAGTAAGACATCGACCAGAGGGACCTCGGTTGTACGGCAAGAGCAATTAAGGACTCTCTGACGCTTCGGTCACTTACATCTCTGATACGCCACCTTCAGGCACGCTCTAATATGCCACCTTCAGGCAGCTCTGGCACGCCATCATAGTCTGATGTCCTGTCACGAAGGGCTACAGCTTGCGGCCCGAGGAGCCTACAGGTGGCTAGGGTCCTCCGCGCCAGGAAGTACACCATCCGACCAAACACGTGTCGAACACGTGTCATAATCCAAAGGGGTCACCCCCTTTCTTTTATACAAAGAGAATGGTCACACAAGGGGGGTTGGGCTCTCTCCAGGAGGAGAAAAAGGGACAGAAAGGCTGGAAAATGGAGGACGCTCTCCTCTCTCCGCCTGAAGGCTCTTCCCTCTAGCCCTAAGAAGGATCTCCGCCAGCCAGGTCTCCCTGAGGAACCACTCCTCGCACCGGAGGTACCTCCTGTCCTTACCTACCACAGGACCAAGAAGCTGCCGACCATCCTATAAGGCGATTCGCCCTGGACGCCTTCCTTTCGCACCTCTGGGACCCCCTGCTGCCCACACCACTGCACACAGTGGAGATGCTGCCTCTGCCTAACCGGACCACATCAGATGCTGGCGCCGCCCGAACAGCATCAGTAGTACTGCACAAAGATGATGAGGTGGTGCTCTATCTTAAAGACCCCACACATGTAGAGGAAGGCATTGAAGTAAGAATAGGCATTCGGAGGAAGTTCGTTCACAACTATGACATGAAATTGGCAGAACTCACAAACCATCTTCGGGTGAGGGTACTGAAGTCCGGCCTTCAGTTGGGCTGGAAAGACGGTAACCTCTCATGAACGGTACATGTAACCAACCAGGCCTAGAGTAGGCAGCCTGGTAATGGCATAAGAGGGAATATAAAACTTAGCTAACCAGTTCTCTACTTTCTCCGAAGTGGTGCAGCACGGATTAGAGTCAAGAGGAACCCAACTCTTAAGAATGGGACGAACAGCCAAGAGTGGGACCGGAGAAGACATGATTGAAATAAGGAAATGACTTTGGAAAAGAAATCTGAAGGACTTCAAAAGAAGGAAATGACTTCAGAAAAGAAAACCGAAGAACTTCAAAAGAAGGAAATGACTTTGAAAAAGTAGAAAAAAATATAAACACAGAAAATCGGAGGACTTCGGAAAGGAGGACCCACCAAAACTCTTGCCGATGTTGGGATTTGTGAATGGTGTCATGAAACCTAGCCAAAAATCGCTTTGCCACTTGCACCGCTGTAGAAAAGAGAGAAAAGGTTTAGAGCAAACAAAAGCAAAACGGAAGCAAAAGAAAGCAAGTGAGGAGAACTATGAGGAGAGGAAGGTTTATATAACATGAAGGGGGTAGGTGAATCGTCGCCATAATTACCCCTCGAAGGTGAAGAGATGTGGTTTATGTAACCAACGCGACTATCCACCAATTTCGCGTGACACGCGTCGCCCGACGTAGGAAATGAGGGCATGCCTCCTGACAACACGAACGCCTAGCCAAGCTTATCCGAAGTGACGCGTCTATCTAATTATGAGACGTGATGATTCATTGACCTACAGTAGAAAATTAAAATGGAAATACACACTTCAAAAATACCAAGGGCCTAGCCAAGAAACAAGGAGTGACACTTATAAGCTACCCTAGCTGAGAAGACATACCCTCGGAGAATGAAGTATCCCCTGCCTAGGAAGGCCAATAAGCTACACCTATGGTAACTGCTAACTTCCACAACGAGCTCCATAAAATGCTTTCAAAGACTCTACTCACTGAAGTTACAACTTCGGCTTTCTGAATGGGGCATCTGATAGCCAAATGATAGCTTCTTGACAACTTGGATAGCTTCTGAAGATGACTGACAAGTACCAATCTCGAAGGTACATCTGACCAACCTTAGAAAATGGATCCTTACCACCCTATGCAAGAAGTCATGACCCTCGGCTGCTGACACTACCACCCTCAGAGGGACATACCGCGCCATCCTTGGTCAAGTGATTTGGTGACCTCAGGAGGCCATCTACCCATGATCAGAAAAATAGAGCATTCCCCGTGATGCCCAGCAGCATCTTCATTGTATCACATGGTAGGCCTGAGAGGGACTTCTGGTATGGAGATGCTCGTAGAAGAGACTTCTGGCATCAGAGTACCTGAAATGCTCAGAAGAACAGGGGTTAGGAGGCCCCCAAAGTGTGTTTTGGGGAAGGAGCCTCTGACGTCCAAGTTAGTAATTGGAAAATGAGGAGTAGTGATTGGAGAGTAAACGGAAAAATTCTCTTAAGAGTCTTTCATGTTTTTTTACCAAGGTTGTTCCCCAAGTATTTATAGGAGGGTGTTGGGAGAAGTTTGTTTGACACATCCTGCTCAGATCATGACACGTGTTCGGCCAGATGTGGTCCGTACCTTCTGGGATGGGGATCTCCAGTTGGCCATAAGCCGTTCTAGCCAAAAGTCAGGGCCGCGGGAGGCCTGTGTGTCAGGGGCGTGTGTGAGGTTTCTATGTCAGAGGCTCCTTAACCATTTTTGTTGCTGACAAGACCCCTTATGTGGAAGAGACCTCTTTGGAAAAAAAAGATCTCTTTGGGATATGAAAGCTTTTTGCCGAGGTTGCCCCGGTCATTCAAAATGCCCCTCGGCGTTGAGGATCCTCTTCGGAGGTTGTTTTCCCTTGCCGAGGGTGGTGAGTATACTTTTCCCGAAGTTGGCCAGGTTATCTTACTGAGGGTGGTGGCACACCATACTCCCGAGGTCAATCTTCTTATTCCCGAGGGTGATGGTGGACTACTAAGGTTGGGGGATCAAGGACTGCAGACCCTCTTTCCAAGGGTGGTTTTTATCTCTTCCAAGGGTGATGCTCATCTTTACCGAGGGTGGTGTTCGTCAGAACTTGGGAGTTCGTAGAGTAATAGCCGTTTGGCTATCACATGCCCCCATCGGAAAGCCAAAGTTGTAACTTCGGTGAGTAGAGTCTTTGGGGGCATTTCGTGGAGCTCGCTGTGGAAATTAGCAGTTACCATAGATGTAACTTATTGGCCTTTTTAAGCAGAGGGTACTTCATTCTCTGAGGGTGTGCCTTCTCAGCTGAGATAACTTATAGATGTTACTCATCGTTTCTTGGCTAGGCTTTTGGTATTTCCGAAGTGTGCGTTCTCCCCTTTTTAATTTTCTACTGTAGGTTAGTGAATCATCATGTCTCGTTAATCAGGCAGAAGCATTACTTCGAATAATCTTGCCTAGGCCTTCATGTCATCAGCAGGCGTGCCCTCGTTTCTTGCATTGAGCGACACATGTCACGTGGTGATTAGTGGACAATTGCATTGGTTACATGAACCACGTCTCTTCACCATTGAGGGGTAATTATGGCGACAATTTGCCTACCCCTTTTGGCCTACATAAACCTTCTTCTCCTCAGAGTTCCCCTCAGTTTCTTTTTTTTGCTTCTGTTTTGCTCTCGAGCTTCTCTTTTTTTTCTGCAGCAGTGTAAGCGGTGGAGCAATTTTCGGCATTTTTCACGACGGCGTTCAGAAATCCCGACTTCGGCAAGAGTTTTGGTGGGTCATCCTTTCTGAAGTCCTTATTTGGCATTGTTTCCTTTTCTTTATTTTCACCTTTTCGAAGTTAGGTTTCCCTTTTCCAAATGTCTAACCCAGTTCCGCTCATGTCTATCCAACCTATCCTCGAGAGCTGGACTCCCCTTAATTCTCATCCGAGTTGTACCACTTCGGAGAAGTTAACGAAGTGGACAACTAAATTCTTTCTTCCTTCTCACACGGTTACCAGGCTACGTAGTCCTGGCCTATTGAGTTAGATGAATAACTTGGACGAGGTTACCATCTTTTGGGCCCAACTAAAGGCCGGACTTCGGATTCCTCTGTCAAAGATGATCTGCGACTTCTGTCAATTTCATGGCATAGCCATGAATCAGCTTCTCCCCAACTCTTACTCCTACTTTAACATTTTCCTTTAGATGTCTGGGGTTTTCAAGATAGAACCTTACTTTATTTTTTTCATGCAGTATTACAAACTCCACCCTATCCCAAAAGGTGGTTTCTATTTTTTGCTTCCTCGGGGTTCTGGGAGTAAGAAGTACACATTTACCTTCAACACGAAGGATAGTTGGCGAGGGTGGCAAAAGAAGTTCTTCTTCCTGAAGGTGGCTGACCAGTGGGAGCACATTCCAACCAAATGGGCATGGGGGGCTTTGCCTATAGATGTAGTTGACCCCAGAAAACTTGTAACCCTAGAGTTAGAAGCCAAGTTCGAGGAGTTCGATAGTCGTCTTTGTGCTGTCGCGAACTGGGACCCCAAGGTCTTCACCCGTTCCCTGTACCCCTTTCTCATCAGATGGAACCTGATGACCGAAGAGGTCCTCCGGGAACTAGAGGTGATCAAGGAGCATGTTACTGACCTGAGCATGCCTGATAGCCAAAGGGCAATCGCCCCCGAAGGATCCCGCGCATATATGGCATCTTAGGCCAATGCATCACCTTTGACCAAGAACAGGCGATCAGACCTCGGTAAAGGGAGGGCCTTAAGCACCCTCGGGCAAGCCGGATAAACCTCGCCTCTGGGAACACGTCAAACCAACTTCGGTCACAAAGGATTATTACTCCTCCTGAGGATAACCTCGGAAGGACTCCGTGCGTCTAAGTCCACCTTCAGATATTCTCTGGACCACCTTCGGAACATATCCTTGAGAATATCATCACCAAGGACCTGAACCTAACCTCGGGAAAGTCTAAGCTGGAGATATCTCATATAAAAAATAGAGCTCCCTCCGAAGATGTTTACCCCTCCAGGATACCCCTAGACTTTCTGGGAGTTCGGTCACCTAGAAGGGCTACGAGGACATACGACTAAATGGCTTAGCAGTCTCTAACGCACCGTACTTGTACGACCCCTGACATGCCGCCCCCAGACACACTCTAACACGCCGTTCTTGAGCAGTATAGGCTTTCGGCCGAATGGCCTATGATCGGCTAAAAGCCCCCCTAAAGGTCCGAATCACATCCAGCCTGACACGTGTCATGATCTGGGCAGCTGGTGGCAATCGAACCTCTCCTGTCTACCTCTTATAAAAATGGGAGGCATTGCAGGTAAAGGGGGACTCTGGACACAGGATTACCTTCACCTTCTTTACTTACTAGACATTGACTTGGGCGTCGGAGATTCCTCCCCGGAAAAACACTCAATAGACCTCCTAACCTTTGCTTCCTTTGTCTTCTACGCATTCTCCTTGAACGCTCCTCCGCATTCTCCTTGAACGCTCCTCCGCATCAAAGATTCTTGCCACCCTCACCATGACACACAGTGGAGATGCTGATAGGCATCACATGGCACCATGTATGGGAAATCTTCCTCAGGTCACCGTCGTGGAGGCAAGGCGCTCAAAGGACAGGGGGTCCCAAGGTCCCCCTCGACGCCCGAGGCTCAGCAGGCGACCACCCAGCCTGTGGCAGAAACTTTTGTACCGAAAGATGACCGACCTCTGACGGTAATGATGGGTTTTCTGCAAGACTTCCAATGCTCCATCGTCATTGAAATGACTCAGCAGCTTGATCAGAGGTTGCCTCAACCTCCTCTGGTCCGAAGGGCCTCTCCCCTGGTTGTTCGTCGGGAAAGGAGTTCAAGCGAGGACTCCCTCGATGCTTCCTCAACAGAAAACGAACATGTTGAGGCGCGACCCATTAAGGGTGGAGCTCCGAAAGAGACTAGGGCCTCCTACCAATGGAGTGCATCCCCTTATCGAAGGTCCCAGTCTCCTCACCGTCGAAGTCATTCCCTGAGGAGGAGAAGAAATTCACCATTACCGCCGAACACCAAGCAGCAAGAAGAAGTTAACATGGCTGTCCTCATGGAGAAAATCCTAGGAAGACTGGAGAAGGTTGAGAGGCAGATCTCCCAAAAGCTAGTCTGGTCTAGGCTGTCTGACTTTTACACTGGAGAAGAGTCACCATTTGTGCGCGAGGTGGTGGAGTTGCCCATGCCCAGAGATTTCAAGGTGCCACGCCTAGAAACTTATGATGGGCGTAGTGACCTTTAGGCACACTTGATGAAAAATAAGTGAAGCATGGTACTCCATGGCACAGATGACGCCACTCTCTGTAAGTGTTTTGAAGTAACACTCTCTGGTCCAGCAACGGCATGGTATAACTCTCTGGCCCATGGAAGCTTGCTATGATTTCAAGAGCTATCCACTGCCGTCACCTAGCAGTTCATCGGTAGTAGGCCAACCGCCAAAATGCCAGTGCCAATGTTTGACATAGCCCAACGAGGTGGGGAGACCATTCGCAACTATGTTGAAAGGTTCAACCGAGAGGTGTTGAGCGTGCCCGATTTTAGGCCAGAAATTCGCATCCTCACAATGATTAGGGGACTACGAAGGGAATCCCAGCTATTCAATGAGTTTTCCAAAGATCCCCCAGACACTCTAGGGGAGTTTTATAGAAGGGCTGAACAGCATATGACGGCCGAGGAGCTTAGAATGGGAGAACCTAAAGGAGAGCACCCACGGCCCAAAGGGCCTAGTCATCAGCCTCGACATCAAAATGAGGGCGAAAGGCCCCAAAAGCAAAGGGGGAAAAGGCCAATGACATTCACTCCCTTAAACACCACAAGAGCTAACATCCTTATAGCACTAGAAATGCAAGGAACCACAGTTCCAAGGCCAAAGGCCATGACCTCGGAAAACAAGAAGAAAGTGAAGAAATTCTGTCAATTTCACAAAGATCACAGCCACGACACTAAGGATTGTTTTCAACTAAGGAAATATATCGAGTCCCTGACCAAGCAGGGTCAACTCCGGCGGTACTTGCGGATCCCTTCGCCAAAAGGAATGAAGGAAGAGCAAAGGAGGGCGGACGACGAAGAGTATGATTCGGATAGACGTCAGGACTGTAGTCCTCAAAAAAATCTGCCACCATCAGCGGGGGTTATCTAAACCATCACTACCGGAATACCCTCAGCAGAGAGGAAGAGAAAAATAAGGGAAATCTCCATAATGGAGTATGGGAACTCGTCGAATAGACTCACTCGCAGAGATGGGTCTACAGTAAAGTTCCCCCATGACGACCCACTCCTTGTCATGGCAAGGATAGGAAATTGCGACATCAAAAGGGTACTCCTCGATGACGGCTCAAATACCGACGTCATCTTTTCCCATCTGCTGCCTAAGTTGGGCATTCCAAGAAGCGATCTCAGTACGGTCAGTTCCCCCACCTTTGGCATAGGACCCTCCGAACTTCCGGTTCTCGGATGTATCGACCTGTCTTTGATGCTGAAAGGGATCTCGTGCCATAGCCAGAAAGAGTTGATCGCCTCCATCATGACAAGATTTATTGTCGTCGATGTGCCGTCGGCTTACAATGCTATCCTTGGAAGGCAGACTCAAGGCAACCTCCACATCCGCTCGGACGTAAAATACCTAACGGTCACCTTCGTGATCGAAGACGAGGACGCAGAGATCTGTTAGTGTTGTGCCCAAAAAGCCAATCATGAGATGATTGTATTTTTGCACTTTGAGTCATGATATTTTATTAAGGCATTAATCCAACAATTATGTTTGTTGTTTTGTTCCTGCGTAACTTAACAAACATAATTGTAACCCTAGAATAATGATATTCTTAAAAGTCCCTGGTCTAGTATTATTGTGGAGCGGGTTGCAATAATACATAACGACTAGCATATGTGGAGACTAATATGAGATATGTAGTCTACATATGGGTACAAGTTGGAGAACTTGTGTACTGGACCGACCCACCATGAGAACACTACATGGATCGTTATATGAGTGTCATAAGTGATTCCCATAGTGATCAGGGTATATGTAGTCCTTCGACCTAAGATCATCAAGGTTCCCTACATGTGAGTCACATACTTTGATACTTTCCTTTGTTGCTCGTAACTGAGTGAACTTGAAGGAGGTCATTGGGTATGTCACATATCATGCGGAGGGATTTGTATGATCAAGATGGGATTTGTCCCTCCTATGTAACGGGAGCGATATCTTCGGCCCCCTTGATAGAGTGAGACTTAGAAAATGCATGGCCATGCTCGGATGAGTTGATATGCGATATCAATGTCATCAGTTTAAGTTAGTCTACTCGGTAATCAAGAAACCAAAGATTGGGCTATACGAGAGTGACACATTCCATGTCTCGTGCTTAGTCTTGATATCTTGGACAAAGGGACAATGGCATATATCGGTGATGATCATAAAGGTATAGTCGAATCATCGACAATCTTGTCACTTGGGTAGCAATGATGTGTTGCTAGACACCGCTCATTGCTTATGATCATAAATGTGATTTATGATCATTGCCAATGTGATAAGAGCCTATTGGGTCGCACACATAGAGCATTTTGGATCATTAGAGTGAATGGGCTAATTATTTGGGTTATGGTTTCACTTTAATTTCGTATTTATAATGGGCCCAAAAGTTGAGCCATTATTAAGCCCGAAATTAAATCCTAATTGGATTAGGGCTTTGAAACCTATTAGGCCTGGAAGTTGAGTCTCACTATAAATACAACTTTTAAGTGAGAAATTCGCAGGTCTCCTTGCCCTAGCCTCCAAAAAGGACAGCCGCACTCTTCTCTTGCAATTCCCTGGAGGACGCAAGCTAGCACTATGAGCGCAAGAGAAACGTATCTACCGGGACGTGGTGGAAGCGTGGTGATCCCGAGAGGCTCATGTGGATACCATAGAGAGCCTGAACACGTCAACTGTTCAGGTTTTGTGATTCGACTCTACAGTTAAGTGAGAGATCTCAATCGAAAATTAGGTATGAAAATTTACGAACACCCGGTTTACCCCGTTTCACTTGGATCCTGGAGGGTTTCGGTTAAATTCCGCTGCGCTGTTTGGCTCCCGAAACCCAACAGGCATATGAGATACGAAGGGCAATCGCCCCCGAAGGATCCCGTGCGTATACGGCATCTTAGGCCAATGCATCACCTTTGACCAAGAACAGGCGATCAGACCTCAGTAAGGTGAGGGCCTTCAGCACCCTCGGGCAAGTCGGACAAACCTCGCATCTAGGAACACGTCAAACCAACTTCGGTCACAAAGGATTATTACTCCTCCTGAGGATAACCTCTGAATGACTCCGCACGTCCAAGTCCACCTTCGGATATTCTCTGGACCACCTTCGGAACATATCCTCAAGAATATCATCACCAAGGACCTGAACCTAACCTCGGGAAAGTATAAGCCGGAGATATCTCATATAAAAAAGAGACCTTTCTCCGAAGATGTTTACCCCTCCAGGATACCGCTAGACTTTCCGGGAGTTCGGTCACCTAAAAGGGCTATGAGGACATACGACTAGACGGCTTAGGAGTCTCTGATGCACCGTACCTGTACGGCCCCCGACACACTGCCCACAGACACGCTCTGACACGCCGTTCTAGAGTAGCATAAGCTTTCGGCCGAATGGCCTATGATCAGCTAAACGCCCCCTAAAGGTACGAATCACATCCAGCTGGACACGTGTCATGATCTGGGCAGCTGGTGGCAAGCGAACCTCTCCTGTCTACCTCTTATAAAAATGGGAGGCATCGCAGGTAAAAGGGGACTCTGGACATAGGATTACCTTCACCTCATTTACATACTAGACACTGACTTGGACATCGGAGATTCCTCCCCAGAAAAACACTCAAGGGACCTCCTAACCTTTGCTTCCTTTGTCTTCCAGCAGGTCATCTCAAAACGCATTCTCCTTGAACGCTCCTTCGCCTTGAAGGTTCTTGATGTTGGGTTTTAGGAGCCAAACATCACAGTGGAATTTAACCAAAATCCTCCAGGATCCAAGTGAAACGGGGTAAACCGGGTGTTTGAAAATTTTCATACCTAATTTTTGGTTGAGATCTCTCACTCAACTGTAGAGTCGAATCACAAAACTTGAACAGTTGACGTGTTCAAGCTCTCAATGGTATCCACACGAGCTTCTTCGGATCACCACGCTTCCACCATGTCCCGGCAGATACGTTTCTCTTGCGCTCACAGTGCTAGCTTGCGTCCTCTAAGGAATTGCAAGAGAAGAGTGCGGCTGTCCCTTATGGGAGGCTAGGGCAAGGAGAGCTGCGAATTTTTCACTGGAAGTTGTATTTATAGTGAGACTCAACTTCCAGGCCTAATGGGTTTTAAAGCCCTAATCCAATTACGATTTAATTTCAGGCTTAATAATAGCTCAACTATTGGGCCCATTATTAATACGAAATTATTGTGAACCCAAAACCCAAATTATTAGCCCATGCACTCTAATGATCCAAATAGTTCTATGTGTGCGACCCAATAGGCTCTTACCACATTGGCAATGATCATAAATCACATTTATGATCATAAGCAATGAATGGTGTCTAGCAACACATCATTGCTACCCAAGTGACAAGATTGTCGATGATTCGACTAAACCTTTATGATCATCACCGATATATGTCATTGTCCCTTTGTCCAAGATATCAAGACTAAGCACGAGACACAGAATGTGTCACTCTTGTATAGCCCAATCTTTGGTTTCTTGACTACCGAGTAGACCAACTTAAACTGATGACATTGATATCGTATATCAACTCATCCGAGCATGGCCATGCATTTTTCTAAGTCTTACTCTATCAAGGGGCCCGAAGATATCACTCCCGTTACATAGGAGGGACAAATCCCATCTTGATCATACAAATCCCTCCGCATGATATGTGGCATACCCAATGGCCTTCTTCAATTTCACTCAGTTACGAGCAACAAAGGAAAGTATCAAAGTATGTGACTCATATGTAGGGAACCTTGATGATCTTAGGTCGAAGGACTACATATACCATGATCACTATGAGAATCACTTATGACACTCATCTAACGATCAATGTAGTGTTCTCTTGGTGGGTCGATCCAGTACACAAGTTCTCCAGCTTGTACACATATGTAGACTACATATCTCATATTAGTCTCCACATATGCTAGTCGTTATGTATTATTGTAACCCGCTCCACAATAATACTAGACCAGGGACATTTAAGAATATCATTATTCTAGGGTTATAATTATGTTTCTTACGTTACATAGAAACAAAACAACGAACATAATTGCTGGATTAATGCCTTAATAAAATATCATGACTTAATGTGGAAAAATACAATCATCTCATGATTGGGTTTTGGGCACAACACTAACACTTGCCACCCTCACCGTGACACACAGTGGAGATGCTGATGGGCATCAATGCCGAAGCCTCTTTTTGGGGGGAAAAAGTCATGGTTCGTAATGCTCATTCGAGGTGAACACACGTATTCGGCGCTTAAAGAGAGTAAGTTCCTTTCTAAATTTTTCATCTCTCTGTGTGCACTTACACTGATATTCCTCTTTTTGCAAAGATGGGTGATAAATCTACTGCGTTCTACAAGTCCCTCTTCTCGGCAGGCCAAGAAGGGGGAGCAGACCTGAAAGTGTTAGTGTTGTGCCCAAAAGCCAATCATGAGATGATTGTATTTTTTGCACATTGAGTCATGGTATTTTATTAAGGCATTAATCCAGCAATTATGTTTGTTGTTCTGTTTCTGCGTAACATAAGAAACATAATTGTAACCCTAGAATAATGATATTCTCAAACGTCCCAGGTCTAGTACTATTGTGAAGCGAGTTGCAATAATACATAACGACTAGCATATATGGAGACTAATATGAGATATGTAGTCTACATATGGGTACAAGTTGGAGAACTTGTGTATTGGACCGACCCAGCAAGAGAACACTACATGGATCGTTATATGAGTGTCATAAGTTATTCTCATAATTCTCATAGTGATCATGGTATATGTAGTCCTTCGACCTAAGATCATCAAGGTTCCCTACTTGTGTCACATACTTTGATACTTTCCTTAGTTGCTCGTAACTGAGTGAACTTGAAGAAGGTCATTGGGTATGTCGCATATCATGTAGAGGGATTTGTATGATCAAGATGGGATTTGTCCTTCCTATGTAACGGAGTGATATCTTTGGGCCCCTTGATAGAGTAAAACTTAAAAAAATGCATGGCCATGCTCGGATAAGTTGATAGATGATATCAATGTCATCAGTTTAAGTTGGTTTACTCGGTAATCAAGAAACCAAAGATTGAGCTATACGAGAGTAACACATTCCATCTCTCGTGTTAGTCTTGATATCTTGGACAAAAGGACAATGGCATATATCGGTAATGATCATAAAGGTTTAGTCGAATCAGCGACAATCTTGTCACTTGGGTGGCAATGATGTGTTGCTAGACACCATTCATTGCTTATGATCATAAATGTGATTTATGATCATTGCCAACGTGGTAAGAGCCTATTGGGTCGCACACATAAAGCTACTTGGATCATTAGAGTGCATGGGCTAATAATTTGGGTTTTGGTTTCACAATAATTTCTTATTAATAATGGGCCCAATAGTTGAGCCATTATTAAGCCCGAAATTAAAGCCTAATTGGATTAGGCCTTTGAAACCCATTAGGCCTAGAAGTTGAGTCTCACTATAAATACAACTTTTAGTGAGAAATTCACAGGTCTCCTTGCCCTAGCCTCCCAAGAAGGATAGTCGCACTCTTCTCTTGCAATTCTTTGGAGGACACAAGCTAGCACTGCGAGCGTAAGAGAAATGCATCTGCCGGGATATGGTGGAAGTGTGGTGATCCCAAGAAGCTCGTTTGGATACCATAGAGAGCCTGAATACGTCAACTATTCAGGTTTTGTGATTCGACTGTACAATTGAGTGAGAGATCTCAACCAAAAATTAGGTATGAAAATTTTCGAACACCCGGTTTACCCCGTTTCACTTGGATCCTGGATGATTTCGATTAAATTCCGCTACGCTGTTTGGCTCCTGAAACCCAACAGTGGTATCAGAGCTACTGGTGAAACCCTAAATCGGGATTGAATGTTGAATCACATGATGTTATGTGTTCGGTTGCTTTCATTCATGATTAATTAGATTGATTCATGATGCATGAAACTAGAACTTGTAATGAACATATGACATATATGAAGAAACGACACTAATTGGTTAATGAGATTTGTCACACCTCACACAGGCCCTAGCCCATAAGTTCTAGGTTTAACTACCAAACTCAACTTAATTCTAAGTTCTTCAATTCGGCCAAACAAGCAATGGCAACATTAAGTCTTATTTTCTTAAGGTGAGAAGCCTGGGAGATCGCCCAGGAGGCTTTTGAAACAAATCCATTAATTACTTGCAGCAGATGCAAGGCCCAATTCCACTAACTTGCAAAACAAGCAAGGTTTTAATAGATTACTTGCATAACAAGTGATGGCGTGGAGCCTCATCGTTTATAGTCATGGTGACTGGTGGAGAGACTTCTGGGAGGAAGAACGCCTGGAGGATGGATCGCCCAAGGGAGTGTGCCTGAAAGCTCAGAAACAAAGGGTTAGGAGGCCCCCGGAGTATTTTTCCGGGGGGGGAGCCTCCGACGCCCAAGTCAGTGGTTGGCTGAGAAAAAGGCTAAGGTAATAGCACACAGGGCTGAAGAGTCTTGCCTGGTAATTTTCTCAGAGTGTGGGAGCAGTGTTTTGCCAACCAACCTCCTGCCAAGTATTAATTCCTGGTATTTATAGGAGTGCCTAGCCCGTTCAGATCGCGACACGTGTTCGGTCGGATGTTCCTGAATTTCTGGGCGTAGGAGACAGATAGCTGGTAGCAGGTTGCCTTGAGCCATGTGCTGAGATGGGCCATGATGTGATTCTGATGGCGTCCGTGTGTCAGAGCGCCTTTTGAGGCGGCTTGTGACGTCTGTGAAATGACGTGTCAGAGGCTTCCTTAAATGCTTCCATAAATGCTCCTGCCGTACTCCCGAGGTCCCTGGGTGAGGTCGTCCTTTGGTACGGACAGAGCCTCTTCGGGAAACAAGCCCTCAGTTCGGGGGTTCCCAGTTTCAGGGAGTTCCGCCTTCGGGGATATCATGTTCGGCTCGCTATGTCTGGTGCCGTTTTTCCGAAGGCGATCTGTTCACAACCTTGGGGGGGCAAGTAGTGTCCTCAGGTTTTCCTGGCGTGCCGGGCTCGGAGCTCTTCGGCTATCTCCCGAGGTGCATGATCACACCTTTTCTCGGGTAGCGCCAGCTTCTTCTGGCCATTCTTGTGGCAGGGAGTTCGGCCAGATAGAGGCGATAGCGTTTGGCTATCACATGCCCCCCTTTGGAAAGCCGAAGTGAAGACTTCGGTTTTGCATCTCTTTCCGAGGTTGTTTATGGGAGTCTCTTTGGAAGCTCAACCTGTTCCGAGGATGCGCCTTTTGCCCGAAGATCATGGGCTCTTCGGCCTTGGCCTGTTCTTTGGTGTCTTCGAGGCGGAGCCTGTGCCGAAGATACACCTCTTGCCCGAAGGTCATGGGCTGTTCGGCCATAGCCTGTCTCTTGGCGTCCTCGAGTTGGCCTGCTCTTTGTTTCTGCAGGTCTGTTTGGCCAAGCGTGTCAGTCTGAGCGGCGCGTCCCAGTTTTCCAGGGATGTCAGAAGACGTGTCCCAGTTTTCAAGGGACGTTTGGAGGACGTGTCCCCCATTTTTGCGCAGCGGTTGACACGTGGCGCTTTGCCATTGGAGGAGAGTCACGTCGGTTACAGAGGGCGCGCCTTTTCAGGTGCAGAGAGCAGTTACGGCGACGGTTCGCCTCCAAAGGGTACTTATGACGATGTTTCGGTTACCCACCTCTGGCTTATAAATAGCCCATTCCATCATAAGTTCCTTTTGCTTTTTCTTCTGCTCTTTTCTCTGCTTTGCCCCTGTTCTTGCACTTTCTTGCTTTCTGTGGCGGAGCTACCTTAATCAGAGCTTTTTTCCAGCCAACTTTCACGACGGCGTCCTCAGATTTTGGCAAATCTTTCGGTGGGTTTTTGTTTTCCAGAGCGTTTTGATCCCTCTGTTCTTTTGAGTTTTTCTCTGGAAACTGTTTTCTTCCGTTTTCAAACTCGTTTTCATGTCGAAAATGCCCATTCCTGAGAGCTGGCAGCCTCTTTTAGCCCATCCTTGTTGCACCACCCCTGCAAAGTTAGAGAGGTGGAAGAAAAAATTCTTTCTTCCCTCTTACGCCATTACTAGGCTGCCTCGTTCTAGCCATTATGCTTTTTCAAACCATAGTAAGGAGGTTACCATTTTCCGAGCCCAGCTGAAGGCCGGTCTTCGGTATCCTCCCCCGAAGATGGTGTGCGAGTTCTGCAAATTTCATGGCATTGCTGTGAACCAGCTTCCCCCGAACTCGTTCTGCTATTTTAACGCCTACCTCTGCATGTGTGGCGTCTTCGGGATAGAACCCCATTTCATAATCTTTATGCAGTACTACAAGCTCTCTGTGGTCCCGAAGGGTGGCTTCTATTTCATGCTACCTCGGGGATCCGGGAGCAAGAAATTCATGTTCACCTTCGCCACTAAGGATAGCTGGCGGGGGTGGCAACTGGCGGGGGTGGCAACAGAAGTTCTTCTTCCTGAAGATGGACGAGGCCTGGTCGTACGTTCTGACCAAATGGGCTCAGGGAACACTGGATGTGGACGTTGTTGATCCGAGGATGCTGCTGACCCCAGAGTTGGCTCCCGTGTTCGCGGATTTCGACGCCCGCATTCGGGCTGTCTCTGACTGGGATCCCGAGGTCGCTCCGCGCGCCCTTTACCCTTTTCCAATCAACTGGAAGTTGATGACCGAAGAGGTCCTTCGGGAATTAAAGGTGGTAAAGGAGCACAAGACTGACCTCAAGATGCCAGCTCCTGCCATCGCCGGGAAGGATTCCTGGTTGGTCAAGCTTCTTAAGGAGGAAATTTCTTTCGAAAAGCTTGTCGAAAGTGAGACATCTTCTACTCCTTTGCTGTTTTTTCCTCGGACTTACGCTGATGTTTCTCTCCTTTTTCAGAGATGGGCGACGGGACTGCCGCCTATTACAAGTCCCTTTTCTCCGGCCAAGTGGAGAAGGGGGAGCAGACAAAGAAGGCGGCTTCCCGAAGGCGGAAGTCCGTTGGTGCTGGTCCCTCGGCTAAACGGGCGAAGAAGACTGTTCTTTCCTCCCCTTTGGAAAGTATTGGGGAGGGAAACGAGGACGCCGAGGTTGCTGTCACTTTGCCGCCTGATGATTCGGCCGAGGTCCCCTGCTCAGGTTCCTCTAGAAGAAATTCCCGAGGAGACTGCTGAGGAGCCTGGGACAGCCGAGATTCCGGCGCCTGAGACTGCTGTTTCCGAGGTCCCTTCAACCGACGTCCCTCCCCAAAGTCCTACTGCGTCGCAGGCCCTCCTTGATGTAGTGGTAGAAGTACCTTCTGCCGAGGAGCGGCGCAGGCGGAAGGGCAAGGGCATTTCGACCGAGGAGGCCGAGGACTCCGAGGACGTCGTTGTCGAGGTTCCACCAGGTTTGTTTCCAAACAAAGTGTACTTCCTTTGTTTTTTCTGGATTGTCTTCTTTGTCTTTAATCTCCTTCTCATTCTTACCATGCAGGGGAGTTGACTACCCCTGACTGGGCGGCCGAACATGCTCGGAAGCGAGCTCTTCGGGACGCCAAAATCCCGCAAGGGAAGATACCAAAGGAGCCTTTCTGGACGTTCACGGAGGACATGAATTTGTACTCCGAGGACTGTCCTCAAATGGCGAAGGAAATTTCGAAGGGGGTGCTTACTGAGGCCTCCTTCAAGGCTATTGTGGCGACCTATCCGGAGGACAACGATCTCGCCGTGAAAGTTACCGAGCATGCTGCTCAGGTATACTCTTCAGACCTATTTCCTTCAATTTTTTCCTAAGTGTTTGGCTCTTACTGACCTTGCGTTTATCTTCTTCGCAGCTGCTGGGGTATGCTGGCTACCTCCGAGTTCGGGTGGCCAGGGAGGCTGTGTTCCGAACTACGGCCTTAGATACTTTAGAAAAGGCGAAGGCCACACGCCTGGAGTTGATCGCCAAAAACCAGCAGCTAGCGGATGCTGTGAAGGAGAAAGTTGCTGCCCTTCGGGAGGAGTTCTGGAAGTAGAAAGAAGAACTTGAGAAGGACTCCTCCCAGAAGATTGCTGACCTCAACGAGCAGATAAATGGAATGCTGGCCGCCAACGAGGAGCTTCTAAAGGATAAGTCAGAATCTAACAAGATCATACTGGCGCTGATAGCTGAGAAAAACATCCTTGTAGCCGAGGTCGTGTCCTTGAAGAAGGATCCGAAGGGGAAGGAGCAGATAAAGGCGCTGGAAGAGGAGATCGCAGATCTGAAGGACGAGCTTGACGACCTCGAGCTTGAGAAGAACAAGTCTGATCAAATGGCCAAGGTCGCCTTTCAGGACGGCTTCTGCCTTGCTCGGCATCAAGTCCTCCAGAGGTTCCCAGATCTGGACCTCTCTTTTCTAGAGGCTCTAAACATTCCTGGGGGACCTCGGTGGGAATGGTCCAAGGTCGAACATTTGAACCTTCCTCCTTCAATTCCAGCGCCAAAGGTGGTGGAAAAGGGCGGGCAAGCGAGTGGCTCTCGGGACGCCGCGAACCCTTAGGCTATTTTAGGGCCCCTTTTCCTTCCCTTCTATTTTGTATTCCTTCTTCGGGCACTTCTTTATTGTAAAGCAGCTTACTCCTTAATGAAGACTTTTTTGGCTAAGTGTTTCTTCAAGTTTCTTTATTTTCATTGCCTCGAACGCATTTGCTCAAGAGACTTCGGAAAACCTGCAATCAAAGAAACTCTTTTACCTTCCCTTGGCCGAGCCTGTTCGCTCCAGAGGCTTTTTGGAAAGTCTGAAGAATTTGACTAAGTCTTTTTGCAGGTTTTTGCATTTCCATTTTGTCCCGAACACATTCGCTCGAGGGACCTCGGAAACCTTTCAGTCAAAAATTTTCATTTCCCCTTGTCCCGAGCATGTTCGCTCAAAAGACTTAAGAAACCTTTTGCGAGATTTTTTATTTTCCATCCTTCCCGAGCTTGAAGGCTCAAGGGACTTTGGAAAACTGTCTCTGCGCTTATTACGGCGAGTACCGCTGAGAGATTTTTCCCATCTTTCCCGAGCGTGATGGCTCAAGGGACTTCGGAAAGTCATATCTGCTGAGAGATTCGAGCGTGATGGCTCAAGGGACTTCGAAAGTCATCTGTCGCGGAGCATCTTCGCGGAATTCTGTACAATTCTGCACTTAAGAAATTTTCTCAAGATACTTCTATACTTAGAATATTTTTCGTACAGTATGATTCCTTCGCTCAAGCTTAGGCGTAGAATTTTTTCAAGGCGTCTGAATGCCAAGTGTTTTTCAATTCTACGCCTTCGGCATCGCCAAGTTTGTACACGCCTTTTCGTACTTCGGCGAGGACCAGATAAGGTCCTTCCCAGTTTGCGCGAAGTACTCCGTGGGATGGCCTTCGAGGCGCAAAGTCAGCCTTTCGGAGAACGAGGTCTCCTTTCTTGATTTCTTTTGGCCTGGCCCGTAAGTTTATACCCGCGGCCACTCTTTGCTGAAAAGCTTTTCTTCTCAACTCGGCTATTTCTCTGTGTTCGCCGACGAGGTCGAGCTTGGTTCTGAGGCCGAGGTCCTTTCCACCTTCATCAAATACTTACACCCGTACTGAAGGTTGAACTATCTCTATTGGGATAATAGCCTCTGTACCGAAGACGAGTGAGAAGGGAGTCTCCCCTGTGGCTCTTCGGGGCGTCGTTCGGTAACTCCATAATACGCTTTGGAGTTCTCCTGGCCATTTCCCTTTTGCTTCCCCCAGTCTCTTTTTCAGGCCATCTTTTATGGTCCTATTAGATACTTCCACCTGCCCGTTGCTTTGGGGGTGAGCTACTGGGGCGAAGTGCATTTTTATTCCGAGGTCGCTGATAAATTCCTGGAATCCTTTGTCTATGAATTGGGATCCATTATCAACCACTAGTACCCTCGGTATGCCGAATCTGCATACTATGTTCTTCCACACAAACGTTTGCACTTCTTTTGCCGAGATAGTTGCTAGGGGTTCTGCCTCGACCCATTTGGAGAAATAGTCTACTGCTACCACGCAGAATTTCACGCCTCCGGGGGCTGAGGGGAGTGGCCCAATAAGGTCTATACCCCAGACAGCGAAGGGCCAAGGATAGTCTGCCGAGGTTACCATTTCCGAGGGTGCCCTCTGGATGTTCGCATGTCTCTGGCAACTTCCGCATTTTCGGATGAACTGCCTTGCATCCTTTCTCAGGGTAAGCCAGAAGTATCCTTGGTGAAGTATCACCGCCGCAAGGGCATCAGTTCCAATATGTGAACCACACATGCCTTCGTGGACCTCTTCAAGGACCATTTCAGTATCCTCTTCATCCACGCATCTTTGCAGCGGGTTTGCATATCCCTGTCGGTTTAACTCTTCGCCAATTAGGAAGAATCGGCCAGAGCGTCTTCGCAATCTTGAAGCGTCGCCGAGGTCTTCGGGTAGCACATTTTCTGCGAGGTATCTCTTTATGGGATCTTTCCATCCTTTTCCCGAGGTCACTATGCTCAGCACTGAGATGCTCGAGTGATCTAGCACCTCGGTGTATGTTTTTTACTTCGCCAAGCAATCTGCCTCAGTGTTATTCCGCCGTGGTACATTTTCGATCCGTACGGCGTCAAACTCTTGGATGAGCTTTGCTACCAGCTCGTGGTATTTTGCCAAGGTTGGGTCCTTCGCCCCATAATCTCCTGCCGTCTGCCGAACTACCAGCTGGGAATCGCTGTGAGCTTTTAAGTTTCTCACGCCAATCCTTCTGGCCAAGCGTAATCCCGCTATGAGGGCTTCATACTCAGCCACATTGTTAGTGACGCTGAAGCTGAACTTGATAGCCTTCTTTACCGCTAGGCCTTCGGGTCCTCTGATAATTACTCCAGCTCCCTGGTGTTCGGATCCCGAGGCTCCGTCAACATGCAAGGTCCACTCTGGCTCACCTCCGTTTGGATCCAAATGGCTTTCCTTAGTGGTGGGTATTTCGGCGATAAAATCTGCCAGTGCTTGAGCTTTTATGGCCTTCTGAGGTTCATATGTGATTTCGTGTTCGCCAAGCTCTATGCACCACTTAGAGAGCCTTCCCGAATGATCAACTTTTTTCATAACATCCCGTAGCGGTAGACTACTTCGGACGATGATGGGGTGAGCCTGAAAGTATGGTCGCAGCCTTCTCCCTGCAAGCACCAAGGCGTATATAGCTTTTTGAAGCAGAGGGTACCTGACTTCGGCGCCATGCAGGGATTTGCTGACGTAATAGACTGGCCATTGCTTTGGCCCTTCTTCTTTCACGAGGACCGAGCTTACAGCTTTCTCCGTGACGGCGAGGTACAAAACGAGGGGCTCTCCCTCCCGAGGTTGTCGCAGAGTCGGCAGGCTAGCCAAGTAGACTTTGAGTTCTTCCCAGGCCTTTTGGCAATCTTCGTCCCAAGGATGATCATTCCTTCCGAGGTCGCCTTCCATCTTTGCTGCCTTTGTGAGGACTTTGAAGAAGGGTCGACACCTATCTCCGTACCTGGAAATAAACCTGCTCAGAGAGGTTATTCTTCCGGTGAGCCTCTGCACGTCTTTGACTGTGGCAGGAGTTCGGAACTCAAGCAGCGCCTTAATCTTCTCGGGATTAGCGTCAATGCCTCTTTCGGATACCATGTACCCAAGGAATTTTCCCGAGGTTACCCCGAAGATGCACTTTTCAGGATTGAGCCGAATCCCGAAGGCTCTGAGCTTTTGGAAGGTTTCCTCTAGGTCTGCAACGTGATAGCCAGGTAGTTTGCTCTTGACTATCATATCATCAACATACACCTCCATGTTTCTCCCCATTTGGTCTTTAAAGACCTTGTTCATCAACCTTTGGTAGGTGGCTCCTGCATTTTTTAGCCCGAAGGGCATTCTGACATAGCAGTATGTTCCTCCCTCTGTGATGAAGGCGGTTTTTTCTTCATCTTCGGGGTCCATCCTTATTTGATGGTAGCCACTGAAGGCGTCTAGGAAACTAAGGAGCCCATACTCAGCAGTTGAATCTACCAGTTGATCTATTGGCGGCAGAGGGTATGAGTCTTTCGGGCAAGCATCGTTCAAGTTTCTGAAGTCGATGCACATCCGGAGTTTGCTGCTACCTTCTTTTGTGGCAATGACCACGTTGCTTAACCATTCGGGGTACTTCACCTCCCTGATGACTTCGGCGTCTAACAGACGCTGGACCTCGGTTTTGACAAAGTTGCTCTTGTGGGCCGAGATGCTTCGTTTCTTTTGCCGGACAGGTTTTGCTTTCAGGCTTACTTTGAGGCTGTGCTTTATTATGCCAGGGTTTACCCCTGGCATATCTTTCGGCGAGTAGGCAAACAGATCTTTATTTTTCAGCAGAAAGGATACAAGGTTTTCCTTCTCACCTTCGGTCAAGCTCTTCCCTATTCGGGTAGATTGTCCTGGGATAAGTTCTACTGTTTCCATTTCTGCTTTTGCGAGATCTTCTTCTTTGCCTTTTTCTGGAGCCTTTGCCTCCATTGTTTGTGCGAAGTTGCTCGCCGGGGCCTTTCGTGCTTTCACAAACACCTTTCTCACCTCGGCCTGCTCTATGAAGATTTCTGCATCTCCATCCTTGGTGGCGAATGTGACAGTCAAGTACTTCACATCAGGGCGAATGTGCAGGTTTCCCTGTGTCTGCCTTCCAAGGATGGCGTTGTACGAGGACGGGACGTCCATGACGATGAACCTCGCCATTGTGGAGGCGTACAACTCAGCTGCTCCGTCTACCGAAGTCCCTCTCATCATCAGTGGGAGGTCGATCCATCCGAGAACGGGCAGTTCGGATGGTCCGACCCCGAAGGTGGGCGAGGTGACTGGCTTAAGCTCGCTGCTGGAGATGCCCAAGCTCGGCAGTAAGTGCGAGAATAGGACGTCCGCATTTGATCCGTCATCAAGTAGCACCCTTTTGACGTCCCAGTTCCCTATCCTCACCATGATCAGCATTGGATCGTCGTGGGGGAAGATGATGGTGGATCCATTTTTGCGGGCCAGCTTTTTTGCTGGATTTTGATATTCCGTGATTGCAATTTCTCTGACCTTTCGCTTTCTTTCCAAGGATGGGAGCCCCGTGGTTATTGTTTGGATAACCCCTGCCGGAGGTGGAGGACGCCTTTTTGGACTTCGGTTTCTCCGCCTATCGGAGTCATAGTCCTCATCTTCGGCCCTTTCTTCCTCCATTTTTCTGCCTTTCGGGGATGGCATCCTCAGGTACTTCCGAAGTTGGCCCTGTTTTATCAGCGACTCTATGTACTTATTCAGCTGGAAGCAGTCTTCGGTGTCATGACCGTGGTCGCGATGAAACTGGCAGAACTTTTTTGCATTCTTCTTATTATCGGCGGTCATGGCCCTTGGTCGCCGAATCTGCGTCCCTTGCCTTTCCAGCGCCATGAGAATGTTGGTCCGTGTAGTGCTCAATGGTGTGAAACTTTGGGGTTTCCTTCCCCGCATCCTCCGAGGTCGTCCTGCTTGTTCGGTCGGATGCCGAGCTTGCTGATTGGACCCATCGGCGCGGTGGTGATCGGGCTTCGGCCCTGCCATTCTTAGTTCCTCGGCGGTCATGTGCTGTTCTGCCCTTCGGTAAAATTCTCTGAGGGTCTCCGGGGGGTCCTTTGAGAACTCGTAGAATAGCTGTGAGTCTCGCCGAAGGCCCCGTGTCATGGCAAGAATGCGGATTTCGGGCCGGAAGTCTGGGACGCTCAGAGCTTCCCTATTGAATCTTTCGACATAGTCTCGGATGGTTTCTCCGTTCCTCTGCTCTATGTCGAACATCTGGACAGGCATCTTCGCAGTAGGTTGGCTCCCAATGAATTGCTGCGTGAAGGCCGTGGACAACTCCTGAAACTCAGTAATGGTCCTTGAAGGCAATGAATTGTACCATGCAGTTGCTGGCGCTGTGAGGGTGACTTCGAAGCACTTGCACATGGTAGCGTCATCAGCACCGTGCATTATCATGCTGTGTCTGTACTTCGTCAGATGGGCCTGTGGATCAGTACGGCCATCATAAATCTCCAACCGAGGTACTCTGAAGTCACCTGGCATGGCTGCCTCAACAACGGCCTGAATGAATGGGGAGTCATCTTCGCAGCATGTTCCCGAGAGTCTGGCCCAAACGGGTTTCCTGGCCACTTGTTTCTCCACCCTATCTATCCGTGCTAATATTCTCTCCATAAGCACTGTGGCACTAGGCCCTTCTTCAGGGAACCGAGGTTGCCGGCGCCTTTTCGGGGGGCGAGTTCGGCACTGAGGGGACAGGGACCTCGCCTCAGGCAGTGAACTTGTTTGCTGCAAGACCCTCGGTCGCTCAGACCTCTTCTGCCCCACAGGCTGTTTCCCGAGGGGAGTATTTTCTGTGGACGATTCTTCGCGCGGATCCCCGCTTCCCAAACTGCAATGAGTGGACTTCGGGCTTCTCTCCCGAGGCCGTGCTGGTGAGGGAGCTCTCTGGGCCTGTGCTTGCTGTGGCCATCTTCGGTCGATCTGCTGTGTCATTTCAGACACAACCGAACGCTGAAAGTCTTTCAAGAAGCTCATAGTGATTACTAGAGGGCAGTCTTCCTCGGGCACAGAAGTCTTTGGGAGTGTTTGCTCAGCAGCCGGTTGTGTCTCAGGCGCGGACGGGGACTTTGGGAGCCCCTTGTCCTTAGAACGCCGAGTTTCAACGACGGCGATCTCAGAGCGGGTTCCCACAGACGGCGCCAAATGATGGCCGGGGGCCTCATCGTTTAGAGTCATGATGACTGGTGGAGAGACTTCTGGGAGGAAGAACGCCTGGAGGATGGATCGCCCAAGGGAGTGTGCCTGAAAGCTCAGAAACAAAGGGTTAGGAGGCCCCCGGAGTGTTTTTCCGGGGGGGGAGCCTCCGACGCCCAAGTCAGTGGTTGGCTGAGAAAAAGGCAAAGGTAATAGCACACAGGGCTGAAGAGTCTCGCCTGGTAATTTTCTCAGAGTGTGGGAGCAGTGTTTTGCCAACCAACCTCCTGCCAAGTATTAATTCCTGGTATTTATAGGATTGCCTAGCCCGTTCAAATCGCGACACGTGTTCGGTCGGATGTTCCTGAATTTCAGGGCGTAGGAGACAGATAGCTGGTAGCAGGTTGCCTTGGGCCATGTGCTGAGATGGGCCATGATGTGATTCTGATGGCATCCGTGTGTCAGAGCACCTTTTGAGGCGGCCTGTGACGTCTGTGAAAGGACGTGTCAGAGGCTTTCTTAAATGCTTCCATAAATGCTCCTGCCGTACTCCCGAGGTCCCTGGGTGAGGTCGTCCTTTGGCACGGACAGAGCCTTTTCGGGAAACCAGCCCTCAGTTCGGGGGTTCCCAGTTTCAGTTAGTTCCGCCTTCGGGGATATCATGTTCGGCTCGCTATGTCTGGTGCCGCTTTTCCGAAGGCGATCTGTTCACAACCTTGGGGGGGCAAGTAGTGTCCTCGGGTTTTCCTGGTGTGCCGGGCTCGGAGGCAGAATGCCAGAAAGCTTGAGATGAGCTTAAAAGTTACTTAACTCACCTACCAACGCTTCGGCAACCTCGGGAAGGAGAGCCCCTCATCCTCTACCTCGCAGTTACTGAAAAAGCCGTGAGTTTGGTCTTAGTAAAAGAAGAAGGTGGGAGGCAGTGGCTAGTATATTATGTAAGCATGTCCCTACATGGCGCCGAGATCAGGTACTCATTGCTCCAAAAGGCCATCTACGCTTTAGTACTCACAGGCAGAAGGTTGTGACCTTATTTCCAAGGACACGCTATCACCGTCCAAAGTAACCTGCCTCTACGCGACGTAATGAAAAAATTAGAGCATTCGGGAAGATTATCAAAGTGGTGCATCGAACTCGGAGAGTACAACATCACTTACGAGCCAAGAAGGGCAATAAAAGCCCCGGCACTGGCAGACTTTATTGTCGAAATCCCAGAAATCAAGAATGATGAACCATCGCGGAAGACTGAGCAAAGGTTGATCCAGAATGGAAGCTTTTTGTCGATGAAGCGTCAGGCGCAGAGCATCAGGGCGCTGGAATAGTCCTTCGAGGGCCCGAAGGCATGGAAGCTACTAAAGCAATCAAATTCGGTTTTGATGTTACCAACAACATTGCCGAATATGAGGCACTCATAGCAGGACTAAAGCTGGCCAGAAAAGTTGGCGTAAAAAACCTTATGGCCCATAGTGACTCACAGTTAGTAGTTCCACAGAAGAAAGGAGAATACGCGGCAAAAGATCCAACATTGGTAAAATATCATGACCTCGTCAAAAAACTCATCGAAGAGTTTGACTCGGTACAGATAGAAAACGTGCCCCGAAGAGATAATACTCAAGCTGACACTTTGGCCAAATCCAAGGAACCCACCGAGGTACTAAAGCAACCCAGTATAGAATTAATGTGCGTAGCAACCTCAGGGGAAGGATGGAAAGACCCCATCAAGAAATATCTAGCAACTTCGGAACTCCCTAAGGATCCGAAAGAGGCCGCAAAAGTACGAAAGCGCTCGGGAAGATACTTCCTCATCGGAGAAGAACTATACAGACAAGGGTATGCGAGTCCTCTGCAGAAATGCATAGACGAAGATAATGTCAGAACAATACTCGAAGAAGTCCATGAAGGAGCCTGTGGCTCCCATATAGGAACAGACGTCCTCGCTGGAGTACTACTTCGCCAAGGTTACTTTTGGCCTACCTTAAGAAAAGATGCAAGGCAATTTGTCCAAAGATGTGACAATTGCCAAAGGCATGCCAAAATCCAAAGATTACCTTCGGAAAGAATAACTTCAGCAAATTATCCTTGCCCCTTCACCGTATGGGGTATCGATCTCATCAAACATTTTCCAAGTGTTCCCGGTGGGGTGAAGTTCTGCATAATCGAAGTGGACTACTTCACTAAGTGGATTGAAGTGGAGCCATTGACATCAATCTCGGTGAAGGATATCCAAAAGTTCGTGTGGAAGAACATCATATGCCGATTTGGCATACCAGGGGTAATAGTGGCTGACAATAGAACCCAGTTTACAGATAGAGGATTCCAGGAATTCGTGGCTGACCTTAGCATAAAAATGCATTTTGCTCCAGTAGCCTACCCTCAAACTAATGGGCAGGTCAAGGTATCCAATAGAACAGTAAAAGATGGCTTGAAGAAGACGTTAAAGGAAGCAAAGGGGAAGTGGCCAGGAAAACTCCCAAGTGTGCTATGGAGCTATTGTACGACTCCCCAAAGGGCCACTGGCCCCTTTCTCACTTGTGTATGGGACAGAAGCCATCATCCCTATTGAGGTCATACAGCCTTCGATAAGGATACAAGTATTTGACGAAGGAGGAAACAACCTCGGCTTGAGGACAAAACTAGACCTCACCGAGGCACACCGCGAAATGGCTGAACTCAGGAGGAATGCTTTCCAGCAAAGAATAGCTTACGCTATTAACTTACATGTGAGAAGGAAAGAAATCAAAAAGGGGGACCTTGTCCTCCAAAAGGCAGAATTCGAGCCACGAAAACCATCAAAAGGAGTACTTCGGGCAAATTGGAGTGGACCTTATTTGGTCCTCGACGAAGTCCGCCCAGGGGTTTACAAATTAGGTGATACCGAGGGAGTAGAGTTTAAAAATACTTGGTGTTCAGACTCTCTGAAAAGATTCTATACTTAGACATTTTTTCTGATAGAAAGCTTATAACCCCTCCTCCCCAAAGTCACCAATAAAAATACAAGCCGAGTATGGTCGCGTTACTGAAAAAGGCCCCTTAATAGTTTTCTTCCAAAAGAAACTAACTCCTTGATGGAGTTTACAAAATTCAGAAAATTACGGGAAGGGTCTAGTACGACTTCTCCTGAAAACATAATTTCGAACAACCACCGAAGATGCATACATAGAATTACACTAACTCTTGAAAAATCGTATTCGGAGGAAAGAATGGAGACTTGAGAAAGAAATCTTCATTAAAAATTTTCTAAGGCAAGAATGGTACAGAGGGGTAGGATTATAAGAAAAAGGAAGAGAAGAAGAAAGCCTATGGCTGAGCCGGAGTATTTGGCGTCTCCTCGGCATTGGCATCTTCTTCCCGAGCAGGATCAGTCGGAGGCACAGGCCCAACAAGAGGAAGGTTGAGAAACTCCAGCTTTGATCATGTCCACCTGGGCTCTTTGGGAAAGTCCAGAGTGGACAGGAAGGAAAGGTCGAGCTCAGGGTGCCGAGAAAGGATCTAATGACGCGCCAAGCAGAAGCCATCTTGGTAAGACACCTTCGTCATCTGGTCGGTTTTATCCTTCTCGGCACTAAGGGCCGACAGCTCAGCCGTGAGCCCAGCAACCTCCTTCTCGAGCTTCTTCTGATTCTTACTTTTAGCTTCTTTCCTCAAAGAGTTGACCTCAGTGTTCAAAGCAAACGCCTTCACAAGGTTCTCGCCATCTTCAGCTTTCTTCTTCCAAAGGGCCTCGTTCTTCGAAGATAGAATGGCATACTTTGAGCCGAGATCCTCGACCTTGGCCGAATAGTCAAGGAGGAGCTCCTTCTTGCTCTCCGCAAGCTCGGCCCGAAGATTCACTATGTCCTCCTTCACAATCTTGTTCAGTTCGCCGTACTTGAGGACATACTTGGCACAGAACTCCTTCGCTTTGTGCAAAGAATCCTCGGGCCGAAAGGGGAACGCTGTTTGCTTCACCGCCCAGGCACGAAAATATCCGCTGTACGCCAAGAGCTACAGAAAAAAGGGCCCGAATGAGGATCGCAAGGCAGTAAAAACTTAGAAGAAAATTTTTGTAAGTAAAAAAGAAAAAATAACTACCTGGGCGGCATGCTCAGTCATCCTCGCCGCGAGGATTTCCTCATTCGGGCATTCAGTGATGAGCGACCGGAAGGGTGGCATTCGTAATCACACCCGTCGCCATCTGGGGAGCCATCAATTGACTATCCTCGGAGAACAAGTTCATGTCCTCTGTGAAAATCCAGAAGGGCTCCCTCGGCACTTTATCCTTCGGGATGTGCCTATCCCAAAGAGCCTTCCTTCGGGCATGAGTTTCCATCCAGGGAGCAACCGGCACATCCTCTGCGAGATTACGCCAAAGTTCTGTCAGTACATTATCCCTTAGCCATTCATCTAAAAAATCATAGATGCAAAAAATACTAAGATTTGCAGAAGAATGGCTAAGGAACCAACCTGGTGGAACTTCAGCCACATCATCTTCAGGCTCGTCCGCTTATCAGACTTCACCGAGAATATTCTTGCCTTTTTTCCTCCTGCTCTCTTCATGAGTTGATTGTAAACTTGGCTCATTAACTCATGATATTTTATTAAGGTCCTAAAAAATAAGAGACCAAATTTTGGGCTGCTTTTGAGCTATTTAAAGTGTAAAAAACCACAATATAGGCAATTTGGGGACAAAAATATTCTTAAACGCCCCTTGACTGCTATGCTTGTGGACGCGGGCTGTTTCCAAAACTTTAAATTGACTAGCATATATGGTTACTAATGATCAGATATACGGTGTTGGGCAATAAGGGTACTAAGAGGGAGTCCTTAGTACTGGCTTGACCCATCAAGACAAAAGGCTATAGATAGTTATATGAGTGTGCAAATTAAGTTATCTAAGGTATTCTCATACTTGATTTGGTATACTTATGTCCTTAAACCAAATTTCACTAAGGGTACCCTATATATCAAGTGGCAAAATTATTGTACTGGATTTAACAAGCATGTAACTGAGTGAACTGGAAGGAGGCCATTGGGTATGTCATATATCATGCGGAGGGATTTGTATGATCAAAAATGGGATTTGTCCCTGAAGTGTGTAACGTGTAGTAGTTGTAAACTGAGAGTGAGGCAAAATGGATTCTTATGGCCCCTTGATACGAGTGTTATGACCTTTAGAAACCTAATGCATGGCCAAGGCTCGGGCTTGATGGGAAATTGATAAGAATGAACCTATCAATGATCATTATGTTTAGTCAGTCTACTCACAAGACCTTCGGTAATCCTAGAAACCAAAGATTGGATTATATGAGAGTGACACGTTTCATGTCTCGTGCTTAGTCTTGATTCTTGGACAAAGGGACAATGGCACATACAGATAATGATCATAAATGTTTAGTTAGACTATCGTCAATTGTAGGACTAATTAGTGAAAGAATTGTGGGAATTAGCTACTCCTCATTGCTTATATGGCCAATAATATGAGTTCTTAGCACTATGATTTAAGCTCAACTGCTTATTGAGGAATATATTGACATCTTTATGGATAATTAGAGGCATGGTCCTATATGATTGTTTCTCTTACAGGTTATCATCCTTGTTGGGAACCTTTGGTTCTCACATCCCTTACATGTTTTGTCTGCAGATACTAGTGTACCTGGGGCTAATGACCAATAAAAGAGCCTAGGTTGATTAGGGACTTTTGATACCAAGCATGCCGGGAAGTTGAGTCTTTCCATAAATACTATTTTTGCTAGTGTTTCTTTCTTGCAGGTCTCTTGCCCTAGCCTCCCAGAAAGACTAACTTACTAGCCTTTGTGATAGTTCCAGAGGCAAAGAGCAGGGGCCATACCTTAGAGCATTATAGCGGTCATCTTTTGGCACTATAGGAACTTAGGTACTGGGATGTGGATCCCAAGATTCTCAGTGGCACAATAGCACATTTGTGCATGACATATATATGTGTGTGGAATATGTGCCACTGGTAAATGCTATGGAACCATTCGATTATGTTCCCTGGTAGCTTGTATGGATTTATAGTGCAAAATTAGGTATGAAAATTTTATACACCCATGCATATTTTCAAATGCTGGCCACTCTACATTGAGTATGTATTATTTTTATGGCCACGTATACCTACTTAATCATAGTAAGGCATAGTATAAAATAGTGTATTGTCGGTTAACCGCCGCGAATCAATTCAGTAGGCATCACTAAGGAGCATTTTGTGCAGGCCTAGCACTAATCCATTATGAGCCCTGAGCATCTAAGTGAGCAGACATAATGGCTGATAGGGCTAGAAGCAATAGGGCTGCAATAATAAGATGTAGAGGCTCCAAGAAGTGTAGGCTTGCAAAAGAGGCCACATTTTGACATGATTGGATACAGGCACTAGTGTAACCAAAAGTTTAAGAATCGGTTTTGCAGTGGACTTTCCAACAGTTGTAAAAAGTTTCATACTAAGAAGCACTTGACGCAGTTTGCTAGTAATGCATGTCTTGATAGTGGCAACCACTTAGCGGCATTGGGCAACAGAAATTGTCCCCAGAAGGGCCAAAGACCTGTACCCTTAAGAGCAATACCCCCTAGACCTTTCTACCACAGCCTAGGCAACAAGCACCCCCTAGAATGTCATACTCTCGCCAGTCTCGGTAGGTCGGGAGTTTGCAGTTAAGCAGGTACCTTTACAGTTTAAGGACATAGCATTTATACTTTTTTTTTTATATTGGTGCATCCATATTTATTATTGCATCTTTATATGTGTAGATAGGATAGGTATGGTACATCAACAGAAATGAACACCATGAAATTGATTAAGACTCTAATAAGACAGATGTATCCTGGTACAAACATTGCGTGGTGAAGGATTGTCTACTAAAAATTGGTGGTGTGTAAAATTGACTCAGATTTATGGGTAATGGGTATGAAAGTGTTTGATATTATGTTGGGAATGGATTGGTTAAGGAAGCACCAGGGCCATATAGACTATGCAAGTTAAAAAAAAACTTTCATAGACATCTAGAAATGAACTTGTGACTTGTATTAGTGGGCATATGCAGATGGGCTAGAAAGTCTGCACCTCAAAGCACGTCAAAGAACTATCCCCATAGTACATGAGGATGAAATGATACTGTTATGCCTTAAATGAGGTATCAGTAGAAGAAACACTAATGGACATGACCAGTAGCAGAGCCAGTTCCCAGTAGTGTATTTCCAACAGACCTGCTAGGATTGCCTCCCTAATTGATATAGAATTCTCCATTCAACTGACAGTCAGGAGTTTCACCTATAGTCCATTTGAAACATCTAGAATGTCAGCTCCTGAGATGGATGAATTGAAAAAGTAGTTGGATTAAGTTATTGGAGCAAGTGCTTCATACACCTAATAGTATGCTCTATGGGGAGCACCAGAAGGGCTTTGTAAAGAAGAAGTATGGTGACGTTTGAGGCTTTGTATTAATTACAAGAATCTTAATGTTGTAACTATCAAGAACAAATATCTTCTATCAAGGATAGATGACTTGTTTGATAGACTTAATGGGGCAAAAGTGTTTTCTAAAATAGCACCTTCTATCTAGATACTTCCAGATATGGGCATTATGAGTACACCGTGATGCCTTATAATGGTGTCACTAATGCTCCTGCAGCATTCATAGGATGCCCGAGAACATAATTTTCAGGGCTTACTTGCATCAGTTTGCTGGAAGTATTTGTAGATGACATATTGGTATACTCCAAAATAGAGCAGGAATATGCTTAGCACCTTAAGTAAGGTTTTCGCAATCTATCTGAAGAAAAATTAGCGTATTATTCTAAAGCTGTTCCAAATGTCAGTTCTGGGCTAATGACACATTTCTTTCCTTGGACATGTTATCAATGAGCGTGGATGATTGAAATTAGGTGCGTAGAAAATCGGGGTCAAGGCAATGGTATACGTAGAATGGCCTACGAGGGAACATTAGTGATACACATTAAGAGTTTCTTAGGGACTAGCAGGTTACTATAAGTAGATTTATTAAGAACTCATTCCAAAAGTGAGCATTACCAATGACTATGTTGATGCAAAAGTCCCAAAATGAATGAATGGGTAGTATGAATGTGATCTAACCATAGCTTTAGGGAGTTGAAGCAAGCCATTAATGCAAGAACCTATTTTATTTTTCCTGGCCTAGAAAAAACCTTTAAACCATTTACACTGAATGAACGATCTGGGCCATAGGACTTGGATGTGTATTGCTGTAGGATCACGGGAAGGGGTCATTGTGATATAGGCCTAGACCTAGCTAAGATCCAATGAGTTGAACTATCCAGTGCATGACTTGGAACTAGGATGTAGTAGTTTTTGCATCTTAAATACATCTGAGGCATTAGCTCATGTTAAGAGTAGATCCCTTAAGATATAAGACAGACCACAAAAGCCTCAAATATCTATTTACATCAAAAAGACTTGAACATGGGGCAAATAAGGTAGGTTATTTGTATATAAAGGACTTTGATTGCAGCATTGAGTACTATATAGGGAAAGCATAATGTCATGCTTGGCTAATACCCTGAGCATAGGGTACACCAAGTGTGGTTTACTGAAAGGACCAGGTATCTAACTACATCTATAGTTGGTAGGTTCTCAACTTTGTATTACCATCTAAGTGTAGGCTTGGGAATGGCTCAAATGTACCAACTGCATTATGGAATCGGGGTGGTTGGCTAAGGTAAAGAAAGCACAACAAAATGACCCTACTCTTAAAAAGATTAATGGGGAAGATTAAACATTGAGATGCTCTTAGTAGAGAATTTCAGTATAGAAATGGGATGTTGCATTATGGGGCTTAGGCTATATGGTGCACAAGACCAGGAAGGGCTTAAGCAAACAAATCTTGCACTTAGAGCTTTGATAGATAACAGGTGGGGCTCAAGTGTACGAATCCAGGTGATGAAAAGATGTACCATGATTTAAAAACCCATTTCTGGTGGCCTAGCCTAAAGAAAGACATTAGGTAACATATGGCAAAATGGCTCACCTGTCAAATGGTTAAGGCAGAACACTAGAAACTAGCTTGAACCCTTCAGAGCTTACCTGTACCTAAAAGCAAAAGGGGTTCTATAACTATGGACTTAATGGTTGGATTACCAAGGATGGGAGCCCATAATGATGCGGTGCGGGTGGTTGTTGATAGGCAAACAAAATCAACTCATTTTATACCTATCAAAGTCACCTATAATATGGATAAGCTGGCACAGATATACCTTGAAGAAGTAGTTAGGTTATATGGTGTACCTAATTTGATTATAACTAATACCCTAGGTTTGTCTCAAAGTTTTGGACAGCCTTCCAAAGGACGGTGGGCAGTACAATAAGCCTTAGTAGTGCTTATAACGGGTCCATAGACATATGGGCAATCAGATTGGGTGATCCAAACCTTAGAGGACATGCTAAGAGGATGTGCCATGGACTTTAAAGGTGAATGGGAGAAGCATTTTCCATTGGTGGAGTTTGCTTATAATAGCAATTATCAAGCTATAATAGGCATCACACCTTATGCAAGCCCTTTAAAAATTCAGATTAGGCATCCTCTCTAGTGACTTCACATTGATGGGCAATGCCATCTACGGGCAGGGTTGAGTTACCTTTCAGAGACTATAGCTGACCACCATGGCTAAAATAATGACAAAATAGCGACAAGCAAGTGATCAAAGACAATCTTTATGATAGGAAAAATAAGTATGCCAATGATCCATTGAAGAAGAGAATTGGAAATTGACATAGAGGATAAAGTGCTCTTAAGAGTATCTTCTATGAAAGGTGTGATCAGATTTGCGCAAAGAAATAAGTTAGCCCCAAGGTATATTGGACCTTTTTAAATCTTGGAGAAAGTGGGTAAAGTGCTTATAGATTGGCATTACCACCTAACATGTCTCACATTCATGATGTATTCCATGTGAGTCAACTCCAAAAATGCATTGTAGACCTAAGACAAGTATTAACCACTCCTGATGTATCCATTCATGATGACCTGACCTATGTGGAAAGACCTCTACAAATCTTGGACAGATAAGTCAGGAAATTAAGAACCAAAAATTAAGAACCAAATAGATCCTCATGGTTAAGATCTTATGGTCTAACCATATAGAAGAGGAAGCCATTTGGGAAATAGAGCAAGATATAATGACTCAGTATCTTGATGATTTTTCTAAGCTATAAGTCAAGATTTGCCAGGTACCAAATGGCTTTAAGAGGGGGAGAATGTAGATAATGCACTTGGAAGCTATTAGTCGATAATTTAGGGTGCAGTAATTATTTGCAAGCTAAGTCTCGATAATTTAGGGTGCAGTAGTTAAAAATGAATAAAATTGATCATTTAAGCAAGCCAGGCCAAGAAGGGCATTTTGGTCATTTCACATAATGACCCATTTTGATGGCACGATTGATTAGAGCATGAGAAAATATTAAATTTGAGGTATCACAATTTTTCGTAATTTCCGCTTTATCATCGTGAATTTGTGAATTGACTAGATTGTCTATAAGTGGTTTATATGTACCCTTGATAAAAGGAAGGACAAAATGGAATATAACTGAAAGGCTGGGACTGGCCGCGTATTTATATCTGTGAAGGAACCAGGCGCGGCGTAATACCAATTTTGGTCCTTAATTTCTCAGCGTGTTACGAATAAATCCAAATTTCCTGGAGAGTACAAAGACAGCACCATGTGCGCAGCATGTGCAATTAAAGCCTACATAAGTTGACTTCCCATTAATTGCTCGGCCATCTTCTTCCGCCTTCGTCTCCAGACCACCAAAACCTCTCTTTCTATCCAAACACCATAGCTAAACCATATCCAAGCTCCAATCCATCAAATCCAAGCACAAATAAGCAAGATTTTGAAGGAAAATCAAGATTTGTGCTATCCTAAGCTAGGATTTCTTGCTTCTTGTCTGAGTAAGTTTGGTTTTATTATTTCCCCAATTTTTGAGCTACAGTTTAACTTTGTAAATTTTGGAAATTAATGTTAGACTTGGTTTTTGAGAGAAATCAAAGGTGCTCAACATGTTTGAAGGTGTTTATGAGCTTATCCATGGTTAATTTTGCTCCTATGGTGTAGTTTTCATCATCTTTGAATTTCTGGCACTATTCATGCGATTTTGATGGAATAAATCATGGCTGGGATTGTTGTTTGATATGTTTCCTAGCTTTAAGAAGTAATTTGAGATGCGAATGAGCTAAAACCCAAAAAGAACTAAGGCTTGAATTTTTGTGTAGCCAAAACCGTGAGTGTTGAGCTAAGTATGGTTTAATTCTTTTATAACCAGCCATAATTTCATATTCCAAGGGTTTTGGTAGCTCAATAAGGTTGTTTTCTTACTTATGAACTGGTATTTGAAGGCCAGGAAGTGGGAGAAAAGGTGCTAGGCAGTGAAATACACATAGAAACCATGTTGTGCATTTAAGGTGCATTAGTTAAGAGCTTGTGGAATTAATTTTGTTCCTAGCTAGGAGCTGCTGGATTTAATGGTTTAAATTAATTCTAGATGATGTTATCTTGCTTATGATTTGGTGTTTAAAAGCTAAGAAGCAAGAGAACATTTAATTGGAAGTGTATTGCCCACAAATTCCATAAATGTGCATTAAGGCAAGGTTTGGCATTGCTGAAATTGTAGTTGTTTCCAAGAATAAACTTTTTTGTTCTGAGAGTTTTGGTGGCTATTAGTTAATTTAATCTTGCTTATTAACTAGTATACAAGGTCTAAAAAATAAGAGACCAAAGTTTGGGCTGCTTTTAGGCTATTAAAAGTGTAAAGAACCACAAGATAGGCACATTAGGGATAGAAAATTTAAGGCTGTTAGTGTTTGTTTTAGGCACTATTTCCAAGTCTTAAAATTGCCAAATTATGCTTAAATTGATCAATATAGGTGCTGGGCATAAGCTACTAAGAGGGGTCCTAAGTTTGGGTTAACACCGAGACAAAAGGCTAAGTACTTGAAGCTTACAAACTAAGTTATCTAAGGTTAGGATTACTTGATTTGTATGCTTATGTGTTAAATAAATTCTAGTAAGATACTTATTTATCAACTGGCTGAATTATTGATGGATTTAACAAGCATGTAAATTGAGTGTTGATGGCTATTTAATAAGGTTATATGATTAGGTTTGGTAGGAAGCCAAACTATGAAGTGTGTAGGTGCGTATTTCTAAACTTGTGTGTATAGGCAAAATGGACCTTAATATGGTCTAATTTATGGAGAGTATGATGGTTCAGACCTTAAGATATCTAAGGTCTCCATGATGCACCAAGGCTTAAGTGAACCTAAGAGGGGGACGTGTCCTCAACCAATTACAAAACCTTGAAATGCTAGCACTAACACATGCATTTAAATAAGAAAATAGTCCACTCTTATACATACAATAAGGGATATTGGCAAATACTAAGAAGCTTTTAAAGCAATATTTATATGGACAAGTTGGACTTGTCAATTGTAGGACTAATGAGTGAAGGAATTGTGGGATATAGCTACTCCCATAATTATTGGCCAATATTATGAGTTCGTAGCACTATGATTTGGGCTCAAGTGCATTAGGCATATATTGACATCTTTATGGATAATATGCATGGTCCTATATCATTGTTTTTCTTGCAAGTTACAACCTTTACTGGGAACCTTTGGTTCCTACATCCCTTACATGTTTTGTGTGCATATATTGGTGTACCTGGGCTAATAACCAATAGAAGAACAGGTTGTTAGTATTTTGATACAAGGTGTGCATGAGTTGCTTGCCATGGTCTATTTGTGCTCTGTTTCTTTCTTTTAGGTTCTTAATTACTCATAGTACTAACTCTCTGGCCTTTATGGTACAGAGGCAAAGAGCAGGGGATAACTGGGCACTGTAGTGGTCATCTTTTGGCAGTGTAGCTCAGGTGGAATTGGATCTTAAGATTCTTAGTGTGTAGCATGTGTATAGCACCTTTGTGTATGATGTATATATGTGTGTGGAACTTATGCCTCTGGTAAATGTTATGGATCTATTGGTTATGTTCCCCGGTAGCTTGTATAGATTCACAGTGCATAATAGTATGTTTTATACAAATGCATATTTTGAAATGTTGGCTACCTGCACTGAGTATGTATTATTTTTATGGTCATTGACCTACAACCATATTAAGGAATATTATAAAAAAGTATTGCATTAAGGATTTAATCAATTAGCAGACCCACTAAGGAGCAACTTGTGCATGCCTAGCACTAATTTAGTGTAATGTTCCCGGGGTCCAATATGACTTAGATGGGATTAAGGGTAAAGGCCTGTGATAGCCCCTTAGCCTTTCTCTTTTTTCACTTTCTATACAATCTTTGTTGCCTTTCTTTCCCTTCACTTTTTTTACTTCACTAATCTTCCCCATTCCTTCCCCACCCTTCCAATGTGCCTTTCTCCTCAATACGTCCCGCACCCCTTTCCTTTTCCGAACGCCCCCCCTCCTTCTTCTATCCCTCCACTCACTCGCTTCACGTTCCTTCCTCGCGCTTTTCACCCCCCTTCCCTCCCCCTTACGTTAGCACCACTCTACTCCCAATCACCTCTCTTTTTTTACTCCCGCTCCTTTCCTGTCTCACCTCACTCCCTTGTGTCTATGTTTACCTTTTTTTCTCTTTCCTCCATCCCTCTACTTCATCACTCCTGCTCGATCGTCTCCCTCTCCCTCTCGATCCTCCATAACCACTCCTTCATTTACATCCCTTCCCTCTGTATTATTACCCCACTCCTGTCTCCCGTACACTGTCCACCCTCTTCCTTTCGCCGCCCCTTCCTTTCCCGTGCTCCTCCCTCCTCTTCCCGCTAACTTTCCTCTGTCCCCCCTCTCTGACCCCATCCCCGCCCTTCCTCGTATACTCCATTATTCCTTCCCATTTCCCCTCTTATAGTCTCTTCCTCTGCCTCCCCTGGGCCTTTTCCTTCTGATTCTTATCCAGCCTACTTCCCATATCCCTCCTCCCGTTTCGCTTTCTTCCCTTCTCTCCCCCCTCTATCTACTTTCCGGTTACCTTCCGCTCGCAACTTCCCCCTTTACCCTTCAGCCCTCCACCTCTGGTCCACAACTCCCCCCGCCCAGCTTTCCTCCTCCATCCTTCGTCGCCTTTTTCGACAGCTCTTTCGCCTCTCTTGCCTCTCCCCTCCCTCCTCATCTTTTATCTTGCCCCTTTGCCTATATTATTTTTTTTTTCCAACGTTCCCCTCCGTCACCCCGAAAAGCTAGGAAAACCTACTATGGTGGAGAAACCCAAAAAAACTAGTTTATAGAAAAACAAGATGCAGATGAAGACAAAATGTATGAAGATCCTTCTCCCTTTGCTAGGTTCCAGCTTTTTTCCACTATTGAGGACGTCCCTTTCACTTACCAAACCCATTGGATAGAATTCCTTGGGCAATAGCAAGCTTGAGTTCAAATTTGAGGCAGGGGACCACTTTCCCAGGTGACTGGCGCCTAGGAGCCAGGAGGGGTGCTTGGGCGCCTAGGCGCCAGAGCTCAATGGTGCCTGGCGCCTAGGCTCCAGAAGGGGTGTCTGGGCGCCTAGGCGCCAAAGTGCACCCACTGTTTTAGGCAGAGAAGTTTTGTACTGTGGCGCCTAGGCCTTGCTCCTGGCGCCTAGGCGCCACAGTTAATATGTCCGTTAACTTTTGCGTTCCCATTTTTCGTTCCGCTCATCCCAGTGCCATTCCAATGCTACAGTCCGCTTCTCCAACCTATAAAATGAAGGATCAAAGCAAGAATTGGCAAAAAATGTTGAGTGGTGAGGTAGAAAATTGTGGTCAAAGTTGACAAAAAAGTCAACATTTTTGACCACAAAATTAACATTTATTAAACTCTCCCAAACTTAGAAAAATGCTAGTCCATAGCATTTATTAACCTAGAAACATAAAGCAATCAAAACATAGAAACTAACAACATATACTCAATATCATATTATAAAGTCATTCAAAGCATAAGCTCAACTTAAGAGAAATTAATGTAAGTAATGAAAGAAGAACTTTGTCATTAACGGTAGCTAATCGCTCGCTAAGTGTTTCACTCCCTAATCTATCGTTGTCTAGTGTATTTAAGGCTTATAATGCCACTTCATCCACAAATTTGCAAAAGGACCCAAACTACCCATGAATTGTCCCTAGGGAATATGCATGCAAATTAAGTCCAATGACATATATATAAAGTTATACCATGGCTGGGTTTGGTATGGACAGAAATCGGATGAAGGTGTTTTGAGGTGGAGCTAAAGAGTAAGTCAAGCATATACACCATGGGCAATCCTAATAATCAAACCTAAAGCCCCACCCAAGGTATTTTGATTTAAAAAATGCTTTTCTTGACTTCCAAACAACAAATCAAGTAACCCCCATATCCACAATTTTGACAAAACACATGAGTAAACTCCTTTCAAATTAATAAAGTATTCTATCTTTCCTTTCTTTATTTATTCTTTATTTTTAAACGAGAGCCTTTTTCAGTTGCTCGTTTTCGCCTTTTTTAAGGGAAAGATAGGATTTTTTTTTTATCACTAGAATTCACCCAATCTTTAAGATTCAAACAAATGTGCATCATTTATCCAAAGTATATTCAAACCAAAGCTACATAAACTCAACAATAAGTTCATAAACCAACATTTTCCCCCCAAACTTATTATGCTCACTCACATAACACACAAGTTTTTACCCTTCCTAAGCCCATATATGTAATGCTCAACTTACTTTAAGGACAATAGAGGAAAAATAACAATGGATATGTCTCAATTATGTGGGTTAAACAACAAAAAAAATGGCTTAAAGGCACAAAGGGGTCCACTAAGGGTTATAATGAAGGGTTAGCCATTTAACTATGTAGTTTAGCCCTAAATTGTCATTTTCATCCCCCATTTGCATGCATCAATTCAGATTTAAATGGGTCCAAAAGCAAATTAAGGAATCCATAAGCAAAACAAGCGAAACAAGCACCACTTTAATGAATGAAATAATTTATAATGTAAGTGTGCCACACAAGGTCCAAAAACTCACCGGGTGTGGTTTCTACCATTAATGACAAGTGTAAATCTTTCTTTACTTAACAAAATGTGCAATCAAGTTGAACTTGTAAGTGAATTCCTCTAATCATAATAAAGAGCATGCATTAGTTCCCTAAATGCACACAACCTAAATACAACTACATGCTCCTACATTTATCCACTATATGCAAAAAATGGTAAGGAAAATAAATATGATATGCACATAATTTCATGAGATAATAAATAAATTAAAATAAAAAAATCACCAAAAACTAGTCTAAATAAGAAACACACAACTAAGTGTCAAGTCCTTGGAAAACACTCAAACAAGCACCATCCAAAAACACATTTATCCCCCAAATTTAAAACTAACATTGTCCGAAATATTGACAAAAAAAATGTAAGGAAAAATATGGTGTTTCAAGAATCATACCCAGGAGAGATAAAGTGCCACCATCATTAAGAGTTTGAGTGGGAGTAATTGGAGGCGGGAACATCCGCCTCCCGGGTATGATTCTTGAATCACAATATCCTTTCTAGTTTTTTTTGTTAACATTGTGGACAATGTTAGTTATAAGATTGGGGGAGAGATGTGTTTGTGGATGATACTTGTTTGAGAGCTTTCCTAAAACTTGACATCTAATTATTGTTCTTTCTTTTAGATTAGTTTTTAGTGATTTTTTTTCTTTTCTTATGACATTACATACATATCATATTATCTTTTCCCTTATTATGACATATAGGGATTTAAAGGTAGAAACATGTAGTTGCCATTTAGGTCATGATTCCTTTCGTGACAATGTAATCCCGGTGTGCATTTAAGGACCCAACGCGTGTTCTTTATTATGATTAGAGGAATTCTTTTACAAGTTCAACTTGATTGTAATTTTTTTTAAGTAAAGAAAGATTTTCACTTATCATTAATGGTAGAAACCATACCCGATGAGTCTTTGGACCTTGTGTGGCACACTTGCATTATAAATTATTTCATTCATTGGAGACGTGCTTATTTTCCTTGTTTTGCTTATGGATTCCTTGATTTACTTTTGGACCCTTTCATATCCGAATTGATGCATGCAAATAAAGGATGAAAATGACAACTTAGGGCTAACTACATACCTAAATGGCTAACCCTTCATTATAACCCTTAGTGGACCCCTTTGTGCCTTTAAGCCATTTTTTTTGTTGTTTAACCCACATAATTGAGCCATATCCATTGTTACTTATCCTCTCTTGTCCCTAAAGTAAGTTGAGCATTGAATATATGGGCTTGGGTAGGGTAAAAAAAAATTGTGAGTTATGTGAGTGAATAATGGACAAGTTTGAGAGAAAAGATATTGGGTTATGAACTTATTGTTAAGATTATGTATTTATGGTTTGAGTGTTCTTTGGATAAATCATGAACATTTGTTTGAACTTTAAAGATTAGGTGAATTTCTAAGTTGCAAGAAAAAGAAAAAAAAATCCTACCTTTCCCTTAATAAAAAGGCAAAACGAGTCAACATGAAAAAAGCCCTCGTAAAAAAAAAACAAAAAACAAGAAACAAAAAGAATAAATAAAGGAAGGAAAAGATAGAAGTACTTTGTTAATTTGAAATGAGTTCACTCATATGTTTTGTCAAAATTGTGCATATAAGGGTTACTTGATTTATTGCTTGGAAGTCAAGAAAAACATTTTTAAATCAAAATACCTTGGGTGGGACTTTAGTTTTGATTATTAGGATTGCTCATGGTGTTTATGCTTGACTTACTTCATTAACTCCACCTCAAAATGCCTCTATCCGATTCCCGCCCATACCAAACCTGGCCATGGTATAACCTTATATATATGTCATTGGACTTAAATTTGCATGCATGCTCCCTAAGGACAATTCATGGGTAGTTTGAGTCATTTTACAAATTTGTGGATGAAGTGACATTATAAACCTTAGATACACTAGGCAACCACAAATTAGGGAGCAAAATACTTAGGGAGCGAATGTCTACCATTAATGACAAGATTTCTTCTTTCTTTATTTATCTTAACTTCTCTTAAGTTGACAGCTTGTACCTTGAATATAAATTTATGAATAATGATATGAGAATATATGTTGTTAGCTTCTATATTCTTCGAATTTGCCTTAGGTTTTTTTAGGTTAATAAATGCCTAGGGACTGCATTCAATTCTTTCTAAGTTTGGAGGAGTTTGATAAATGTTAATTTTGTGATCAAAACATGTTGACTTTTTGTCAACTCTGACCACAATTTTCTACATTCCTCACTCAATATTTTTGGCCAATTCTTGCTTTGATCCTATCATTTTGTCGGTTGGAGAATGCGGACGACAGCATAGCAGTGGCATAGGCATGAGCGAAATGAAAAACCAGAACGCAAAAGTCAACGGAAATTATGTCTGCGACGCTTAAGCCCCAGGAGCGAGGCCTAGGCGCCACAGTATTAATGTTCTCTGCCTAAAAAACGCACCCTGGAGGCCTAGCGCGCCACCTGAGGCCTAGGCCACAGGCACCTACAAGCCTGGAGGCCTAGGCGCCCAGGCACCCCATCCTAGGGCATAGGCGCTAGAAAACCTGCGAGCTTTAGGCGCCTAGGCGCCCAAGCACACCCCTTCTGGAGCATAAGGCGCCAGGCCAACCATGAAGACTCTGGCCCTAGGCCGCCAAGCACACCATCTAGGCCGCCTAGGCGCCAAACTCACCCGGGAGAGGTGGGAAAGTGGTCCCCTTCCTCAAATTTGAACTCAAGTTTGTTATTGGCCAAGGATTTCTATCCAATGGGTTTTGGTGAGTGAAAGGGACATCCTCAATAGTAGAAGAATCTGGAACCTAGCAAGGGAGGAGGATCTTCTTCATCTTCATCTTCATCATTGCTTTTATTAGAACCTAGTTTGGGTTTTCTCAACCCATAGCTTAGCTTTTATAGCTCTTTCTTAAGTTATAAGTGTCTTCTTGGTCACCATTGGAGCTAGCTTGGATATTGCTTGGAGTGCTCAAGGAGACTATCTTGGAGACTTTGGATTCAAGAGCTTTTAGCCATTTTGGGTTTACTCTTTCATCTTCCTTGTAGTTCTTCATGGATGATATTATGTTTACTTTCATGATTATGTTTTATTTAGTTATGGAGTAGTCTTCTTTAGCACTTTCTATGGATTTGCATAGCACTACTTGGGATTGATTATGTTGGATGAATTCATGGTTATGTGATGTTAACTTTCTACTAAATGTATGTTTATTCTTCTCTTGAGCTTAATGTTGTGTTAGCTAGTTGATGGCCACAATTTGGTTGCCTGGGCACTATAAATTGCTTCTAAACTCTTGGAAAATATTAGAAGTAATTGGACCTAGGATAAGAATTTAATGGCTATGGACTTGTTGGAAAATTAGTCTAAGTCATTAGGTAAAGGTAAATTTCAGTGTAAGATCTTTAGGTATTTAGAACGGAGGCGTATAATGCCCTCTTTATTTCCAAGCTTGTAATCGGATTGGAAATCCATATTGAAGTTTAGAATAGCACGAGATTAATTCTTTCACTTGGAAAAGTAAGAATTGAGTTGAATAACTTTACCAACATACATTGGAAGTTAACCCACTCACCTAAATTCACCAACAAATCAAGACAAGTAGTGAACCCATAGGAAGTGTTCTTTCATCATTTGATAAAAACTACAAATTTTACATTGCATACTTTCATTCTAGGTTAATAGTATTCCATTTAGCTAAGGTTAGTCACCTGTTTAAGTTGCCTACATTGTCATCCAACTTTGATTGTTTAGCTAAAGTTTAACTTGAGTAGTGGTACTTGGCATTCAATTTAATCATTTTTCGTGGGAACGATACCCACTCACCCATCTACACACATACCGTGCACTTGCGGAATAGTGGGTTTAAAATTTCACAACAGTCCACCAGTATCTGCACAAAAAATATGTAAGGGATGTGAGAACCAAAAGTTCTCAATAAGGGTTATAACCTGCAAGAAAATCAACAACATAGGACCGTGCATATTATCCATAAGGATGTCGATATATGCATAGTGCACTTGAGCTCAAGTCATAGTGCTAGGAACTCGTATTATTGGCCAATAATTATGGGAGTAGCTAGTTCCCACAATTCCTTTACCCATTTGTCCTACAATTGACAAGTCCAACTTGTCTATACAAATACTGCTTTGAAAGCTTCTTAGTATTTGATAATATCCTTTATTTTATGTACAGGAGTGAACAATTTGCTTATTTAGTGCATGTGTTAGTGCTACCTTTATCAGGTTTTGTGAGTGGTTAAGGACACCTCCCCCTCTAGGTCCATCCAGGTCTTAGCCCATCATTGTGACCTTAGGTATCGTAGGTTCCTAACCCGTCATACTCACTGTAAATTAGACCATATTAAGGTCCATTTTGCCTATAGATATAAATTTACAAATATGCACTTAGACACTTCATATGCACTTCATAGTTTGGCTTCTTACCAAACCCAATCATATAAGCTTCTCAAATAGCCATCAATACTCAAATCATAAGCTTGTTAAATTTATCCATAATTCGGCCACTTGATATACAAGTATCATAGCCAAATTTATTTAACACATAAGCATACAAATTAAATAACCCTTACCTTAGATAACTTAGTTTGCAAGCTTCAAGCACTTAGCCTTTTTGTCTCGGTTTCAACCCAAACTTAGGTCATCTTTTAGTAGCTTATTCCCAGCACCTATATTGATCATTTTAAGCACAATTTATCAATTTTAACACTTGAAAACAGCCCCTGAAACAACCACCAACTGCCCAGAATTTTCTGTCTCCGGCTTGCCTATCTTGCGGTTCTTTACACTTTTAATAGCATAAATGCAACCTAAATCTTGCTCTCTTATTTTTTTATGCCTTGTATACTAGTGTATAAGCAAGATTATCACCACCAAAAGCCACCAAAAATACTGTAATAATACAGTTTATTCTTGGAAGTAACTACAATTACAGCAACCCCAACACTTCACCTTAATGCACATTCATGGCATTCATGGGCGATTCACTTCCAAATAAATGTTCTCTTGCTTCTTAGCTTTTAAACACCAAATCATAAGCAAGATAACATCATCTAGAATTAATTTAAACCATTAAAACCAGCAGCTCCTAGCTGGAACAAAATTAATTCCACAAGCTCTTAACTAATGCACCTTAAATGCACAACATGGTTTCTATGTGTATTTCACTGCCCAGCACCTTTTCTCCCACTTCCTGGCCTTCAAATACCAGTTCATAAGTAAGAAAACAACCTTATTGAGCTACCAAAACCCCTGGAATATGAAATTATGGCTGGTTATAAAAGAATTAAACCATACTTAGCTCAACACTCATGGTTTCGGCTACACCAAAATTCCAGCTTTAGTTATTTTTTGGTTTTAGCTTATTGGCATCTCAAATTACTTCTTAAAGCTAGGAAACATATCAAACAACAATCCCAACCATGAATTATTCCATAAAAATTGCATGAATAGTGCCAGAAATTCAAAGATGATGAAAAGTACACCATAGGAATAAAATTAACCATGGATAAGCTCATAAACACCTTCAAACATGTTGAGCACCTTTGATTTATCTTAAAAACCAAGTCTAACATTAATTTCCATAATTTAAAGAGCAAAACTGTAGCTCAAAAATTGGGGAAATAATATAACCATACTTACTCGGACAAGAAGCAAGAAATCCTAGCTTAGGATAGCACAAAACTTGATTTTCCTTCAAAATCTTGCTTATTTCTGCTTGGATTTGATGGATTGGAGCTTGGATATGGTTTAGCTATGGTGTTTGGATATAAAGAGAGGTTTTAGTGGTCTGGAGACGAAGGTGGAAGAAGATGGCCGAGCAATTAATGGGAAGTCAACTTATGTAGGCTTTAATTGCACATGCCACGCACATGGTGCTGTCTTTGTACTCTCCATGAAATTTGGCTTTATTTGTAATACGATTAGAACTTCGGGACCAAAGTTGGTATTACGCCGCACCTGGTTCCTTTACAGATATAAATACGCGGCTAGTCCCTGCCTTTCAGTTATATAAATTCACGATGATAGAGTGGGAATCATGAAAAACCATCATACCTCAAATTTAATATTTTCTCATGCTCTATTCAACCGTGCAATAAAAATGGGTCATTATGTGAAATGACCAAAATGACCTTCTTGGCCCGGCTTGCTTAAATGATCAATTTTATTCATTTTTAACTACTGCACCCTAAATTATCGAGACTTAGCTTGCAAATACATTATCTAAAGTGTAATTTATTAAATTAACTAATTACCTGGCTGATTAGACTTATAGCTCCGAGGGCCGTCACATTCTCCCCCTCTTAAGCTATTTAGTCCTCCAAATCTTGCTTAAGTTTAGCAAAATCATCAGGATACTGGGTCAATATATCCTGCTCTTTTTCCCAAGTAGCCTCCTCTTCTGTATGGTTAGACCACAAGATCTTAACCATGGGGATACACTTGGTTCTTAACTTTCTGACCTGCCTATCTAAGATTCGTATAGGTCTTTCCACATAGGTCAGGTCCTCATGAATAGGCACATCAGGAGTGGTCAATACTTGTCTCGAGTCCATGATGCATTTTCGGAGTTGACTTACATGGAAAACATTGCGAATGTAAGACAAGTTAGGTGGTAATGCCAATCTATAAGTCACCCTACCCACTTTCTCCAAGATTTTAAAAGGTCCAATATACCTCGGGGCCAATTTATTTCTTTGAGCAAATCGAATCACACCTTTCATAGGAGATACCCTCAAGAGTACTTTATCCCCTATGTCAAACTCCAATTCTCTCCTTCTGATATTGGCATACTTCTCCTGCCTATCAGAAGTTGCCTTAATCCTTGTTTGGATCTGTTTTATTTTAACTGTGGTTTCAACTATGATTTTTGGGCCTAACTCAACCCTGTCTGTAGGGCTTGCCCAACAATGTGGAGTCATACACCTTCTCTCATAAAGGGCTTCATAGGGTGCCATGCCTATTACAGCTTGATAACTGTTATTATAGGCGAACTCCACCAATGGCAAATGTTTATCCCACTCACCTTTAAAATCCATGGCACACCCTCTTAGCATGTCCTCTAAGGTTTTGATCACTCTTTCTGATTGCCCATCTGTCTGTGGGTGATAGGCAGTACTAAGGCTTACTGTACTACCTAATGCCCTTTGAAAGGCTGTCCAAAACTTAGAGACAAACCTTGGGTCTCTATCAGATACAATCTGATTAGGTATACCATGTAACCTAACGACCTCTTTAAGGTACATCTGTGCCAGCTTATCCATAGTATAGGTGACTTTGATAGGTATAAAGTGAGATGATTTTGTTAACCTATCAACAACCACCCACACTGCATCATTATGGGCTCCCGTCTTTGGTAATCCTACTAGGAAGTCCATAGCAATGAAACCCCATTTTCTTTCAGGTATGGGTAAGCTTTGAAGAGTTCCAGCCGGTTTCTGGTGTTCTGCCTTCACCATCTGATAGGTGAGGCATTTTGCCACATGTTGCCTAATGTCTTTCTTTAGGCCAGGCCACCAGAAATGAGTTTTTAAATCATGGTACATCTTTTCAGCACCTGGATGTACACTCAGCCTACTATTGTGTGCTTCTTGTAAGATTTGCTCCCTTAAGTCCTCCATGTCTGGCACATATAACCTAACACCATAATGTAACATCCCATATCTATATTGAAATTATCTATTAAGAGTACCATATTTTTCTTCCCCACTAATCTTTCTAAGAGTATGGTCATTTTCCTATGCTTTCTTTACCTTAGCCAACCACCCTGATTCCACCCGCAATTGGTACATTTGAGCCATTTCCCAAGCTAACCAGTTCTCATACAAAGCTGAGAAATGTTCTACAGGTGTATTTGATACTTGGTCCTTTGAAAGAACCATGCCTGTGTACCGTTTGCTCAGGGCATCAGCAACTACATTACCTTTCCCTGCACAGTACTCAATGCTACAGTCAAAGTCCTTTATATACTCAACCCATCTTCTTTGCCTCATGCTCAAGTCATTTTGTGTGAAGAGGTATTTGAGGCTCTTGTGGTCGGTATATATCTTAAAGGATCTTCCCAACAAATAATGTCTCCATGACTTGAGGGCAAAAACTACTGCAGCCAGTTCCAAGTCATGCACTGGATAATTTAGTTCGTTGGGTCTTAGCTGCCTAGACCCATATGCAATGACTTGTTGATCCTGCATCAATACACATCCAAGTCCTATTCCAGATGCATCAGTGTAAACGGTAAAGGTTTTATCTGGGTCAGGTAAAATAAGGATAGGTGCTTGTATCAATTTTTGCTTTAACTCTTCAAAATTGTTTTCACAGTTTGTTGTCCATTCAAATTTTTGGGACTTCCGGGTCAACATAGTCATCGGTAATGCTATTTTGGAGAAGTTCTTAATAAATCTCCTATAATAACCTGCCAATCCTAGGAAACTCCTAATGTCAGTCACCGTAGTTGGTCTAGGCCATTCTTTCACTGCCTTGACCTTTTCTGGGTCTACTTTCAATCCTTGGCTAGTGATAACATGTCCAAGGAAAGAAATTTCATTAGTCCAAAACTAACATTTGGATAACTTTGCATAATAATGATTCTCCTTCAGCATTTGCGACACTTTAATTAAATGTTCAGCATGTTCCTGCTCTGTTTTGGAGTATACTAGTATATCATCTATAAATACTTCCACAAACTGATCCAAGAAAGGCCTGAAAATTCTATTCATGGCATCCATGAATATTGCAGGAGCATTAGTAACACCAAAAGGCATCACTGTGTACTCATAATGTCCATATTGGGTCCTAAAGGCTGTCTTAGGTATGTCCTCTTCCTTCACCCTTATCTGGAAATATCCAGATCGAATGTCTATCTTAGAAAACACCTTTGCCCCTTTAAGTCTGTCAAACAAGTCATCTATCCTCAGTAAAGGATATTTGTTCTTGGCAGTTACAGCATTCAGTTTCCTGTAATCAATGTAAAGCCTCAAACTACCATCTTTCTTCTTTACAAAAAGGACTGGTACTCCCCATGGAGACACACTTGGGCGTATGAAGCCCTTTTCTAGCAACTCCTCTAACTGCTTTTTTAGCTCATCCATCTCAGGAGCTGACATTCTATAAGGGGGAATAGCTATAGGTGAAACTCCTAGTTGCAAGTGAATCGAGAATTCTATATCACGTTTGGGAGGTAATCCTGGAAGGTCTGTAGGAAATACCTTTGGGAACTGATTTGCTGTTGGTATGTCTTTTAATGTTTCTTCTATTGATACCTCATTTAAGGCATAGAGCATCAATTCATCCTCATCTTCTATGAGGATAGACTCTAGTACCTTGAGGTGCAAACATTCCACCCCATCCCCAAGCCCACCAGTACAAGCCACAAGTTTCTTTCTAGAGTCTATAAAAGTTACTTTTCGACCTGTACAGTCTATATAGGCCTGGTGCTTCCTTAACCAGTCCATTCCCAGCAGAATATCAAACACTTGCATATCCATTACCCATAAATCTAAGTCAATTTTACAACCAACTAGTGGATAGTCCTTCATAATTGTGCTCGTAAGGACTATCTGTTTTACTGGGGTCTTAATCAGTTTCATAGTGTTCATTTCTGTGCGTACCATACCTATCCTATCTACCACATTAGATGCAATAATAGATATGGATGCACTAGTATCAAACAAAACTTTAACACTATGACCTAAAACTGTAAAGGTACCTGGTCTTCGCTGCTCCCAGTGTTCACCATTTTACACCTGGCAAACCCAGAAGATATCCACAGACACAATTTTCAAAAAATTTAATAACATATTACTTACTACCATCATACAAGGATTATATAGATTCTCAATGTCTATGCCTCTGGTAACCTGCTCGGATACCACTGTCACAGGGCTTGAACCTTAATCCTATTTAAGTCATATAGGACCCCAGGAACCTTACACTTATTCAGTGTTAGGCCTATGTAAATTTGTCCTTAGTGGGCCTGTTAGTTGATTAAATCCTTAATGCAATACTGTTTTATACTATGCCTTACTATGGCTGTAGGTCAATGACCATAAAAATAATATATAATCGATGCAGCTGGCCAGCACTTCAAACATGCATTTATATAAAACATACTATTATGCATCATGAGTCCATACAAGCTACTAGGGAACATAACCACTAGTTCTATAGCATTTACCAGAGGCATAACTTCCACACACATATATATACATAATACACAAAAGTGTTATACATATGCTGCACACTGAGAATCTTGGGATCTAATCCCACCTGAGTTACACTGCCAAAAAGGGGTCACTACAGTGTTTAGGTATTCCCTGTTTCTTGCCTCTGTACAAAAAAGACCAGTAAGTTAGTATTCCAGTAATTGGGAACCTGCAAGAAAGAAACTTAATAATAATGTACAATATTAATTAACTTCTGCACACCTGGTATCAAAATACTAACAACCAGTTTCTTTATTGGTTATTAGCCCCAGGTTCACCAGTATCTGCACATAAAATATGTAAGGGATGTGAGAACCAAAAGTTCTCAGTAAGAGTTATAACCTGCAAGAAAATCAACAACATAGGACCGTGCATATTATCCATAAGGATGTCGATATGTGCATAGTGCACTTGAGCTCAAGTCATAGTGCTAGGAACTCGTATTATTGGCCAATAATTATGGGAGTAGCTAGTTCCCACAATTCCTTTACCCATTTTTCCTACAATTGACAAGTCCAACTTGTCCATGCAAATACTGCTTTGAAAGCTTCTTAGTATTTGTTAATATCCCTTATTTTATGTACAGGAGTGAACTATTTGCTTATTTAGTGCATGTGTTAGTGCTACCTTTATCAGGTTTCGTGAGTGGTTAAGGACACCTCTCCCTCTTAGGTCCATCCAGGTTTTAGCCCATCATTGTGACCTTAGGTATCGTAGGTTCCTAACCCGTCATACTCACCGTAAATTAGACCATATTAAGGTCCATTTTGCCTATAGATATAAATTTACAAATATGCACTTAGACACTTCATATGCACTGGCTTCTTACCAAACCCAATCATATAAGCTTCTTAAATAGCTATCAATACTCAAATCATAAGCTTGTTAAATTTATCCATAATTTGGCCACTTGATATACAAGTATCATAGCCAGATTTATTTAACACATAAGCATACAAATTAAATAACCCTTACCTTAGATAACTTAGTTTACAAGCTTCAAGCACTTAGCCTTTTTGTCTTGGTTTCAACCCAAACTTAGGTCATCTTTTAGTAGCTTATTCCCAGCACCTATATTGATCATTTTAAGCACAATTTATCAATTTTAACACTTGAAAACAGCCCATGAAACAACCACCAACTGCCCAGAATTTTCTGTCTCCGGCTTGCCTATCTTGCGGTTCTTTACACTTTTAATAGCATAAATGCAACCTAAATCTTGCTCTCTTATTTTTTTATGCATTGTATACTAGTGTATAAGCAAGATTATTACCACCAAAAGCCACCAAAAATACTGTAATAATACAGTTTATTCTTGGAAGTAACTACAATTACAGCAACCCCAACACTTCACCTTAATGCACATTCATGGCATTCATGGGCGATTCACTTCCAAATAAATGTTCTCTTGCTTCTTAGCTTTTAAAAACCAAATCATAAGCAAGATAACATCATCTAGAATTAATTTAAACCATCAAAACCAGCAGCTCCTAGCTGGAACAAAATTAATACCACAAGCTCTTAACTAATGTACCTTAAATGCACAACATGGTTTCTATGTGTATTTCGCTGCCCAGCACCTATTCTCCTACTTCCTGGCCTTCAAATACCATTTCATAAGTAAGAAAAAAACCTTATTGAGCTACCAAAACCCCTGGAATATGAAATTATGGCTGGTTATAAAAGAATTAAACCATACTTAGCTCAACACTCATGGTTTCGGCTACACCAAAATTCCAGCCTTAGTTATTTTTGGGTTTTAGCTTATTGGCATCTCAAATTACTTCTTAAAGCTAGGAAACATATCAAACAACAATCCCAGCCATGATTTATTCCATAAAAATCGCATGAATAGTGCCAGAAATTCAAAGATGATGAAAACTATACCATAGGAATAAAATTAACCATGGATAAGCTCATAAACACCTTCAAACATGTTAGCACCTTTGATTTATCTTAAAAACCAAGTCTAACATTAATTTCCAGAATTTAAAGAGCTAAACTGTAGCTCAAAAATTAGGGAAATAATATAACCATACTTACTCGGACAAGAAGCAAGAAATCCTAGCTTAGGATAGCACAAAACTTGATTTTCCTTCAAAATCTTGCTTATTTCTGCTTGGATTTGATGGATTGGAGCTTAGTTATGGTTTAGCTATGGTGTTTGGATATAAAAAGAGGTTTTGGTGGTCTGGAGACGAAGGTGGAAGAAGATGGCCGAGCAATTAATGGGAAGTCAACTTATGTAGGCTTTAATTGCACATGCCACGCACATGGTGCTGTCTTTGTACTCTCCATGAAATTTGGATTTATTCGTAATACGATTAGAACTTTGGGACCAAAGTTGGTATTACGCCGCACCTGGTTCCTTTATAGATATAAATACGCGGCCAGTCCCAGCCTTTCAGTTATATTCCATTTTGTGCTTATTTTTTTCATGATTACACATAAACCACTTATAGACAATTTAGTCAATTCACAAATTCACGATGATAGAGCGGGAATCATGAAAAACCATGATACCTCAAATTTAATATTTTCTCATGCTCTATTCAACCGTGCAATAAAAACGGGTCATTATGTGAAATGACCAAAATGGCCTTCTTGGCCCGGCTTGCTTAAATGATCAATTTTATTCATTTTTAACTACTGGACCCTAAATTATCGAGACTTAGCTTGCAAATAGATTATCTAAAATATAATTTATTAAATTAACTAATTACCTGGCTGATTAGACTTATAGCTCCGAGGGCCGTCACAGTTCAAGTCGAGTTCAAAGGAACTTGGCAAAGTTTGGCCACTAAGTTCAATTACCCAACATAACAAGTAATGGAAAGTTATGGGTAAGGGGTGAAAAATGACAATTTACTCTAAGTAGCCCGTAAGATGCAGGTAAGATCAAGTAAGTGACGACTTACTTAAAGCTTCCATAAAAAGGACTTCATAGGGTTTAATCAAGTGTTAGCATCTGATACGAGGGCTAATATCTAAGTACCCTAGCTGTATAAGCTCATGGCAATTAAGAACACCTCTGGGTGTAAGGAAGTCTTAAGTGCATAAACATGTGCATTCACTCATCCATCCATACATTCCATTGCATTATTAATTGTTTATTAATTGTTTATGTTTATGGATTGTTGTATTGTTTGGTTGGTTGTTTGTGCTGTATAAGATATATATGTTGTTGTGCTTTGCATGTATGCATGTATTTTCCTTGCAGGTGCCAAATCTCTTACTGAGTACTTTCAAGTACTTACCCTTAAATGTTGTGCAGGTATTTAGAATGCTAGTCGGACCTAACAATTGGTGAAGGGCAACTGTTAGTGCTAAGTTTTAATGGTTTGAAGGTACTCTCTAAGTATAAATCTTTTGGTAAATGATTGCTTATAATGTAAGTTAGTATTAACCAAAGAGTTATCTTTTAAGCTTTCAAAGCTAGGTATGCACAAGGGAATTGAGGCTTGCCACTTGAAGCTAGATTACTTAGGTGGAAAGCTAAGAGTGAATCTTAGTAGATATTATTGTCACTATTGTATGTATGACATTTTTCATACTAAGTGTTGCTTCTACTAGTGTCCATTGGTGTGTAAAACACTAGGGTTACATTTGGGTGCATATAAGGTTAAGATATGTGCGCATAGTTGTTACTTAAAGTTAAAGCAATTATAATTTTCATGTCTTGGCTTGTTTTAACTTATATTTTTTTAATTGGCGTGCCATGGTTTCCTTTATAATTTTATTTAATTACTATTGCATAGCTAGGATGATGCATGTATGTTTTGTATATAGGGTAGGCCAAGTAACTAGTTGCACGTAATGATTTAAGATACTTCACAAGTAATAATTAGCCAATTATAACCTAAGTAGGATCATAATTCCCAATGAACCTATCAGTGTTAGCAAATCTGGGCACTGGGGCCATGTTCTACCACATTAGTTCTCAAAAGAAGCTTAACTCTCATCATGCTAAGTGGTGTGCCTTTTTAAGTGAATATAACTTTATACTTAAGCATAAGTCGGGTGTTGAAAATAAAGTAGTTGATAGGCAGAATGATTAGCACCTTCAAGTGCTTAGTGTTAAAGTCCCGTGGGTTGATGAAATAAAGGAGAACTATCAAACATGTGTTGATTTTGGTAAAATTTACCAAGTTGTTCGTAGTGGGGATAGAAGGGAGATGGTTACTTATTTCGGGCTAATAAGTTGTGTGTTCCTTGTACTTCACTTATAGATTTCTAATTTGAGAGTTACATGCATAAAGGTTGGCTGGACATTTTGGTAGAGATAGGACTATTTTACTGGTTGAGGATAGGTTTTATTGGCCCTCATTAAAGACATACATAGAGAGAATTGTGTCTAGATGTCAAACATGTCAATTAGCTAAGGCTAAAAAGAAGAACACTGAGCTTTATACACCTCTTCCACTACCACACGCCCCTTGGAAAGATTTGAGCATAGATTTTGTATTATGATTATCTCGGACTGCTCGAGGTCATGATTCCATCTTATTTATGGTTGATAGATTTTTCAAAATGGCTCATTTCATTCCCTATAGTAAACAAAATAATGCATCCCATATTGCTAAGTTATTCTTTAAATACGTAGTTAAGTTACATGGGTTACCAGATTCCATAGTGTCTGATAGAGATGTTAAATTTGTGAGCTATTTTCGGAAGACCGCTTGGAAATTATGTGGTACCAACTTGCTTTTCTTCTCTACCTTTCACCCCCAAACTAATGGCCAAACAAAGATTTGTTAATCATGGCCTTGAGGACATGCTTAGATGTATTGTTGGTGGAAAACAAGGTCTATGGGATTTGTTGTTGTCTAATGTTGAGTTTGCCTACAACAACTCTGTCAATAGGAGAATGAGGTTGAGCCCTTTTGAGTGTTTACGGCCATAAGCCTCATATTCCCCTTGACTTAGTTCCACTTCCCCCTCACTTTTGGGTTTCTGAACCTACTGAATCCTTTGCCCAACATATCCATGATATACATGTTGAGGTTAAACGAAAGATTTCCATGAGTAATTTAAACTATAAACTTGCTGATGATGTGCATTGTAGGGGTAAGGAATTTAATGTTAGTGATGAAGTCATGGTTCGCATAAGACTTGAGCGACTAGCGAAAACTAATTTTAAAAAGTTATATTGACACGGCCTCTCATGGGCCTGCCCAGGAAGCCTATGGGAACTTGTCCCACACTAGTCGCAATTGGCTAATTGATTATGCGCACACTATTAAAGCCTTCATGTTTCTACTTAATTAACCTACTATGCAATCATGCAAGGGTAAATGCTTTGACTTGAATGATTAAATAGGTAATAAAACCATAAAACATTGTCATCGCATTCCATTAAAATCGAACATCAAAACTCTCAAAGCATACAAGGCATTTATGTGGTTAAGTACACATAATCAACCGCGTGTGAACATCCAAGCAAAAATAGACCATTCTCACACCCAAAAGTGACTTTAGAGTGCACTACTCATACATGAACATCGGAGGCAAACTAGTGTATGAAAACTATACACTGAAAAAATCTACTGAGATCCATGACTAAGCTTCTACATTAGAGCAAACTCTCAATAGCAAGCCTCGAAAGCCCTCCTTTGTGCTTCACTAGCCTCTATTGGCCAAAAGAAAACTGTAGTTACTACTATAACACAACTAACAAGCAAACCACAAACTAAAATCATAAAGATTCAAATAAATCATATACCTGCTCATGAGCCTAGCTCAACAACCCTTAATGGTTGTCAGCCTTACAAAAGATATCTGTACAACAAAGACTAAGGGAGTGAGAATCAATGATTCTTAGTAAGGGATCATTTAACCTGCAAGAAAAATACTAAGGACACACATATATATGATATATGAAACCTACTGCGTGCGCTTGCAGTCTAAGGGCTAACATATGTGCAGACATTTGAGTCCCTTGAGACCCCTCCTCTTCCTAGTCCTTCCACGGGCATCACTCTGTGCCTAGCGAGTTGTGGCCACTAACTTGTTCCTAGTAAACCTTAGCTTACTGACGCAGTAACTTTAAACTTCCCTTGATTTTTGTGCAGGTAAACATGGTGGATGCACCCTACTTGAGTTCCAAGGAACTCACTAGGTGTACTAACCACATAGTACCTCAAGTCCTTAGACTTGCCTATGTTACTTGTGTACTAAGCTTCCACCTTAAAACCTTTCTAAGAGTGTGCTAGGCTTTCACTTACACCTCAAGTAACCTTGCTTAGGCTACAAGTGTACTAAACCTTCACTCAAGGCACATATCTATCCACCATTACTTAGTTCACCCTAGTGGAATGCCAATGACCATGGTTGGAATCATTCCTTAGGTTCTTTGGAACTCACCTAGGTGCACTAAGGTTTCGACATCGGGACCTTAAACCCAAAGGTCTAACTAGGCTCCCGATGGTATTAAACGCTTTACTTGACTAATGGTGCTCTAATGTGGCCGAAAATACCCTCACTTTGAAAACAAATAAAGAAAAATCTAGGCATATTCAAGCATAGGGAAGGCATGGAAATGATAGTACTATCTCTTAGCTTCACGTGGAAACTTGAATCGCCTTAATCGGACACCCGAGCAAAAAGTTATGGCAAAAATACTACAGAATGCCAATGCTGTCAAATGCTGGCGCCTAGGCACTAGAGGCCATTTTTCCTCGGATTCCAAATGGGGTCTTGGGCGCTGTAGCGACAGGCCTTTGAGGCTTGAACTTTCTTTTACGTGCCTAAAGCTCTTTGGGGGCTTCCAATGCCTCCCAAAGGCCATAGAAACATCTCCACTTACCTCAAACCTACATGTACACATGCACTAGGCCACATTGCACCATTCAAACCAATCCCATGATGTCCATAAACACCACACAAGTCATTACAACATCACTAGTCCAACATGTTCAGCACCATCCACTAACCAATACCATTCACAAAACTACTTGAATTCTATGACAAGCAAGCTATAAATGACATCAAATATGCATAGATCATAAATCTCTTACCTCAATTACACAAGAACTAGCAAGCACCAAGCACCAAGCACCACAAGCCAAGAATTTCCAATTCCAAAGGCTCCTCTAGGTTTCCTAGGTTCCAAGGCATAAACAATATATATGACACCAAATTAACACTAACCCAACAAGACCCATGCTTAAATGACCTCAAGAAACATGAGAAATCAAATATCAAAGCCATACCTCACGCACACACTATGCCTAAGCAAGAAGCTTCCAGCCAAGAAAACAAGTGCAAAGCAAGCATTCATCCACTTAGGCACCAACAAAACCTTCCAATTTCATCTAGAAATCATGGGTTTGTGAAGATTTAAAGAGGAGATAAAGGAAGGACGAGAGAGTTGTGAATTTTGGAGCCAAAATTACCAACAAGTTTAATAACCAACAAACATATCCTTCCCCAAACTTTTATAAGTTTTACAAATTTACCCCACCTTCAAATAGTAACTAGGTAATTAAAAACTTTGGCAAACTTTGCTAACTTGGGTTTTAGGTTTCACAAACATCATTTTTACTCCCGGGACGTGTCCCGACCCTCCGAGGTGCAAAATGACCATTGTGCCCCCGGGCAAAAGTTAGTGCCATAAACCACTCAAAATCTACTAAACTTTTAATAACGTACTTGGTCTTGCTAATTCACCTTTAACTAAGGCATTTAAATTAGGGATTTATGAATTTACCTAGCTCATTGAGCATTCCACTAGGAGGGCTATAACGTATATGCTAAAGCCATGTGCCCATTTTCTGTTTTGCATATGTGCTTAGACCAAATGCATATGTGCTTGATTTGCCTGCTGAGCTTAATATTAGTCCTATCTTTAATGTGGAAGATTTATCACCTTATTGAGACACCTTTGAACCTCTTATTTTGTCAAGTAGACATTCTGCAGGAACATCAATCCCAAATAGCCCTTAGTTCTCTAAGCCAAAGGATGAGATTGACAACATTCTTGATAACGAGTTCTTAAGTTCTACTGTTGATGGTGGTTGTCATTACTTAGTTCAGTGGAAAGGACACCCATCTTCGGATGCTACTTGGATGTTTGAGGAGGATTTTCTTGAGATAGACCTGGAGCTCTTAGATTGATATTTGTAGTCATACTCGACGGAGTCGAGTTTCTTTCAACTAGGGGAGGATGATGCAGTGCCTAGAGACTTTAAGCAAACTTATTTTAACCGTAGAATTAGGAAATAGATTTTAATTAGGATTCTTTGCTATCTTATTTATTACTGGGTTTATTTGTTTCCTTTAATATTTTATTTATTTCCTTTTATACTTATTTCCTTTATGTTTTCCCCTCCTATAAATAGGAGAAATAAAACCTTTGGAGACAGTTTTTGATGTTATTAAATTAAGAGAAATTTCCCTTTCCCTGGTTTTCTTCCTCTTTGTTCTTTTTTTTTTTTTGTTCTAGTTCCTATTTGCCCTACATCAAAACCCTATAGTGATTGTGACCGAGCTAAGGAATCGGCATGCTTGTGGTGAGATAAACGCTGGAATTAACATAAGGAAGAGGCAGATAACTAATATCTTGGAGGAGAATGTCGTGCGGCCGCTACTCGTGAGCACAAGTTCCATTACACTGGCAATGAATGTGTTCGAATGATCTTGAAAATTAATGATATTGTTACTGTTAGGTAGTTTCTGCAATTCTGGGATGCAACGCTTACCCTTTCTTGTCTTGTTCTTATTTGCCATCTACTTTTTCTTCTTTGTATTTACCTTTGTATCCCGTATATTTTGAACAGCCATAAAGATCTGTATTAGTCCTTGTATGTGCAGCAATCTGAATTTTGTATGCGTGTTTGTCCTTGTGTGTGTACCCTTTTCTGGAAAATGCAGGGTGCCTTCACTTTGTGATGCGACTCCTGATTGGAGCGCTGAGCTCCATTATAGAAAACGCAGGAGCTGAAAAGCGTTGGACCAAATGGAGCTTAAAGGTGCTGCCTTGGCTCTACGAATGGAGCCTTGGTTCGTTTATGCGGCAGGTCTAAACATGCTAGTGAGTAGTAATATAAGACTATTTTCGCCTACATGGCAAAAGATACTTTTTGTTTAGGGGAACACACTAATAAGGTAAGGCAAAAGTCTCAAATTGCCATTAATGTTTTGGACTTTGCTTAAATTTGCCACTAATTTTTTTTTAGTTTGAATCTACTATTAATATTTTAAAATGGTTTAAAATGGTTCAAATGTGTCATTAGTAGTCAAAAGTAATAGAAAACAATAAAAATATCATTTTTAAGAAAACATCAGAGATTTTACGTATTTTTTCTTATAGGCAAAAAAATATCAAATTCCCACTAACATTTTGGAGTGCTCCAATTGGCAATTAATTTTTTTCTTATACTCAAATAGGCATCTAATAGCTACTAGCAAGTGGTAGTTTTGTCATCCCTCCATGAGATCAAAATGGCGTTTAGCCTCATTCCAGAAATGACGTTTAGTAAGCAGCAGTTCATCCAAGCTGCTCCAAGCCGCAACTCCTGTCCCAATCTCCCGGCTAATTTTCTCTGATAGACTTTATCTGTTCGCTGGTAGAGGAAGTGTGTGAGCTCACATGTAGCCATCAAAGGTGGAGACACCATCATCTCGAAACTATATTACCCCCTCCCCCCAAAAGATAAATAAAAAAAAACTAAAAACCTATAAACTAAAACAAAAATTTAGGGTTTTTGACCTTTAAACTTCTATTGACAAAAATCTAGTAGGAACTTGAAAATATAGCTTATTAAAAGTTTTAAGAGTAGACGACAAGAATCTAATGATAAGGACCTTGTAAATTATGCAGGAATTTAACTTGTCACAGGCCTTGAACCTTTAATCCTATCTTAGTCATATAGGACCCCAGGAACCTTACACTCATTTAGTGTTAGGCCTATGTAAATTTGTCCTTAGTGGGCCTGCTAATTGATTTAAATCCTTAATGCAATACTGTTTTATACTATGCCTTACTATGGCTGTATGTCAATGACCATAAAAAAAATATATAATCGATGCAGCTGGCTAGCACTTCAAACATGCATTTATATAAAATATACTATTATGCATTGTGAATCCATACAAGCTACTAAGGAACACAACCACTAGTTCCATAGCATTTACCAGAGGCATAACTTCTGCACACATATATACATCATACACAAAAGTGTTATAAATATGCTACACACTGAGAATTTGGGAATCCGATCCCACCTGAGTTACACTGCCAAAAAGGGGTCACTACAGTGTTCAGGTATTCCCTGTTCCTTGCCTCTGTACAACAAATGCCAGTAAGTTAGTATTCCAGTAATTAGGAACCTGCAAGAAAGAAATTTAACAACAATGTATAATAGTAATTAACTTCTGCACACCTAGTATCAAAATACTAACAACCAGTTTTTTTATTGGTTATTAGCCCTAGGTCCACCAGTATCTATACACAAAATATGTAAGGGATGTAAGAACCAAAAGTTCTCAGTAAGGGTTATGACCTACAAGAAAATCAACAATATAGGACCATGCATATTATCCATAAGGATGTCGGTATATGCATAGTGCACTTGAGCTCAAGTCATAGTGCTAGGAACTCGTATTATTGGCCAATAATTATGGGAGTAGCTAGTTCCCACAATTCCTTTACTCATTCGTCCTGCAATTGACAAGTCCAACTTGTCCATACAAATACTGCTTTGAAAGCTTCTTAGTATTTGCCAACATCCCTTAATTTATGTACAGGAGTGAACTATTTGCTTATTTAGTGCATGTGTTAGTACTACCTTTATCAGGTTTTGTGAGTGGTTAAGGACACCTCCCCCTCTTAGGTCAATCCAGGTCTTAGCCCATCATTGTGACCTTAGGTATCGTAGGTTCATAACCCATCATACCCACCGTAAATTAGACCATATTAAGATCCTTTTTGCCTATAGATACAAGTTTACAAACATGCACTTACACACTTCATATGTACTTTAGAGTTTGGCTTCTTACCAAACCCATTCATATAAGCTTCTCAAATAGCCATCAGTACTCGAATCATATGCTTGTTAACTTTATCCATAATTCAGCCACTTGATATACAAGTATCATAGCAAAATTTATTTAACACATAAGCATATAAATTAAATAACCCTTACCTTAGATAATTTAGTTTGCAAGCTTCAAGTACTTAGCCTTTTGTCTCGGTTCTAGTCTGTTTTAGGGTTTTCTTATAGTAGCTTGAGTAATTACCAATAATTGATCATTTAATAATAAGACAAACCATTCCTTAGGCCAACAATTAATAACTTTCACTATGGTTTAAATGGTTAACTTAACCCTTTTTCATTGATTTAGTTAATCGGCCTTTAACAAAGCTTTTGTTCTTCTTTACTCATCGTATTTAATTAGAAGAATTCTTGTTCAATTTTCCATTATTTTTCCAGCAATTTCAACCATATTATAGCAAAAAATAAACAATTAAAAGCTGAAATTAAATGGAGAACCGGTAGATCCTTTTATTCCAAAATCAACTGTACCTAAGGCCATTTCTTTTACAAGCTTAATTTCCAAGCTTTCCTTGCTTATTTTCTCTTATCAAGCATCAAGAAAGCCAACTTAATAACCATTTGCAGTAGCTAAAGGATTGAAATGAAGCTTGAAAATAGGGGAAATAAAAATTAGAACTTACTTGAATAAATAGCTTGAAAATCAAGCTTAGGATTGCTTCATACTTGATTTTTCTTCAAAAACTTACTTAATTTGTGGTTAATTTGAGAGGATCTAGCTGCTGGAAGCTTAACCAAGTTCTTCCATGGTGTTTCTGGGAAGAGGGGTGAAGTTTCGGGCGATTAGGTGTGGAAGAAATGACCCAGTTGACTTAAATAAGACACCACCGCCTAACTTTAAAAAAATCACGTGCTCAGTGCCTACTTTGTACTCTCTAGTAAATTTGGGTTTATTCGTAACACGCTTAGAACTTTACGACCAAAGTTGGTATTACGCCGCGCCTGGTTCCTTAACAGATATAAATACGCGGCCAGTCCCAGTCTTTTAGTTATATTCCATTTTTGTCCCTACCTTTATCAGGGTTACATTTAAACCACTTCTAAACAATTTAGTTAATCCAAAATTTCACGATGATAGAGCAGAAATCAAGGAAAACCGTGATACCTAAAATTTAATATTTTTTTCATGCTCTATCCAACCGTGCAATAAAAATGGGTTACTATATGAATGACCAAAATACCCTTCTTGGCCCGGCTTGCTTAAATGATCAATTTTATTCATTTTTAACTACTGGACCCTAAATTACCGAGACTTAACTTACAAATAAATTATCTAAAGTGTAATTTATTAAATTAACTAATTACCTGACTGATTAGACTTATAGCTTCGAGGGCCGTCACATTCTCCCCCTCTTAAGCTATTTGGTCCTTCAAATCTTGCTTAAGTTTAGCAAAATCATCAGGATACTGGGTCAATATATCCTGGTCTGTCTCCCAAATGGCTTCCTCTTCTGTATGGTTAGACCACAATATCTTAACCATGGGGATCCACTTGGTTCTCAACTTTCTGATCTGCCTATCCAAGATTCGTATAGGTCTTTCCACATAGGTCAGGTCCTCATGAATAGGTACATCAGGAGTGGTCAATACTTGTCTCGAGTCTAAGATACATTTTTGGAGTTGACTTACATGGAAAACATTATGAATGTGAGACAAGTTAGGTGGTAATGCCAATCTATAAGCCACCTTACCCAATTTCTCCAAGATTTCAAAAGGTCCAATATACCTCGGGGCTAATTTATTTCTCGGCCCATTTCGGATCACACCTTTCATAGGAGATACCCTTGAGAGTACTCTATCCCCTATGTCAAACTCCAATTCTCTCCTTCTGATATTGGCATACTTCTCCTGCCTATCAGAAGCTGTCTTGATCCTTGTTTGGATCTGTTTTATTTTAGCTGTGGTTTCAGCTATGATTTCTGGGCCTAACTCAACCCAGTCTGTAGGGCTTGCCTAACAATGTGGAGTCATACACCTTCTCCCATATAGGGTTTCATAGGGTGCCATGCCTATTCCAGCTTGATAATTGTTATTATAGGCGAACTCTACCAATGGCAAATGCTTATCCCATTCACCTTTAAAATCCAAGGCACACCCTCTTAGCATGTCCTCTAAGGTTTGGATCACCCTTTCTGATTGCCCATCTATCTGTGGGTGATAAGCAGTACTAAGGCTCACTGTACTACCTAATGCCCTTTGAAAGGCTGTCCAAAACTTAGAGACAAACCTCGAGTCTCTATCAGATACAATCTGATTAGGTATACCATGTAACCTAACAACCTTTTTAAGGTATGTCTCTGCCAGCTTATCCATAGTATAGGTGACTTTGATAGGCATAAAGTGAGCTGATTTTGTTAACCTATCAACAACCACCTGCACTGCATCATTATGGGCTCCCGTCTTTGGTAATCCTACCAGGCAGTCCATAGTAATGGAACCCCATTTTCTTTCAGGTATAGGTAAGCTCTGAAGAGTTCCAGCCATTTTCTGCTGTTCTGCCTTCACCATCTGATAGGTCAGGCATTTTGCCACTTGTTGCCTAATGTCTTTCTTTAGGCCAGGCCACCAGAAATGGGTTTCTAAATCATGGTACATCTTTTCATCGCCTGGATGTACACTTAACCTAGTATTATATGCCTCTTGTAAGATTTGCTCCCTTAAATCCTCCATGTCTGGCACGTATAGCCTAACACCATAGTGTAACATCCCATATCTATATTGAAATTCCCTACTAAAAGTACCATATTTTTCTTCCCCACTAATCTTTTTAAGAGTATGGTCGTTTTCCTGTGCTTTCTTTAGCTTAGCCAACCACCCTAATTCCACTTGCAATTGGTACATTTGAGTCATTTCCCAAGCTAACCAGTGCTCATACAAAGTTGAGAAATGTTCTACAGGTGTATTTGATACTTGGTCCTTTGAAAGAACTGTGCCTGTGTACCGTCTACTCAGGGCATCAACGACTACATTACCTTTCCCTGCACAGTACTCAATGCTACAGTCAAAGTCCTTCACCTTCTTTGCGTCATGTTCAAGTCTTTTTCTGTGAAGAGGTACTTGAGGCTCTTGTGGTCGGTATATATCTTAAAGGATCTTCTTAACAAATAATGTCTCCATGACTTAAGGGCAAAAACTACTGCAACTACTTCCAAGTCATGCACTGGATAATTTAGCTCATTGGGTCTTAGCTGCCAAGATCCATATGCAATGACTTGTTGATCTTGCATCAACACACATCCAAGTCCTATTCCAGATGCATCAGTGTAAATAGTAAAGGTTTTATCTGGGTCAGGTAAAATAAGGATAGGTGCTTGTATCAATTTTTGCTTCAACTCCTTAAAACTGTTTTCATAGTTTGTTGTCCATTCAAATTTTTGGAATTTCCGGGTCAACATAGTCATCGGTAATGCTATTTTCGAAAAGTTCTTAATAAATCTCCTATAATAACCTGTCGATCCCAGGAAACTCCTAATGTCAGTCACCGTAGTTGGTCTAGGCCATTCTTTCACTGCCTTGACCTTTTCTGGGTCTACTTTCAATCCTTGGCTAGTGATAACATGTCCAAGGAAAGAAATTTCATTAGCCCAAAACTGACATTTGGACAACTTTGCATAATAATGATTTTCCTTCAGTATTTGCAACACTTTAATTAATGTTCAGCATGTTCCTGCTCTGTTTTGGAGTATACTAGTATATCATCTATAAATACTTCCACAAACTGATCCAAGTAAGACCTAAAAATTCTATTCATGGCATTCATGAATACTGCAGGAGCATTAGTAACACCAAAAGGCATCACCGTGTACTCATAATGCCCATATCGGGTCCTAAAGGCTGTCTTAGGTATGTCCTCTTCCTTCACCCTTATTTGGAAATATCTAGATCGAAGGTCTATCTTAGAGAACACCTTTACCCCTTTAAGTCTGTCAAACAAGTCATCTATCCTTGGTAAAGGATATTTGTTCTTGACAGTTACAGCCTTAAGTTTCCTGTAATCAATGCAAAGCCTCAAACTACCATATTTCTTCTTTACAAAGAGGACTGGTGCTCCCCCATGGAGATACACTTGGGCGTATGAAGCCCTTTTCTAGCAACTCCTCTAACTGCTTTTTCAACTCATCCATCTCAGGAGCTGACATTCTATAGGGGGGAATAGATATAGGTGAAACACTTGACTGCAAGTGAATGGAGAATTCTATATCACGTTGGGAGGTAATCCTGGAAGGTCTGTAGGAAATACCTCTAGGAACTGATTTGCTATTGGTATGTCTTTTAATGTTTCTTCTATTGATACCTCATTTAAGGCGTAGAGCATTAGTTCATCCTCATCTTCTATAGGGATAGACTCTAGTACCTTGAGGTGCAAACTTTCCACCTCATCCCTAAGCCCACCAGTACAAGTCACAAGTTCCTTTCTAAAGTCTATAAAAGTTACTTTTTGACCTGTACAGTCTATATAGGCCTGGTGCTTCCTTAACCAGTACATTCCCAGCACAATATCAAACACTTGGATATCCATTACCCATAAATCTGAGTCAATTTTACAACAACCAATTTCTAGTGGATAGTCCTTCACAATAGTGTTCGTAAGGACTATCTGTCTTACTGGGGTCTTAATCAGTTTCATAGTGTTCATTTCTGTGCACACCATACCTATCCTATCTACCACATTAGATGCAATAACAGATATGGATGCACCAGTGTCAAACAAAACTGTAACACTATGTCCTGAAACTGTAAAGGTACTTGGTACTGTAGGCTGCCGAGCTACCTTACTGGCAAGAGTAAACACTCTAGGAGGTGTTTGCTGTCGGGGCTGTGGTGCGGGTCCAAGGGGCATTGCTCTAGGGGGTACAAGTCTTTGACTCCTCTGGGGACAATCTTTAGCCCAATGTCCTAATTGGTTGCATATCAGACATGCATTACTAGCAAACTTGTAAGGCTTATTATCATGGAACCTTTTACAGATATTGCAAGGTCCCTTGCCCATTTTCTTAAACTTCTTGGTGCCATTAGTGCCCTTTCCAGCAACTGTGTCAAGATGCGGCCTCTTTTGCATGCTTAACTTCCTTAATGATCCATCTCCATCAGCCCTACTGTTTCTAGCCCTATTGGCCATTATGTCTGCCTCTAGTGCTAGGGCTCTTTGGACCACATCATGGTAAGCCCTTACTCCTGCTGCTATAATAGGCTACCTGAACTCCTGCCTGAGTCCCCGTAGGAACTTCTTCATTCTAGTCTCTTCATGGCCTTCCATGTAGGGAACATATCGTATAAGTGTGCTAAACTTGAATTCATATTCAGCAATACTCATCTGTCCCTGAGTTAGCTGCTCAAACTCTCTCCTCTTTTGGTCTTGTACAACCTCACTAATGAACTCATCTCTAAATAGCCTTTCAAACTCAGTCTAGCTTAGAACCCTTTGTCTATACTCTGATCTTCCTTCATTTTCTTCCTCAAGCTCACTCTGAATTCTTCTCCACCATAACCCTGCTCTCCCAACTAACTGAAAGGATGCCAACAACACACTTTCATGAGAATCCATCTCCAATGTCTTAAATAGTGTATTCAATCTGTCCAGAAAAAAATCTGCAGTGTCAGCATCTCCAGATCCATCAAACATAGGTAGAGTAAAGGACTGGAAATTCTGAACAATCTCCATCCGCCTTGGCATGCTTCGCTTCCTATGCCCCTCAACCTTCTGCTATTGTTCATGCCTTGGCTATTCATGTACCTCAGGCTGTGCTCTATAGGCTGGGTGATCATTATCATGCACGCCAACATGGCCACCTAGGTCAGCCTGGCCCCCATCAGGATTTAGCTGTGGCTGTGGTGGTGGTGTTTGGCCTGTAGGCGGAGCTTGCCTTGCTCCTGCCTATCTCTGTAGCAAGGTACTTATACCTTCATTCATTTGCATCAAGGCTTGGCTAATGCCTTGAAGCAATTGCAACATCTGGGCCTCCCCCGGGGTTAACCCTGAACCCTACCCTGGGTCTTGGTCTTCGATGCTCCTAGTGTTCACCATTTTACACCTGACAAATCCAGAAAATATCCACAGATACAATTTTCAGAAAATATAATAACATATTACTTACTACCATCATACAGGGATTATATAGATTCGCGATGCCTATGCCTCTGGTAACCTGCTCTGATACCATTGTCACGAGCTTTGAACCTTTAATCCTATCTTAGTCATATAGGACCCCAGGAACCTTACACTCATTCAGTGTTAGGCCTATGTAAATTTGTCTTTCGTGGGCCTACTAATAGATTTAAATCATTGATGCAATACTATTTTCTACTATGCCTTACTATGGCTGTAGGTCAATGACCATAAAAATAATATATAATCGATGCAGCTGGCCAGCACTTCAAACATGCATTTATATAAAACATACTATTATGCATCGTGAGTCCATACAAGCTACTAGGGAACATAACCACTAGTTCCATAGCATTTACTAGAGACATAACTTCCACACACATATATATACATCATACACAAAAGTGTTATACATATGCTGCACACTGAGAATTTTGGGAATCTGATCCCACCTGAGTTACACTGCCAAAAGGGGTCACTACAATGTTCAGGTATTCCCTGTTTCTTGCCTCTGTACAACAAAGGCCAGTAAGTTAGTATTCCAGTAATTAGGAACCTGCAAGAAAGAAACTTAATAATAATGTACAATATTAATTAACTTCTGCACACCTGGTATCAAAATACTAACAACCAGTTTCTTTATTGGTTATTAGCCCCAGGTCCACCAATATCTGCACACAAAATATGTAAGGGATGTGAGAACCAAAAGTTCTCAGTAAGGGTTATAACCTGCAAGAAAATCAACAACATAGGACCGTGCATATTATCCATAAAGATGTCGATATATGCATAGTGCACTTGAGCTCAAGTCATAGTGCTAGGAATTCATATTATTAGCCAATAATTATGGGAGTAGCTAGCTCCCACAATTCCTTTACTCATTTGTCTTGCAATTGACAAGTCCAACTTGTCTATACAAATACTGCTTTGAAAGTTTCTTAACATTTGCCAATATCCCTTATTTTATGTACAGGAGTAAATTATTTGCTTATTTAGTGCAAGTGTTAGTGCTACCTTTATCAGGTTTCGTGAGTGGTTAGGGATACTTCTTCTTCTTAAGTCCATCTAGGTCATAGCCCATCATTGTGACCTTAGGTATCGTAGGTTCTTAATCCGTCATAGTCACCATAAATTAGACCATATTAAGGTCCATTTTGCCTATACATACAATTTTACAAATATGCACTTATACACTTCGTATGCACTTCATAGTTTGGCTTCTTACCAAACCAAATCATATAAGCTTCTCAAATAGCCATCAATACTCAAATCATATGCTTGTTAAATTTATCCATAATTCGGCCACTTGATATACAAGTATCATAGCCAAATTTATTTAACACATAAACATACAAATTAAATAACCTTTACCTTAGATAACTTAGTTTGCAAGTTTCAAGCACTCAGCCTTTTTGTCTCGGTTTTAACCCAAACTTAGGTCCTCTTTTAGTAGCTTATTCCTAGCACCTATATTGATCATTTCAAACATAATTTATCAATTTTAACACTTGGAAACAACCCCTGAAACAATCACAAGCTGTCCAGAATTTTCTGTCTCCAGTTTGCCTATCTTGCGGTTCTTTACACTTTTAATAGTATAAATGCAGCCTAAATCTTGTTCCCTTATTTTTTTATGCCTTGTATACTAGTGTATAAGCAAGATTATCACCATCAAAAGCCACCAAAATTACTGTAATAATACAGTTTATTCTTGGAAAGTAACTACAATTACGGTAACCCCAAAACTTTACCCTAATGCACATTCATGGCATTCATGGGCGATTCACTTCCAAATAAATGTTCTCTTGCTTCTTAGCTTTTGAACACCAAATCATAAGCAAGATAACATCATTTAAAATTAATTTAAACCATTAAAACCAGCAGCTCCTAGCTGGAACAAAATTAATACCACAAGCTCTTAACTAATGCACCTTAAATGCACAATATGGTTTCTATGTATATTTCACTGCCTAGCGCCTATTCTCCCACTTCCTGGCCTTCCAATACCAGTTCATAAGTAAGAAAACAACCTTCTTGAGCTACCAAAACCCCTAGAACACGAAATTATGGCTAGTTATAAAAGAATTAAACCGTACTTAGCTCAACACTCATGGTTTCAGCTACACCAAAATTCCAGCCTTAGTTCTTTTTAGGTTTTAGCTCATTGGCACCTCAAATTACTTCTTAAAGCTAGGAAACATATCAAACAACAATCCTAGCCATGATTTATTCCATAAAAATTGAATGAATAGTGCCAGAAATTCAAAGATGATGAAAACTACACCATAGGAGCAAAATTAACCATGGATAAGCTCATAAACACCTTCAAACATGTTGAGCACCTTTGATTTCTCTTAAAAACCAGGTCTAACATTAATTTCCAGAATTTATAGAGCTAAACTGTATCTCAAAAATAGGGGAAATAATAAAACCAAACTTACTCAGACTAGAATCAAGAAATTCTAGCTTAGGATAGCACAAATCTTGATTTTCCTTCAAAATTTTGATTATTTGTGCTTGGATTTGATGGATTGGAGCTTGGATATGGTTTAGCTATGGTGTTTGGATAGAAAGAGAGGTTTTGGTGGTCTGGAGACGAAGGTGGAAGAAGATGGCCGAGCAATTAATGGGAAGTCAACTTATGTAGGCTTTAATTGCACATGCCACGCATGCATGGTGCTGTCTTTGTACTCTCCAGGAAATTTGGGTTTATTCGTAACAATGCTAAGAACTTTAGGACCAAAATTGGTATTACGCCGCGCCAGTTCCTTCACAGAATTAAATACGCGGCCAGTCCCAGCCTTTCAGTTATATTCCATTTTGTCCCTACTTTTATCAAGGTTACATATAAACCACTTATAGACAATCTAGTCAATTCACAAATTCACGATGATAGAGCGGGAATCACGAAAAACCGTGATACCTCAAATTTAATATTTTCTCATGCTCTATTCAACCGTGCAATAAAAACGGGTCATTATGTGAAAATGACCAAAATACCCTTCTTGGCCCGGCTTGCTTAAATGATCAATTTTATTCATTTTTAACTACTGGACCCTAAATTACCGAGACTTAGCTTGCAAATAAATTATCTAAAGTGTAATTTATTAAATTAACTAATTACCTGGCTGATTAGACTTATAGCT